>OY757187.1:101580517-102180517 GCA_963583895.1 Melanophora roralis | reverse complement strand
TTTAAAAAAAGGAAAAACTAAAAGTGTAGTAAAATAAAGTTGTGTAATAAAAATGATAAAATACATAAAAATATAAAATGCTTAATTTGCAAAATACTTAGATTTAAATATATTTTATTAAAAAAATATTTAAAAGATGAAAATAATGATTTAATTAATTTAATATTATTTAAAAATTTCTTTTCCATTCCAAAACTTAAATATTATTAAATGAACAACTTTAATCCATTGCAAAATAGTTTCGCAAACAATTTTTGTATTATTCGACTAAAATGCCTTAATCATAATTGAAAATTCCTAGTAAAACAGGAATGCTAAAGATGGGCACGATAAAGTTGTTGTAGATAGTTGGTGCAACGTCACTTTAGAGTTTTGTACAAAATAAAACGTCATATCTTACCAACAGCATATAACATGGCAGCAAACTATTGAAGACATAAAAATATTATATGAACTGCGTTGAAATTTTACAGTTTAATGCAATTTATAAGATGAATACGTGGAGTGAAAACTAAAGAGAACAGCAGAAATACCACTTGGGCATAAGATTATAGCAACGCAAAGTTGTTTTAGTAATTGTTTTTTGAAACTCAGCTTAAGTTTGATGAAAACCAAACATTTTTGTTCTTGTAAGAGATTATAACCTGCTGATTCAAGGCTATTTTAAGCAAAGGTTTATTAACAAAGTTAAATGTAAATTTAATAGTTTGACGAGCATTTATTTTTTCTGTTCACTTTCTTTTTTTTTTTATTAATACGCCCTGGTAGTTCTTTTTTGCCATGCAGTAAGTATTTTAATTCTCCTTTTTTTGGGTTTTATGTGGTCGTGAAACTTGAACTTGGGATCTTCAGGTAATATTTCCAAATAGAGCGTCATGGATGGCATCCAAAAGGCTGTACGAAGGGTGGCAGCCTTTACTGATGGCTCAAATATATAGATCACCTGGACTGGTGTTTATATAATAGATGTGGGAGTACGGATGTCATATAGACTTCTGGATAAGTGCAGCGTTATCCAGGCTAAAATTATGGCAATGAGGAAAACCGCGAAATAGATGGAAGAAGACACAAAGGTAAAGGTGGCGTGAAAATCTACGACAACAGTCAGGGCATGTTCAAGACTCTGGAGAAACAATTTGTCAGATTTATACTTGTAGACGACTGTAGACGTGCTCTCAGGGCGATCTTGGTGACACGAGGGGTTAGGTTCTATTGGGTGCCGGGTCATTTTGATGTTGCCAGTAATAAGACTGCTGATGCTTTAGTGAGGAGGATTTTGGCCCGGGATATTGGGCTGAGCGTAAGCCAGTCAGGCCTAAAAAAGGGTTCTATTATAAATTTATAGGGACCTGAGTAATGGACAAAGTGGCCCACAGCTTAAGGGACAGGGATGATTGTGGGATATCTGTACCCCAACCTAGATACGATAGAAACTGATCTGCTGCTCAAAAGGTCCAGGAGGTATATTATTGGGACCCTACAGGACACTGTTATATGAGATTTATGACGAGTAAAGGAGATAGGAACTCTCCGTACTCGCAGGTTATGTGAGAACGAGAAGAAGATGGAGACTATGGAATGCATTGTCTATCATTACCCTAGGCTGAAAATTCACTTACAAAAGTAGCTGGAAAAGCACTTCTTGATTGAACTTATTAAAGTCTCTGGCTGTGGGCTGGGGAATATCATAGGAACAGCTTGGCTGGCTGAGCAGCACCTCCGTTCGATTAACGAACATATATTTCTCTCAACTTTTCGCTGATGGCGTTCTTGATTTTTTTTCTTATCCTTGTATCGTTTTATTTTTTTTTTATATCTTATTCTTACCTCCTATGAATTCACAATGGGACTACAAGGAGGCAAGTTGCCTTTATAGCCAAACCTTACCTTGGTAAGATTTTTAATTTTATAAAGAGGCATATATTTAATCTGTTTTAGCAAAATTATAATACTTAACGTATTTAAAATTTTTATACTATTACTACAAGGAACATTTGATGAGGTCCATAATTTGCCATATAAGTTAATTCAACAAAGGAGTGTTGTCCATTGTTTATTTTAAGCACGATTCTATTTGAAGTGGCTTTAAATCCACTTAAAAATTTGTTTTGGCTTTTAAATTGTTTTAAAAGTCTTATTAAATTTCTGTTGTTAGTGTTCCCCTCATACACCGGTCTTTCATTTACAATTGTCATATACACTGTCGTAATTTATTACTGCTAACATTGTCAGTGGAATTTTTTTTCATTCAGTCACCACTGCCCTGTAGTAAGACGTGAATGACGTTTTAGAGTAAGCAATGATGCTCCATAATTAAAACCTGACTCGTTCGCTGTGAACATGAAATGTGGACAAATGGCAGAAGGAATGAAGAAAAAATGTCATGCCATGGCATTTCCTTCTTAGTGATTTAAAGTCACTTAAACTGAAATAAAATATACTTCTCATAAAACTTTGATATAGGAAAAGTTATCTGTCAATGATTAAACATCATAAATGTAATCCAGGTCATTACTTTTGGTATACTAAAATGTTTTTTTAATCTGCTTAGTGGCCTTATGTGGTTTTATGTGATTTTTAATGTTTAATTTTTTTCTATCTTAAAAAAATTTATCTCTTATTTTATTAGAAGAACTTAAGTCAGTTATGCCTTTAACAGGCTCTGGTCATTTTAAGGTCACTGCCATCTTAAAATCATTTATTACTTTTTTCAATTTAATTATTTGGGGAATAATCTTAAACTTAGCTCTTACAATTCAAAAATTAACTTTTATTATTTGTCTCTTTATCCCCAAATACCACAGCAGAATTAATATTAAATTTTGTTAAATATTTCGCCCCACATTCACAAATTTTCTTTATTAACAAAATGGTTGTTACATTCAAAATAACTTAAGTAATGAGAAAAAAAACATTAAATATTTTTATAGCCGGCAACAGTTTAACCTCACCGGAAAAGGGAAAGTAATATATCAGAAATGTTATAAAATATTATTTGCATAACAATCTATTATAAATCTGTGCAAACCAAAGCAGAAGTTTAAAAGAAGAAAAAAAGGAAAAGAGAAAAAACATAAAAATTAAATAAATAAGTCTAATAATAAAAACAGCAACTAAGTTTATGCAAACAAATAAAAAAAGTTTTGAATTTTATAATAAATATTCAAATAAAAGTATTTAGAAGGATTACAACAAAAACAAACAAACAACCGGTTTCATTTGTTGTTAAATCAACTTTGAAAATAAAAATAAAATGTGTATAAATTATTCATTACTTTAAATGGCAATGTTTAAGTATTTTTTTAAATTTTACTAATTAAAAGTTAAAACCTAACTAACATCTCTTCAAGTTTAACTTTAACGGAGTGCTTTTCAAATATTCTTCTTATTTATGTAAAATAATGGTAAAGAGTACGAAACTCAGAATGACAGCATTTCGAGCAGTTGAACTTACTTTTTAATTTTTAAGGTTAAGGATGACAACACAAGGGGGTCCCTTTAACCTCTACTATGGCTTCTAATGGTCAAAGAGGAAATGCAACAGTTTAATGCAAAACATGTTATTATTCTGATCATCGGTAAGTTTACTTTTAACGGTCGGGGAGCTACTGCTATTGGCGTTGTGTGTACAGATTCGTAACGGTCAGGAAACAGGTTGAGTCTTAATTCTTAAAAAAAACGAAACAAGTTCTCCTTCGCTTGTACATTTAAAAGCATAATGTTTAGTGAAGCTGTCAGGCAGAGCCAAATATCTCGGCCAGGTCCTTGATATCAAGCTATCGTTGTAAAATAATGCATAAAACCTGGAAGTTTAAGCGCATAACAAACATGCAGAAGTTCTATAGAAACAAAACTGGAGCTTGAAATCAAAGGTGTTAGCCAAACTTACAAAGATATTAAAGACAAATTTCTCAGGCAGCAAAAAGGACATTTTTAAGATAGTGGCAATCAAGTACTGGGTACTGCGAATAGGCTTAACAAGATTCATTAGTCTAAGAGAGTCGGCATTATAAAAGTTCAAGAGCGTTCAATAGAATATTTTAAAGATCTAAGTATTAGCCAGGGTTATGGATTTCTTCCTTAAAAAAAGAAATTATATGAACTTAAGCCAAATTAAAAGCAAAAATTTGTATTAGAAATAATTAGTTAGTTCAACAATAAATAAAAATAATTTTTATTTTTTATGTTTTATTCTATAAATTCCACTTTTATATCTAAAATGATGCATAAAATGTTTACTTGTTGTATTACAAAGTAATAAATAGTATTCAAAAGGAACTAGCACCACCTTCTCTTTGAAAATGTATTTTTTGTTTAAAAATATTTACTTTTACCTAAAACCCTTAAGTAAAATTTCTACATGTTTTTTATTTTTTGACTTGGTTTTTTTCTATAACTTTGTGTAAAGCTATATCGTTTTTTCTTAACGCGAGTTGGCTTATACATATATCTCTTTCATGTAGCAAGAGCTTGCCGTATTGCAATTCTCTTTAATTTTGAACAAAAAAATTTTACGTTTATTTTACTTAAAACTGATTATTTTATAGTATAAAACGGCGTTAAAACCCTATAAATTTACATCTGGACACTTTGTCAACTTATTCAAGCGCATAGGAAACTAAGATTATTTCATGTTTCAACGATTTTTAGTGCTGGGGCAAACACACATGCAATTACTAGTTACAATACACATGGGAACCTACAAACACATACAAGCACAGTTGTGTAAAGTGATATCTTGGTTTAACGAGAAAAAACTTCAAGCTTTTTTTTATTTGTTTGTTAAAGTTTTTATTGAACACATTTGGCGGTTGTATGTAGATAGAAATAGTATATATTTTTATGCTGCATATGGGCGATTTCATTGTGACGGGTGAGACCATTGTGCTAACATTTTTGCTTATAACTAAGTCACATCAAAATTGTGGTTTTGTAGAATATACTTGAGAACAGGTTTTAAGTATTTTTAATCTTATTTACGTTATTGTTTCTACAAAAAACTACATTTGTTCAACGAAAGACCTTTTATTAAATGTGACGGGTGGGCTTTTTTTACCAAAACGTACAGGTGTTTGCCGCAAGGTATACTACTTTCTTTGTTTATAATATTTTATTAAATGAAAAATAACGAAATTTATATTGATAAACGTTTTATCTCATTCAATCACATTTCACGCGGTATTCAATTAAATTTATCACAAATATTTTGTTTGAGTTGCTTCAGAGTTTCTGGTTTGCTTGCATAAGCCTTGCTTTTCAGATATCCCCACAAAAAGATGTCCGGAGCAGTCAAATTAAGCAACAGTGGAGGCCAATAAACACCACCATTACTTGATATAACTTGTGGCTTTATGTAATGTGGCACGGTTTTGTTGATTCATCATGTTAACCAAGCCCAAAGCGTGTAGTTGGGGCATTTTAATGTCTACAATCATATCAAGATATCGCTCCCCGTTAACAGTTTCCATTACGCCGTTTTCAGTTTAAAAAACTAAGGTTCAATGATTCCTCCTGACCAAATTGCACAACAGACTGTCACTTTTAATGGATATAAAGGTGACTGATGAATTGTTTGAGGGCTTTCCATTGCCCAGAATCGACTATTCTGTTTATTCACACATCCATTTAAAAGAAAATGTGCCTGGTCACTCATTTGGATTTTTTTATAAAAATCGGGGTTGTTATGGGCGATTTGCTACATCCTATTGGCAAATGTACGGTGGCGTAATTGGTCTTCTAAGGAAAGCTCTTGTGTCAACTGAATCTTAAATGGGAACAAATGCAAAATTGTGGCCATAGTTGTTCTTTGAAGACAAAGCTCCTGGGCACAGCGTCGAATTGAAGTTGATGGATTGTTTTGAATACTTTCTTGAGCAGCAGAAATGATTTCAGTCGATCTTGCAGTACGTTGTGTTCTATGCTTAGGTCTATTTTCGTTTTCTTTTAAACTAAAATTCATCGATTTTTTTAATAAAGAAAAAACCGATGTTTCTCTCATTTGGGCCGTTTTACGTGGAATTGACCATATATTAAAACTCAGAGGAAAACGCCATTTTTTTATTGAAAAATTAAAAGCCAGGAATATATAGTAAATGATTTAAGTAAAGCAAGTATTGCCAGATCATAAGACTTGTCTGTAGATACTGAGAAGTTTTCTAGAAGCTGAATGCAGATATAAAAGGTTGTTTAACAGGGCATTCAGTACTTTGATTAAATAGAAAATTGCACAAACTTTTGCTGAAAAAAAAATTTCACCAAAATCAATCAAAGCAATCAAACTGCCATATGCAGGTACATTGTGTGGCTAAATGAATAGTGTAATAATCAGACAAAACACTGCATATAAACTATAATTCATTTCAAAGGATTCTACAGCTTTAAGGATATTTCATAAAGATAATCATTACCATAGCAAACTTCAAATTAAATATTTTTTGCATATTTTTGCGTATTTTTTTACGTATTTTCATGCCTTTAAATATATTTTCTCCAAATAGGAACCTAAAAAATAAGAAAATTATTCGTGTTTAAAAAACCAATTAAAACTTTCCAAAATGAACGAGTACCTTAACATTTTGAAGTATGCAAACATGTAATATATTAAAATTTCGGTTACTATGTAAATGTGTTGAAAGTAAAAAATCCAAGTAATTGTATCGTGTTTTTCATAGTTTTCATAGCAATCAAATATACAAAGCTATGTACATATGTATGTATATTAAAGTCATATAAAAAAAATATTTTGTTGGTAAAAATTAAAAAAAATTTCAAAATAGTTTACATTGTATTGCAAGCAGAATATTTCATTTTCTTCTTCATAAAGGTAAAACAAGACATATTTTTATAATAATGATTTTACTTAAATTGTACCCTATACTTGGTAGATTGGTAGATTTCTGTTTTTTTTTTTCAAAAAAAAATCTGAAGGTTCCCAAGAAATGTTCCAGTTTCTTCTTTTCTAAAGCAGTTGGTTGGTTGGTTCTCGAGGTAGTTCGCTGCACGCAAACTGTCAAGTGGAGACTAAATGATACCGTTTTGACAACACCACACCTCTCGTTAGATAAAAAAGGCACCCTGTTGCGCTGATGTTTCTCGATAGATCATTAAGTCCTGTTTTGTATACATGCGCTAGGTTGTTCAGTATGTGACATCTGAAGAATCTGTGCCTCTTTGCGACCAGGGCATGGCATTCGAAGCTATGACATTGGTCATTAAAGGGGAGTCCGATTCGTTTTCCATGCTTTCCTAGCATCCAGTGGCCTGTCAGCCCCGCCAGCAACTTCGAAGTTCTCTCGCGGTTCCAGTTGATAAGTTGCGCCAACACCTTATATCAAAGGGGGCCACATCTGCCTTGCGATAATTCTTTCTTTCACTGGCTGACTAACCGAGACTGACATCTAACTGTCGACAAAAATAGCAATATTAATACTAATATTTCCGTCCCGTAGCAACTTACAAGCCTCTCGAACGAAAAAATTTTTTTGCTGAAATACACTGCATTCATCCAGTAGGCAAAAAGAAGCCCTGATTTCCAGTTTCTCGGAAATTACACAAGATCCTAGTACACAGTCCAGCCTAGAACCTTCTGTTAAGATATATTTTGGAGAAAACTATCAATGTCTATATGGGGAGTATCCCCGCATGCCTATATGTTCTCGGTCTTCAACATCCCGAAGACCTGATACATTATGGCAAAACCAATGGGAACGTGATGCAACAAAGTGTTCAGTGTCTCCAAAGGACTAGTTCGCAACGCACCCCTAATCCCAATACATGCCGATCTCTGGATTTCTTACAACGTAGTCCAACAAACCAGAGATCCGTAAGTAAATATTGGGCGTACTATGGTCGCAAACATCCATTTAAGGACTTAGTCCCATTTTATTTTATTTTTTTTTATTTTATTTTATTTTTTTTTTTTTTATTTTATTTTTTTTTTTATTTTATTTTATTTTTTTTGATTTTTACATTAAGAAAAGTGGTCAAAGTAATTCGTGATGTCTGTCATTTCTGTATATGTAAAATTAAATTAACATTCATTAAAAAGTCCTGCCTGCAACATGCAACTACAAAATATAAAATGTGAAAGATATACTTACTTGTATTTAAATGAGCAGTTCTATTAAAAGTTAGACAAACAGTTCTGCCATTATTCAAGGATTAAGATTAGGGAGGCAGTATTTTTTGTATAAAATAATAATTGTTATTACTTAGGAATTGAAATAAAAAAGTTAAACCCTTAACTTAGTTTAAGAAAGTAGCTTAAAGAAATAATAACACTAAGATATAAATAAATATGAAATTTAGTTTGTACTCAATGCTATAAGAATTATTCGAATAAAATGCTTATAAAAACAATTTTAAAATAAAAAAAGATAAATACAAGTAAAATATTTATTTCGTTAAGGTAAGCTTCACCATAATACTAAGAAATTTTTGATTTTTATCTGCCCTAATATAAGTCTGTTTTCATTTTTTACACAAGTGCTCAAAACTCGTTCGTTTACTTCTTTACACTTTAACACATTCCTTTCAATATAAAAAAAACAAGAAATTTAAATATAATATGACTTGGCTAAAAATATGTTTTTTTTTATTTGTCAGATTTTTTTTTTAAATTATATTCTGCAAATGGTGCCTAAATATATGCATACATACACATTTATGCATATGTGTATGTTTGAATGTATGCACACATCTGTATATGCAACAATTCATTCATACAAACATACAAACTCAAACTAAAAACAAATAATTTCTGTCTCTAAAATGTTGAAAAGTTTTTTGTTTTATCTCTTTGTTCCCATTAAAATAATACTTGACAAATTAATGCAAATAAATACGAAAAAAACTTTTATTGTAAAATAATGAAAAATTAGTTTAAAATAATATTTTTCATATAGTTTATGTAAATATCTACAAATATATGTATTTGGCATGACTTATTTTATGAGTTTGTGAACAATTTTTAAGGCAAAAACTATTTTATTTCTTTGGTGTTATTTCTTTATGTTTATATATGTACATGCATGATGTTTTAATTGAAATAAATTTAGTTTAAAAATAAAAAATAAAGTTATAGTCAGTCAAGCCCGGCAATTGGGGCATCTTTAAAAAATTTGATCTGGATAAAGTGTCTGTTTGCAAGTAGGACTTATATAGGTTGCATGGCTGATTCTTGAACAATCATTATAAAGTTTCGTATCAAAAAAAAAAAAAATATTCGCGTCATTTATATCCTGAAACTCTTTTTTTTGTGTCGTTTTTACCCTGAAATTCCCCCTTTTTTATGTGGGTTTGAATCGAGTGGAGCCACCACTAAAGTACTAGATATTGTTTTTGGACGTAACAAATATTTACACAAACAAATAACACCCATACCACGTATGTGGTATTGAAATTTTACGTTTCCTTTAATCAATAATAACAATTTTGCTATACCTATAACCTGATTATAAGTTCCCATAATACAACATTTTGAAATCAATTTCAAAAAAGTGTAAGTTACCACAAACTTTTGAACAAAGTAGAAAATTAGGTTCAGAAAAGCTCTTGTTAATTATACCTTACACCAAAATATTTTGATTTGCAAAACAATATGTGCGAAAATATAAAGCGAGTGTGTTTATTAAAAAGGTCGTATGGTAAATTATAAACCAATCGGCATGAAATTTTGTGCAGTTTTCTACTATATTATATACAAATTTCACGACGCGAATTTTTGTTCAATACCAACAAGATTTCGAATAATGAAACCCAAGGTCAAATAATTTTGTAGGATAATTTTTATTTTAGACCGCTGCCCAACAATTACCTTCTACCGTCCCTATTAGATGCTATCTGTTACTCCTTCGTAAAGTTACTAGAACACGTCGTCACTCTCGGGTAAAAAGATCCTTACAGGATCTTCAAAACTTTACGTCAGACGAAATTTTCCTAAATTTGAATTGTATTGACCATTACTAGATAATCTATGGCCATATTGTAGCACTTCAGTTAAGCACGGGCATTCAATGCTTCTTCTTAAGCCAGGTGAACCCCCTGTCTGGTCAATTAATTAGCCTTTTTATTGCTTTCAAAACCTTTGTCTCCAAAGTCCCTAAGGACATACATCCTAAAAATAGGTGTTTTGTATCAAGACTATCTTGTACTGACTACCAACCAAATTGGAAAGCTTAAAGCTTTTTGTGAATGAGTGTATCGCAAGAAAAGCAGCCAGGTATCAGAACAGCTAAACTACTCTTCCATCTTTCATCCTCTCTGACATATTCCTCCATGATGACCCCTGGCGTCCTAATGAAGATCAATCATGATTGTATGGTATTTATATGAATTATCCTGTTTCCCCCAAGCAAGATATGGACATTCCTAAAACACACTCTGCAACTAAGCTTTGAAGTCCCACATTGCATACTCTGACGTAATAGAAATTTTACGTGCTCTCAAGATCCTTGCAGTTAACTTTCTTGTCTAATGCAGCAGACCACATCGGTGTTTCATAGGAAAGGGAGATCTAGGAGCGCAGCGCAAAAATCCAGCTGATAAGATTTTGAGTAAAGTCCCATTCTTCACCATGAATTTCCCTTTACGCATAGAGTACATTGGTCGTCTACCTGGCACTTTCTATTCGCTTTTGGATGTTGTTATCCACGACTAACTATATTCAACTGTTTTAATATCAAGCTGGCGACGCTACGTGGAAATAGGTATGGGGCAACGTGGGAACGCCGCCTTCAGAATATCTGTTGTGGCTTGTGCAGTGTGTGTCGTTGCTTCCTTCTGTTGGAACAACATTTCCTCCAGTCCTAATTCGTTCAATTGCAGTGGAAAAACTCGGCTAACATGGCCCTATAGTTCACCGTCCACTGATGTCATTTGACCAGTGGCATCCTTGAAAAAATATCCCGATGACTTCTTCAGCGTGAGCAGCGTTCCATGCGATTACTTAATAGACCAAAAACTCTTACAGTAACTGACTGTAACATATTCAAGGTGTATTTCGTAAAATTATTTTAAAATGACGAAACCGTTTAATTGAAGTACAATTAATTTTTTAACCGGTTTGCACAGTTATTTACAAAAACGACTTCACAAAATTACTGATTTTTATTTGCAGTCAATTAAAAAAAAATCAAACGACTATCATGGGTAGATAACAATAAGTTTACATATAACTTTGTTGGTATTTTTTTCTGAAATTTTTTTTAATAGTGAAGTTCTAAAAATTACAACAAAGATTCTTAATTGCTTTGTATTTTTTGTCATTTTGTTTCAAGACATTAATTTCAATAAGCCTCGTTTTAGCTTACAAAAAATTAATTCCATTTGCATTTCCGGATAACACGTACATACATACATAAGTTAAATATGTGAGGTTTTTTTGTTAAAAAAACACTACTACCGTTCTAAGAGTACTGATTTTGCAAATAATTGTCTGGTATCGAAAACACATTGTACTTGGCTTATGTTGCTAAAAAAAAATTAGCAAGTTAATTTGTCAGTGCTTTAATTTAAATAAACTTTTTTGTTGTTTTAAATTAATATCATGGGGAAAGGTTTTTAAATAAATATCCAGTTATTTAAAGTTGCATTTCTAGTTGATTATTAAGAAAAAATTAACACACACGACGATATTACAGTTTTAGTTGTATAGATTATTAGAAAGTTTGGAAGAAAAATTTTAAAAAGTCGCAGAATTACAAATGCAGCCTTTTAAAATTTATCTTGTTGAGTTACTGTATATAAAAAATCAGCTAGAAAGGTTCTGTGACCAACGCTTAGCATTCTAACATATTTTTTTTACAATGTACCACAAAGCACTTCCTACTTCTAACACTTAAAAGATATACAAAATCTAAAAGATTAATAATAAAAAATAAAGTTTCTTAATTTAATATGCCTTCTACATTACTCGTAAAAACATTATCTTCTCTTTGCTTAAACACGATTTATTTTAACGAAAAAATATCCTAAGCATTTCAAACAAAAGAACAATCTTTAATATATATACATGCTTATAAACTATTTATTTGCTAAAAATTACGCAAAGAGTTTTCAGCTAAAGCCAATCCAATAATAAATAAAATCAGCTTCATTATCTTATTACTTCTAAAAGAAAAAAAAAAAAGAAACCATTTAACTGCATCTCACTTCTTGAGGTCAGAGCTTACTGCTGGTGTTCATTTAGTTTTTTACGGTACTTAAGTCTTTTACTACAAAAGTGAACTGCTGCATTTAAACAGCAACTGTTTGCAATTGATGTTTACTTAATTGAGTTTAAAATAAGCCAAAAGTGTAACAAAAACCAAACTGAAATTCTTCCTTCTTACCTTTACAAATGCACAATAGAGTTTGTGCCACAAAATGTTATTTAAAAACTTTTAGGGCAGTGGTTTCTAAGCAAGAACATAGTTAATTCCTACATCATTGGCTTAACCTTTTTATCTTCAGGGTATATTGGTTAAGAATAATCTTTATGCCGGGGTGGGATTTATAGAGAGGGATTTGTATAGGTGGAAACGTTTGATGCGTTGTTTTAAGTAAAGAAAACCATACAAAATTTTTTTTCATTAGGAAAGCGGTTAGGAGACTGGAAACCCAGAACACTCTTATTAAGTTGATATTTTCTTTAAAGTTTGGGAAATGAACACTTAAGAAAATGCACAATCAAAGGAATGCTATTAAGAAGGGCTTGTTGCCACTTCTGAGGGTTCTAATGCTCAACAAAGAATTTTGATGATTTTACTTAAAAGAGGTTATGCAGATGACATGATGGTACTGGTAACGAGAAAATTTTTACCTTAAAAAGAAAGGCTAATGCCAAACATATTTCTTATAAGCGAGATTTTTGAAACTGAAAAAGCAAAGAAAAGAGACAGAAAAGTTCTCAGTTCCGGCTATACCGGCTGAAACTGGTAAACTGGATTGACACATCAATTGAAGCCTTATCTAATCATCTGGTCTTTGCCAAAGGTATAGCAAGTGCTGTACTAGATAAAACAGATGCCACGAGTAGCTAACTACAATTAGATCTGGATTTCGTTATTTACCTTCTTCTCGTTAAGGATTTCGTAGCTAGAATAGCAACAAGGAAATTACTTAGGCTTAGGAAATAGGGTAGATATGCTTAGGACAGAGCCGGTAGGAAATCGGTTTAGACAAACTACAGGATCGTGGGTCTTGGATTTAAAATTACATCCCAAAAAATGTTTCACAACAGTAAGGACTGAAAAGGATCCTAGAAACTGGTTGAGAGTTATGTAGTTTTCAATAATAGGTCGAGAACGGGTATATGCAGAGAGACTGGTGTTTATATTTTTGATACGTAAATTTTTGTATTTTATGGACTGCCAAACGAATGCAACATTTTCCAACCAACGAACTCAGCTATACTGAAGGACCTACAGTTATTAGAGTCAAATTTTAATTAAGAATTTGACAATTTTTTTTGATAGACAGGGCACGCTTAAGGCCTTAGAGGATCACTTTGTCAATTCTGGACTTGCTGGAAACTGTAAACGAACTCTTAAAATAACAATGACGATACGCAATATCAAGATCTGTTAGGTTTTTTGTCGTTACCGGAAAAAAATTGCCAATAGTTTCACGGAAAAGAGATCGGAATATTTAGTTGGGGCTAAGAACCTGAAGAGGCAGAACTGATTACGAGATTACCATCTTCCTATAACCCCAACTTGATAGTAAAGGTTATATCCTGCTTTCCAATGAGAAAAGGACGGATCTGAGGTGTAAAAATAGGATTTTTACAGAACACTGAAATACCCGATAAAAGGCCAGTAAATTTAATAGAAATACTACAGGTTTCTATAGGCTGGGTGAGTAAAATCATTTGTGCAGGCCACGGCTGTAGAACCGCTGACAGAGGTGGGCTTGGTGAGATCTCTGGCTGTATGCCAACGAAAACGAAAACGAGGAGGTAAAAAGTGCATTTCCGCATACACGATCGGTCGTCACAAGTTGTGGTACGTTGGGCTCCACTAATCCGACTACCGACTAAAAAAATTACTAGTGTCCTTTTTCGCACACAATTTCCCTCCGAGACCACTATGATTCATAACTTCGGGTGGTTTTCTCTTTTTCTACTTCGATACTCTTTGTCAAGTTTCCTCGTTCTGGATCATTTGATCTATAATGTTCCCAACATGTATCTTGCTTATTGCCAAGAATTGATCCCTGCGCAACTCCGGATATCACTGGTTTCTTTTTTTGGCCCAACTTTGTGTTATATATGAGCTCCCTGTCTTCTTATTATATGTGACATAAATGTCGGTATACGAAAACGTATCTCTAAGGCTTGAAGAACGTTCGACCATCTTAGGCTTTTAAAAGCGTTCTTAAAGTCGAGCCAAAAAAGTGGCCTGCTAAAGGGGTTCCTCTATTAAGAGTCATTAAAAACGCCAACAACTTCCTTCAGTGCTCGAATGGCAGATCTCTTAGATTGAAAACCATATTGCCTTTCCAACAGGTCTCAATCTAAGTTTAAAGAGCATATCAAAAAGCTTTCCTTCGGTGTCAATCAGGCAGATTGGTCTATAAGCCATTTGTGAGTCTAGATCGCCCTTACTTAGTTTACTAATAAACACAAGTTATTTTAGCTTCTATACCTTTAAAAAAAACCTTGATGACTTCTGATGGTATTCCTTCTGGACCAGGTAACTTATTTGCCCTTAGCCTACCGGCATCTATTTTAAGTTCCTGTGTGGTGAATAGCAGGATATTTATCACCTCTTCCGTGTATATTTCATCTTGCTTGTCGGAAAACGGCTTCTACTATGTTCTTTATATATTCCTCTTCCATCTGCTGGATTGGAACGCTGAAACTCAGCTTTCCTTTTGCCATTCTGTAGCCCGTTCCCATGGGCTTATATTTACATCCTTACGTCATTCTTCCAATTAGTTTCTTTTACTGCAAAAAATTTGTTTTTGCATTTTTTTTTTCGTCCTTATGTGCGAGTTTTTATGTTTCCGCTCCGACCTTTCGCCTAGCTCTGACATGTTGCCTTCTGCGAATAAAACAGTCTCTTTTTGCACTGGCAATATCCTCGTTCCGCCAGTAGACTTCCTGTTTGCCCATCTTGTGTCATTTTATCTTAGGTATCGATTGATTGCATCCCTCTCTGATTATTTGCATAACGTCTCCTTCGATCAAAGAGGCATCCATATTTCCTGTTTATTATAAGTCAATTTCCAACACTAATACCATTGTTTTCAGTTTTTTGACATTCCATTTTTCTACTTCTAACTTCTTGTTTTTTCTACTGTTCTTGCTTTTGCTTTTCTAAAGGGCTTAACGGCCTACATGTCTTTGGGCGAAGTAGCTTTGTATTTTAACATTACCTAACTTGCATAAATGTGAGAGTTCTTTGTGCAGTGTCACCAGAATGATAATGTTAGCTATTAAAAGAAGGTTTGCTTGCTTAAAAAAAAGTTGGGCGCAATTACCTTAAATAAAGTGTTTGCCTTCAACAATTAGGCTCAAGGCTTAGAAAGAGACAATTTAGTTAGAAAACTTAAGTTTATCCTTTGCGCAAAATAAAGCCTAATATATTAAAAATATTATGAGGTTGTTAATGGTGAACAAGCCCAAAAATAGTGCCATGACTAAAAGGCGTTTACAGAAAATTAGACTTTATTGAGACGTTAAACACTAAACTCTGTCTATCTTAAAACTATTAGAAAGTAGCTGCAGTTTTCAAAGGACATGCTGGGAAAAGATCCAAGTTACCGCCAATAAGTTATTTAGGCCAATAAAGCAGAGTTTTTCTTGTTTTAATATGATAGAAAATTTATTTCTTTTCGTAAAATTATAGCTCAGAAATACTAAAATATTAAAAAACACTGCCCTCTTTTGACGTGTGGGCTCATATATAAAAATTCAGGTCATAAGAGATCAGCTGCAATAAAAAAAGTTTGAAAAATTTAATTTTACCATTTATGAAGTACCTGACTGTCTTTTACTTTTTTTAATATGACAATGGCCCGCAGCACACCCTAAAGTAAGTAAAATGTTTGCTTTTGAAAATAAATTTTTTTTTTTGGATTTAGTTAGATTTTGAAAATAAAAAAGGATTCTTAACAAGAATTTAATAACAGAATTATTTTTTAAAGCCTTAAAATCACTAAGTTTTTATTTAAGAATCACTGGCCAAAGTAAACGAAATAATCGTTGGCATGAATATGCGGTGCATTTAGTAACAGAACAATTTATAACCGCAAAAGATTTTAAAATTAAATTTTCAACAATTTAAAGTAAAACCATTTTTCTCTCTCTTGTTATTAACAAGAGAAGAAAGTTTTTATGAACATGTTTTAGTCTAAAGGGTTTTACAGTATTTACCTATGTATATATGTGTATTGGTATGTGTATTAGTATGTTAACATAAATACATACTTTTGTAAAGAGCATTTATTTAAAAAAAGGTACAAGTTCAATGCAACAATGTTTGCTGCCACAAAGTTGGTGATGCAAAGTAAAAAGATGTTTAAAAGTTTTCTGTTTTTGTTTTTGTTTTTCTCGTTCACACTTAGTTGTTTGTTGTTTGATTTAATATACATGTCAGGTTTTAGTTTTTAATTGAAGTTTGATACTAAAATATGCACAAGTTTTCCGAAGAGTATGAAAATGCAATTAAATTTAAGTTTTTTTATGGTTTCGAGTAAAACTTAAAGATAAGTTTTTATGTTTAAAACTAAAACTGTATATATTCTTACTTTATACGCAAAAATGTGTGCTAATAGAGGGTGCATACGAATATTATTTTTTTGTTTCGACTGTAATAAAATAAATTTAATTAATTATAATTTTTTAAAACTCAATCAATATGGCTTTGAGGATTTGACTATGATGGATAACGAAATACGTTACTAAAGTTATAGAAAGGAGGATAGAAGGAAAAGCGTTTAAGGACATTAGGTTCGAACTTTTCGATATTAGCAGTGACAGAAAGCTGCGATTTACTGGTCAGTTGACTGCCAATGGATATGCTCTTCTTAAGAAACAAGTTCGCTTATTTTTTTAAAACACATTTCATTAAAATATCAAAAAAAAATAACGAAACGCAACCCACAATATGACAGTATAAGACTTATAAGACTTTTGCCAAAAAAGAAATGTTCACAATTAATGGTTTAAAGAAAACCTGTTTTTTTTAATTTGCTTATTTAAACTTTTTAGTTTTTATAAAACTTCTGAAATAGCTTTTCGCAGAGGTAAGAAAAGTGAAAATCTTAGCAATAAACTGTTGACAAGTAAACAAAAATTTAAAAAACTAATTTTATCAACAAACTTTTCTTTACAAAGTTCAAGAAGCCTGTACAATTTCCTGTTTATCTTAACAACAAAATAACGCAGATGAGCAGCTTCCTGTTTCCTGCTAAATGCTGTAGAAAACGTAGAAAAAAACAGTTAAATGGTTTATCTCTATTAACTGGCATTAAATATGTTAAAATGGGTGAAAGAGCCTTGTCAAAGACGCGCATATACACACACGCACAAACGAAACACGTTAATGTTTTTTTTCAGTGGAATTCCAAGGCATTAAAATTTTACAACATTTGTTTATATAAAAAATATAATTTTAAGGGATAATCCAAAATAAAATAAACATTTAACAATTGCATTTTTTCGAAAAACTTAACAATACGACCACAATCTTTAATGTAAATGCCAATTTTTTTTTAAATCTTTGCCAACCACTTGAATGCAAACCGCAGCCTAAAACACTATTTCCTGTAAAAAGCACAACCATAGCGTTCTGAATAAAACATTTAAGTGTGTTTGGAATGAAAACAGTTGTTGACTTTAGATGTTACTGATTTCAATATCTGTATTGTATAAAATTTTCGTGTTATTGCCGCATTCAAAAAATTTTCTTTCTTTTATGAACAAAAGATGCATAGATAGAATCAAACACATAACAAGCCGCAGCCAAAAGAATGCCGCCACAATTTTGCTTAAACAAAACAAATAATAACAATATTAGTAACATTAAGAATTTTTAATTTTTTTCTCCAAGCAGAACTATTTCACTGCTTAAATATAATAAATCATTATAATCCCTTAGCTGCTCTCACTTTGGGTCATCCCATTAGAATAGACTTAGCACTTTGAAAACCACTATTTATTTAAATGCCAAAACTACAGTTTTTACTATAATTTCATATTTCACAGTAAAATAAGCAAAACTAAAAGTCAATTTGTGTGCAAAAAAATTGTATTACTTACTATATGACTGATTTTTGTAAACATCATATGCACACAATTCTATTCAAATGCTCACATACAAATGTACTCTCAAGAAGTCAAAAACACACGAAGAGACAACATGTATGATGCACAATTGGATGATTTGAATCTGTGCCAAACCAACAATAAGTATGCAAAATATATTTTACAGAATTTTTTCAAAACCAGATATTAAATCGATTTTTTTAAATAGAAATTAAGATAAATAGTAACATTATGAAGTCAACAAAAGTTTATGAATTTTTTTAGTTAAGAATATAAACTTTAAGAAATCTTCTTTTGATCTTCAATATGAGGCTGACTTGGTTAAAAACTGAATATATCAAGGAATAGATTGTTATTGTGGTAACAAAAAACGTTACGTACTTTTTTAACTTTTTTGCCCAATGCTAAGGGAAAAGGAAAGAAAACATCATACGTTGGTACTTTTTTTTTGACCTTTTTGCAACTTCTAAGCCTACAAAGACAGAAACGTTATTCAAATGGTGTTCGAAAGATATTAGTAAAACATACAACTTTTTAGTAACTTTATCAAACTCAAGCATTAAAGGGTTACATTTGGAATTATTTTTGTTTTTTATCTAACTTTCTTTAAATAAATTCGACATAAATGTTTGCAAAATTTTAAACCAGTGTGCAAACCAGTAGCAAAAACTAAGAAATAGGCATATTTGTATGCAAATAATATAAAACTTTTCTGTTTTTTTTTGTTTCATGTATCTATTGTAATCAACTTAGGTAAAACAAGTACTTATTTAAATTATTTTGTACTTTTGATAAAAAGAGAACTTCATTCGCATGTTTGGTACTTCATGATTTTTTTTATTTGTTTTCTGGGACTTACACTGTGCAAAAGCCAAAATTATATTCATTGGCCACTATATATATTTTTATACCCTTCACATAGTTATAAGGGTATATATCAGTTTGTCATTCCATTTGTAATTTCTTTATTATCCAATTGCGACCCCATAAAGTATATATATTCTGGATCCTTATAGAAAGGGAAGTTGATATAGCCATGTCCGTCTGTCCGTCTGTTGAAATCAAGTTTCCGGAGTCAAATAAAAAGATACAGACCAGTTATTGGTGTCAAACTATTAGAAATATCCTGGAGACAATCGCTATTTAAAATCAGCAAAATCGGTTTACTATTGACCGACATATAAGCGAAAACCTAAAACAACCCATTTTTTTGGGCAAAATTCGTCCAAATATCCATATATATCTCAGGAAATATAGTCACTCTTGCCACAAAACTTGGCACAGACTCTCTTAAGAGTAGGGACCTCAATAATGAAAAAGTTTTTTTTTTCAGACAGGATCAGAGGAAGGGGTATTTTTCCTACAATCACACAAATTTGTTGAAATATTTTATGCGCTATATCTCGGAAACTATAACAGCTATCGACTTCGAATGTTCTACAAAAAGTAATTGGACAACAAGGCCTACACTTTAAAGAAAAAATTTTTTGAGTGGGAGGTGAAGAAGGGGTAGCTCCCATTCAAATTAACAATTTTTATAAAATTTTCGATGCACTACTTCAGGAAAACTACTACAGCTATCGACTTCGAATATTCTACAAAAAGTAATAATCAAATAATTCATATGTTTTAGAGAAAAAGTTGGAGAGGAGCAGGGGGACTAGAACATCCCATAAAATTTAACAAGTTTTGTTAACCTTTAAATATGAATTATGTCGAAAGCTTTTATAACTCTCAATGTCAAACCTTCATCTATTTGTGTTATTTATACTGACATTAAAATTTTGTATAGTTTTCTCGCACAAGGTTTTTAATTGCATTATTTGCAATACAAAATAACTCGGCTGGGCATATTTAGAAACCAATGTGAAGGGTATATAAGATTCGGCAAAGCCGAATATAGCATTCTTACTTATTTTTTATGTGCTATGGTGCCCTAAGTACAAAAACAGTCGAAATCTAAAATGATTTGGATAATTTTTTTTTTTTTAAGTTTGAGATATTTTCAGAAGCTGCTCCAATTTTACCAAGGGAACCACCATAATACCAACAATAAGGTTACTTTCAAGCCGTGTAATTATTATATTTTAAATTTTCCACGGTCTCACAATTATTTGGCCTGCACAGACGAAAAAAAACTAAAATTTTTGGGCGAAAATTTTGGAATTTTTAATTTTTGGAAATTATTTACAAACAAAAGACGCCAAAAACTTTGGTATAAGTCGATGAATAAACTCAAATTTTTTTCACAATAAAGTGAAGTTACCCTTATTTGAACAAAATTAATTGAATTGTAGTTTGCAATGGAATCGTTCAACTTTTAACCAAAAATCAAAAATATTTTTGCCCAAATCTAAAAACTTTTATTTTTTCTAAAATAAAAAAAATTAGAAAGAGCATAAATTTATAATTTTTTTTCGAATTATATAACAACCCAGTACCAAAATCTTCAATGCATAAATGCTAATACGTATTAAAATTTACACCAGTTTATTGTATGAGAATTTCGATAGTTTGGGATGTTGATAAAGATTTGTGAATAAATGTAAGAACACGTTTTTGCATTGCAGACTAGTCAATTTATTTTCCAATTTTCAACAACTGGGGCAGCAATAAAGAATTGAATTTTTTAAAGGTGTGAGGTAGCACCTACATATAAAATTTGAATACTTTTTTCGTACTAAAAATATTAAAAAGATTTTTCTTAAATGAAATACATAAGGTTTTAAGGTTTAAGAAGTTAAAAGTTAAATAAATTTAAAATATTATTAGGGTTTTATTAAAAATTATTTGAAATGATCATTGCCATTTTCCTTACAATTTCAGTTAAAATGATGGATCAAAAAATTTATCCATAGAATTTTAGATTTCCATTAAAATTAGGGACTATTGAAAAGGATTAAAGATGGGGATCAACTAAGTTAACAAAAAGTAGTTTTTGCAATTTTTTTCTAAATTGTGGGCCTTGGTAGTTTAGACTCAATTCCTGGTACTTTTTAATAGAATTTAAAACTGTAATCTAATGATCCAAAACATAAGAGCTATTTACTCTCATTGAGGCCAGAAAACAGCATAGGAAACAAAAGTATCTTTTCAATGTTTTTGGTACTTTTTTTACTAAGAGACAATAGGCACCTTTTCCATTTAATGGAATTTATATAAATTATTCGGCTTATGTAAAATAATACTCCGTAGAACCACACTAGGGTTAAATAATATCCAATAGGAAAAATTTGAATTTAGTTCTTGGTTAAAAAAATTAAAGCTGCGCTTACAAAGTAGTGCAGATATTAACTTGAAAAAATTGTTGCTATAGTGGGGATGAAAAAAGTATCTAAAAGGAGAGAGAGCGAAAATATATTAACCATTTTATACTTCCTTAAATTTATGGGAATCTCGGATATATTAACATGAAATAAGGGGCCAAAGATTACAGTTGAGGCACAAGATATTTTAGATAGGCAAAACCTTAGAAACTTATTTAGGGTATTCACAAGGTAGTCATAAAGTCATATGTCATAAAAAAATAAAACGAAAAAATACTACTGTTGTGAGCATCCGCTGATAATTAAGTGTGCTATTATAAATTTTAATCAGCTGCTGGCGAAAAATAAGTAATTTCAAAAATATTTTAAAGTTAATGACTGCGACTTGTTAATTATATCAACGGCTTCAGTAAAGAGTTTCGGCCGCCCGGCTCAGGTTTCTACTGTTTATGACAAAACAATAAACACAGTTCAAAAAGTCTTATTATTATAGAATATTTTTTTTTAAGCACAACAACAATTTTTTTAAACTATTGTAAAATATTAAAATTTTAAGACACTATGACTTGATAGCATACCGTTTGATTACCCCAAATACGTTTTTTTATTCATATGTTTTTCTTTTGTTTTATAATTGTTTTAGATAAAAGTTAATGTAAATATATTGATTTCGGAAGTCAAAATTAATTGGGCAAGAAGTACTTTAATTTTTTTTTGGCATTTTTAGATTATGGCTCTACTCCGATTTAAGCCAAATGTCAATAAATTAGGTTGATAAAAATGATTTTTTTTAACTTTTCGTACTTTTTTGCATGTTTTGAGATTATTCGTATAAAAACTTAAGTTAGAGACATGATAAGTGTCAAAAAACAATTAAATGTCTTAACGGTCCATTTTCATATTTTTGTTTTTTTTTCTATTAAACTTTATTAACACCTTAAATGACCTTGGTGACCCCAATACAAATTTTCTGGCAAATATTTTCACAGAATATGTTAATCTTTTAAGGTCCCTTTTAAAAATGTTTTTTTTTTGGTTTTTTAAAAAAAATAAAACGTCAAAATGACCCTATAATTGGGAGCTTTAGGGTCAAAACCTGCCCCAAAAATTATTTAATGTAATTACAGAATATAATTTTGGCAACAAAGATTCTCTTAGGTTTTGATTTAAAGCATTTCCAACATTTTGTATAAGGCTTGATTTGACCATTAAAGCATTAAAACATAAAACATTAAAACTTTAACCAATTCTAAAACGATCAGACAAGTTGGATTAGGAGTTTGTTCTAAAAAAATTATCTTCAGAACATAATCTTTCAGAAATAAATTGTGTTTCAAAAGTGGTGTTAAATAATGTAGCAGGCTGCTTTCGTAAATTAAAAACTTATAGAATTCATAACTTTTTAAATAGATTAAAGTGGAAAATCAAATAAAAAACATTTTTGCGTAATTTTTTTAATTTACACTAAGAACAATCTATGATAAGAATCGGTTTAGATATGATTTAAATGTACTCGCTGTTATATGTATGTAGATCACCCTCATTAAAAAGGGATATTTTGATCTTTAATAATAATAATACTTTCTCTTGTTAAACGTCTTTAAAATATTTTTTAATCTAAATAATTTGTTTGCAATGTGACACAAATTTTAAAAAAAGTTTTGTTATTATCTAAACTGCAGAACAAACAATAATACAAGAAAACAATACACTTCAAAAATATAGAAATGTTACAATGTACATATGTACATGCGTAAGTAATTACATATGTATATCTGTATGTATGTGAATACGAGTATAAAAATGCATTTATTCTTAAAATATTTAACAAAAGAATCGTATTTTGTTTTTGTCGCTATTGTTACTGTTGTTGATCTGTGAGTGTGTGTTTGTTTTTAATCGTATGAGTTTCCCGTTTTTTGTCTGCCTTGACATTATAATGGTTGGGAATCTTTTTGTCTCTTTTTAAATGTTACTTTTATTCTACTCATTGTTATAGTTATGATTGTTATTGTTACTTCATATGTATTTTTGGTAAACATTTGCTTGCATTGAATTTCCCTTATTATATCACGAGGTTAAATTGTTTGTGAAATTTTTATATTGTATTGTTTTGTATTGTTTGAGAAAACAAAAACTTTTAAAAAAACTTTCTTGTTATTTACTTTTAAGATTAATGCGAATGGTAAATGATCACATAAGTAATAGCGCGAGAAGTTTTTAAATTCTGGTTTTTAATCACATTGATTAAAAAGAAATTTGTTAAAATTTATTATGAAAACTATTAGAATGACTTTTTAAGCTGTTTTTATGATACAACAAAATATACTAAGTTTAGAATAAAAAGAGTGGCCATAATAATAAAAAACATAATTAATTCTCAGAAAAATTATAATTATTTTTTTATTATTAATACTTTATAACACAAATTTTTTTCTTTTTATTTTGATTTAAATTCATTGTATAACTTCTTTTTTTTAGAAAAAATTAACATTTAATATTTAATACTTTTTTAAAAAAATAGGCATTATTTTCGCTTATTTTTTTTTTGCAGAAATAATTAAAGCTTATTTTGATAACAGTAATCGTTTTTTTATATTAACTTAATATATAATTGTTATTGCAAAAGAATTAAAATAATAAAATAACTACAATTTCTTGACAAAAAAAAATAAAGTTGTTTTTGTTTTTTGAGAAAAAAAAATAGAAATTGAAAATTTAAAAGCACTTAATTTTTAAAAAATCTTTACTCTCTTTTTTTCGTCCTTTTTTTAAAGTTTTTATAATCTTAGATAAATACTGTTATAAATCAACCCTCGTTCAAAAATAACATAACAAAAGAGTTGAACTTTGCAACAAACACAACAAATTAACTTTTTTGTAAATTTAATCCAAAGTCGCATTGTAATGTGCAAAACACAGTTGTTTACAAGTTAGTTAAAATCTAAGTTGTTTTCTCTACTTAACTTGTATGTATTTACTTATTTATTTAAATATCACCACTATACTCAACAGTGTATGATATTTATAAGCTTTATCGATTTCAACACATTTAACAGAAGTTCATGTACAACTGTTTCAAGCTTTCCTCTCAAATGTTTAAATACTAAGTCAAAGTTGTTAACCTTATAGTTTTCTAAATAAAATAAGAACGTAACAATACAAAAAAGTTTTCTTTGTACTTATGCTTATTACTTTTGTAAAGTTATTGTTAATAAATATGATGCTTTTATATAATATAACTTTTAGCCCCCACTACTTCAAATTTGAGTTAAATTAACGTTAGTAATAAATATCTTTTAAAATCTTAACTTCTTTTATTCAAAACCATTTTCTTTAAAAACAGATTGTCACCAATTTTTAGATATTTGGCAAAGATGTGAACAAGAATTGTTAAATGTGTTAAACTATTACTTGACCATACGACCATACATACCGATTTCATCTGTACTTGTAATGATTTTTTATTTGATGTACTGGTTAAATATTTGTGTACTGAGCTGTGCTGATTTTTAAAGTACTTATTGTAGTGATTTTTCCAAATTATTTGTTATTTGAAATAATTTTCTCCAACAAATTTGTTAAATTAATTAAACATTTTTTGCAACAGGAAGTGAACCAAGTCTAGTTTCTAGTTTATCAACAGCTCTACAACAATTATTTTAATATTTCTAAATCAATTATCGACCTGGGATCTATTCTTTAATTAATTCTTTTAATATAAAAAATAAAAACCGTATTAATTTTTACCCAGAAATAAATGGTCCCCCTAACTAAAACTTATATTTATTAGTAGGATTGGCTTATGGTGCGTATGAATAATATGATGCAATTTTTACTCACATAACAAACATACGCACACTGTTACAAGCTTGACCAGCAAAGGTGAAAGTCGATGTAAAAAAAGTTGTTTTATTTAATACAAAAATAAATAATTCAGCGATAGAAGTAATGAAAAAAAAACATTAAACATTTAGATTATTTAAAAATATATTTAAAAGGTAAATAAATTAAAACACAAGTATATGTTATCTCTTTATAACTTTTTTTTAATTCAAATCAACCACATTTTTTAAACAAATCGAACAAATAATAAAAATGATACATAATTTAAAATACGTACTTTTGTTAAGGCATATGTGCTTAAATGCCAATTGCAAATAATAATTTGTTTGCAATATAAATGCCTTTCAATCATAGCATAATAACACCATTAATTTACACGTATTGTATATAATGCAGAAGCGCTTCCATTATAAGAAAAAAAGGATATTTCCTCGTTCTTTGGTTAGTAAAAATAATTTTTTCTCAACTGCTTTTAACTAAAAAAAAGTGATGAGAGCCAAATACGTAAGCAAATTAATTCCTAAAAAAGGTATTAAATAAACACTAAATAAGACCATACGCTAAATTTACTTTTGGCTGGTTACTTACGCCTTTATTACTATGGGGGCTTAACACACTTAAATATGTAAATAAGCACGTACGTGTGTGTGCAAATGTAGAAATTGTAAACATATTTTAATTCACAAATTTTTACCAAAAAATGGCTTAGAGGAACACGCAAGCACAGCATTGTTTCTAATACTAACTTACTTAAATTATGTAAATATTTTTTTGTTTAAATCAATTCCTAACAAACGCACATTCAAAATAAGGTATCTTTTGCTATTTTAGTGTGTGCAAAACAAGTCAAATTCTAACATATGTCTATAACTTTGTAAATTCCTAAGTAAGTTAATTATATGAATATGTGCAAAAAGCTTAACTCATTTTTAAATAAAATTGAAAATGATTTATTTATCAATTTGGGATCAAAATTTTAAGTGGTTTGGTTAATTGTACCTATTTTGTAGGTATTTATTTTTTTTTTTTTTTTTTTTGGGAATTAAGTAGGTGGTGTGTTCAAATGCTGGTAGAAAAAGTATAGGTTTTGTTTGTTTGGGGTTTGAATGTACCCATTTGCCTGCTTCAAAACTAAAAACGTATGGCAATTATTGAATAGCCCTATTTACTACTGTGCCGAATCATACATATATATTTTTCACATTGTTTTTTTTTTTTTGTTTACCTAGTCATACAATCCAGCCAATTGGTTTTCGAAAAAAAATTGATTCGTTTGCATAACGGCTACCTGTTCCCATTTATTCCAAAATGTGGGTACTATTGGACAACTACATAATAGAAAACTTTAAGTTCAGCTAGAGAAAAAAGAACAAAAAACTGTGAACACTACCAATTGCAAGAGCAGCTAGACCAGAATATACAAAAATTAGCTATCAATTCCAATGTTGATTATAAGAAAAATTTTTTAACTTTAACTGTATTTTTCTTAGAAACTAGCGAAGCTAAAACAAAAACGATAAAAATCTGTGATCGCTACGAATTTTAGCCAAAAATTTGATTTCTTAAGATTTTCCCATAAAAAGCTTCAAATGCGTTTATCTGGGATCTCTATCAATTTTAGCCAAAACTTTAAAAAACATTTTCCCTGAAACTGCAGTAGATAGGGAAAAAAGGACAGAAATCTGTAAACACTACCAATCTTAGCCAACAAGTCGGTTTTTTAAAGATTTGTATATACAAATTTTTAAATGCGTTTATCTTGGAAACAAGAACTGCTAAAGCAAAATAAACGAGAACTGTAATATTGGTTTTGGCCAAGAAGACAACTTTTTTCAGATCTTCATATAAAAAGCTTTTAAGCTTTGACTAAACTATTTACTAAAATTTTTTTTAAAAGTATAAATTTGATATGAAAAATTTTGTTAACATTTTTAAAGGTTCTCATTGAAGAATAAGACTTGTTATTTGAATAAAATTTTATTAGTTTTACCTTTTTAAATTTGGCAAATAAGCAAATTAAAATTAAGCTTTTGAAGCAGCATTTTGCTGTTTGTGACAAATATTCGCTAAAGAAAATGATTTGTATTATTTATAATGCACTTGGCTGCGTAAAAGTTTCCAAAGAATGTTGACAAAAATACTTGAAACACAGCCAAATATTACAAAAATTTTAATATTAAAATTTTGTTGAAGATGCATATTTAAAACGAAAATTTGCCTTTTAAGTTTTTCTAGAAATAATTATTTGCACAATTATAATAAATAGTTTTTAAGCATTAAATTAATTGCATTTAAATTTGTCTTTTATTTGGAAAAGCCAAAAATTAAGTTATTGACTTACAGAAGGGTTGGTTGGTAATGGTAAGAGGCAAATTTTATTAGTATTTAAAGAAAAGTTTTTAAAAATTTAGATATTTCCTTGGAAGTATTAATTTTGATTGTAAATTGCCAGTGCAATTTTCTAACATATAAGATTGAGTTTTGCCAACAAAATTTTAGAAACCCCATGTAGCTGATTTTTTTAATGATTTTTATGTGTTATTTTTAATCTTAAATATATTTAATTTCTAGTTTTGAATTATTTCTAATATTAACTCGTATACATAAAGAAAAACACATTGTTATATCCTTTACCATTTGTTATATTCTTTTATAACGCTTTTCTAACCAGAAACAAAGTTAAAAAAAAATAAAAAGGAATTACTACTGTTCCCTATTTATATCAAATAATCGCTTTTAAACTTTGGAAAATTAAATTCTTACGAACTTTTAAAAATGCGACCTGTACCATTAATACCAGAATACATTAATACACAGATACAGATTATAACTGAAGGTGGGGCTTAGACTAAAAAAAAAACAAATAGTATCAAATACCTAAAAAAATATAACAGAAAGAATGTTTAGTTGGTCAAACCCGGCCATAGTATACCCTACACCTTGTTTGTATGGGGCTTTATCAAAAAATGGACCGATAATTTTTGTATTCAAAATAATAGTCAGTGGCATAAATATAAACTTGTGTTCAAAATTTGGAAAAATTAAAGTAATACCCGAGCCATTTATAGCCTAAAATGTTCATTCCGGGTGTCATTTGTTCCCCTTTCTCTACAAACAATTGGCTGTGTGCCAACATCAAAAAATGTATCTATAATTACAAGAGTACATGGACCCCCAGGCTGGACAGACGGACATTCCTAATCAACTTTGAAAGTGGTTCCGATTCGATCGGTATACTTAATGTGGGTCTCAGATCAGAAGCTTTGGGCGTAACAAATACCTCTCCAAACGAATAATATCGCTGCCACGTATGTATTGTGGGTATAATTAAGAGCGTACTAAACGTACTAAGCCAGAAATTAAAAGTCACCCTATACATATGTGAACATTAACGCATAATACCCATTCAATCTAAAGTGTTGAAGGTTAGAAATATATATTAACTATTAGCAAATACGAGCAAAGAAATAAACAACACAAGTTTGTTTTTACTACAAAATATTTTGTTGCTTTTTTCTACATTCATTTAGTAAGACATTGCGAAAAGAATGTATATTAGTATGGCCCTGATTTATTTATTAACAAAACATATTTTACAAATTACAACTTTAAAATTTTGTTAAAAAATTAATTTTACCTTCCCCAATACCTACCTTCCGACTACCTTCACACTCCCACCATCCCCCAATAGGGGTTGTTATGTGTTTTGGATAATTTTAAAAAAGTCTTCACATATACCGATTGATTAAGAGGCCTTCCGTCCAATAAGGTGCCCTCTTGCTCCTTGTCATCAAATATCACAATTCACATTTTTTTAAATTTTTTAAGTTATCATCGCGTCTAAGTACACCACTATTATTCAAAAGTTTCTATATTTATTATTATGAACATAACCCTAATACCCTACTGATATATTGTAGCATAACAAAGTGTATTTGACATGAACAAAATCAAATTTAGCATTCAACTGAACAGTAACGTTAAGAGGGTATGAAAAAAATGTCAAGTATTTCATATCTTGCGGCAATGTTACAATTACCACATACGACTTGTGTACACTTGAATACTTTTTAAGATTTTTATTTTAAAATACACAAGACCGCCGCACGTATTAGGAATGAAAATGTATTTTGAGTTGTAAAAAATATTTTATTTATGTTTGTATTTCTGTCGTTGAACTAAAAAAGGCGAGCGCCACCTTGAGATTTAAATTAGGTTTCGCAACCAAATAAGAATCTTGTTGACACAAAAAACTCCTATGAGATTATGTTTTTTCATGATTATATATTTAAACACGGTTTGTATGTCTTATGCAGAATGGTTTAAAAGTTGTAATTTCTTGTCCTTGTATTCATTTTCTTTCTTTGCAGTCAATTTCTCTAACTTTTTAGCTTTAAACATATAGACAACAGCAGGCCACACAGCCACACAGCTACACGACTACACAACTGCTAATGCAGCTGACAGCAATTGTACCCATGTAAGTAGCTTACACTTAATTGTAGTGAAGACGGACGCTGCATGCATACACCACTATAATAATTTCTAAAATGGTACAATATGTGACACCGTTTATCTGGAAAGTGTGTAATTGCCTTGATTTTTAAGGTTTATCGACATTAGTTTAAACACATTTTATCATGGTGTTTACATTAAAAGCTTAATTTGTTTTTAGAGAGTGAGTCAAATGTTTCTAATATTAAAATCTGAGCTGGTGTGGTAATAGATTTATATTTTGTCATTTTGATAAGCTGCAGTCTAACAAATCCAAACTAAAAACAAAAAGCAAAAAGTTTTTAATATCCGCTAATGTATCTTTTTAAATAAAATTCTTTACTTTTATTTTGTCTTTAATTTAGTTTATATCTGTTGAATGATTTTGTCACTAGGGCGAGTAAAATAAAATTTCGATTGGCAGCACTGCTTTACATTCTTTTATACTTTCTCTCAGTTTTTTCAATATCCGCCTACTAATATAAAAAAAAGTTTAATCTGGCCACAGCTACAACGGTGGTCATGTTGTCGTGTAGTTGTGATACCGTTAGAATAATTGTAATATAAAACTGCATTTTTTTAATTCCAAGAGAAAGTAGTCGGTAACCTGATGTGGTCTATTTGTTTTCAGCATTACACCACTCCTACGGTTGCAAATGTGTTTACTTTTAAACTTAAGGTGTTCTTTTTATTGTTTAAACTCTAACATACTTGGATGACATTTTTATACTTCAACGCTTTAGTCATTGTGTTAACTTTAACTGTAATAATATTTATTTACGTTTAAGCACGATTTATGCACTTAGATTTGCTGCATACAAGACAGGGGTCTAATCGTCGCTTTCGATATCGAGTAAAATTTATTGAATTTGTTTCTTTTGAGATTATGGCATCCGTTATCGAACAGTGCACACGAAAAAATCGAGATGATAGCATACGGTAACGAACAGTCGATCGAGTGTAATCATTACAATTGTTATTCGACACACATGGTGCTTTCGTAAACAAAAATAAATTTTTGTTTTTAAGTTTAAAAAGTTAAATTTTTACAGACTTTTACAAAAAATGTAATTACAAATTGTTTTTTAGTGAAAATTGTAATATTTTTAACATTTGTTTTATAGGACAAGTGTCAAAAGTATTAATAGTGTTCAAAAACTAATTTTGGCGGACTTCATGGCCGAACATCCCGATTTGGCCAAAAATCGAATGTCAAATTGCGCTCAAGGAAAAGCAACGTCAAACAGATTGTGGGAATTACTTACTGTAAAACTAAACGTGGCTGGTCCGCCAATAAAAAATTCCAAGCTTTGGCGAAAAGTATGTTTGTTTTTATGTTTTATTGGTTTATTAGGCACTATACATTAATCAATTCATAGGTTTTCGCAGATCAAAAATTCCAAGTTAAAAAGAAGTTATCTTTTAATAAAAAATCTAAAAAGAAAACTGGTGGTGGTCCCTTCGAAGACGTAGCCTTATCGTCAACCGAGGAACTTATTTTAGAGGCTGCCGGAATCGATTGCTCTGTTAAAGGTATGCCAGTAGTGAAACTATTTCCTGAAAACTCAAAAAGCGATGAAAGTGATGTAGAGGAGCATAACTCAGAACAAATGCTGAAAGGCAAGAACACTGACAAAAATGAAGATCGTGAAACTAAAGATGATCAAGTAATCGTTTTAAAGGGAAATAAAAGGGCCACAAGTTCCGAAACAAAAATGAAATTATTAAAATCAAATTTAGAGAAACTAGAGGAATCTAAGGTTGATATTTCCTCTAAACTTGACAGACTTTTGCAGCTAAAGGAACGTTCTTTAAAAATAAGAGAGGAAGAACATGACTCAAAAATGGGAATACTAAAAATTGATTTTAAAATAAAAGCCATCGAATTGGAAATGCTTAAAAAAAACCAAGAAATCCTAAATTCCTAATGTGTGTATCGCTTTATTAACTAATAATACTTTAATTTACCTTTTTCTTATCACTTGAACTGAATATGTACAAATTTTTGTTTTATTAGTAGTAACATAGTAGGTTTAACTATGTTTTTTGTTTTTATTGAACTGAATAACAAATATATGTTCCTTTTAGAATTAAAACTTTTTTAAAAATAGTTTTTTTTAAGAAAAACATTCACTTTAGGAAAACAAACAAGTTTATATTTAAATGTTTTAGTTTACACATTATTAAGCAATGATATCTTTATATGGTCTCTAATTTTGTTACCGATTTTTGTCAAATGAGTTTCCGTCCCAGTGTCAATATCGACTTGAATTGGTTCATTAAAAATGATTTCTGTATATTGTGGCACTTTAAACTGAATGCACACGTTATGTAACGCAGCGCAAATATTTCCGAAAAGAGCAATTTTTTCAGGACTGTAGCGACTTCTTTTATCATAAGATAAAATTTTCCAACGACCTTTTACTATGCCTATACATCTTTCTACAGTACTTCTTGCTTTTGAATGGACTTCGTTAAAATTACTTTCCAGCGAGCCTTCTTTTGGGTTTCTGTATGGCGTAATACACCACGGCTCCAACGGATACCCGGAATCTCCTAAGTAATCATTTAAAAATTAGGATAATTTTTTTTATATGGACACAAACTCACCTAAAAGCCAGGCATTTTTTAAAACATTTTTGTTATAAAGGTCCTCCAAAATATCTCTTATATTTGAGTGCTTCCATACGAAAGAGTCATGAGCGGCTCCACCGTATTTTGAACATATTGCCAAAATTTTGTACTCATGATCGCAAACCTAAATAATGAGTGCATACCCAAAATTAACTAAAACTCTTATGATACATAATAAATATACATACCACCATAGAGTTGAGACTGTGGAAACCTTTTCTATTGAAAAACATATGCTCATTATTGGATGGTTTCTGCAAACCAATATGAGTACCGTCCACACATCCTATTACTAAAAAATAAAATGATAAACACACTATATAATTGATGAATAATTGATAATAAACAAACCTCCAGAAATTTTAAACTTTCTCATGAAACTTTCCATACATTTAGTTGATTGTTCGGGCTTAAATGTTATTAATTTAGGACACAGCTTTTCTTCAATTTCTTTTGCTACGTTTGCAACACATTTGTTAACAGTACTTTGGCACATTCCAAGCAAGTAGTCATTGCCAACAACATACTGAAAACTTCCATTAGCCAAAAGCGAAAGTGTTGCTGCAAGCTGCAGCTGTGGCGGAATTGCTGTTGACATGTGCCCATTAAATTTTAACAGGCTAAAAACGTAACTGAATGCTTCTTTGGATAACCTAAAACGTTGTTTAAACCTGCAAATACATGCTAAAATTTAAAATCTTTGTATTAATTTATAAACATTAAACATACGCTTTAGCTGACAGGGATAGAGGGTTACTTTTATCACGAAGTTGTCTTCTTAAACGCATCACGTCTTTCTCATCTTCAGAGTCTGATGATGAGGACATATGCAAAATAAATAATAACTCTTCAGCCATTTTCTAAAAAATAAATATTTTTTAATCACATTTAATATAAATTAAAAATATTAAACACTTACACAGCATGAATTTTATTCCTCTTTTGTTTACTCTTTTTACTTTTTCTCTGATTCTATTACAAAACTATAATCATCTTTTACATTTTCTTTAAATTTACGTTTCGATAGCGTTCGAATGCCGCGATTAGGCTATTCGAAAGGTATCGTAATTTTATTCGATACGTTTACTTGTTCGATCACGACAGCGACGATTAGACCCCAGTATTTAACTTAAAAGACCAATTACAAACAAGTATTGTGTTTATGTGGTTTCTTGTTACAGAAACAGCAACAAACAAACTTAGCGTTAAGTTACAGTTGGTATACAAAAAAGACTTTTAAGAAAAAAAACTTTAAGAAGTAATATAGGGGCAATCCCATTGTTTTCTCACATATTTTTTTGCAAATACAACAATTCAAAATTTTTAATTTAAAAAGAGGTGATGGTGGTATGTTTTAAAAGCCTTTGTAGTAAGTAGACAACTAAATAACATGATTTCTGTTCACAACGACCGTTTGAAAACTACGACGGGTGTGAGTCTGCCAATCTGAGTTTTAGAGATCGTACTGTGTAAAGTATTTTTGAGAACGGCATTAATTTTTTTTCTTTTATGATAGTCTAAAGTGCTTTTAGGTATATTTGATACCTTTTTTCTAAAAAACAAAATTTTCGCTTAATAAAATAGCCTTTACAAATGCGACGGGTGCGATATTTTAATCAAAACGTAACAAAAGCGAAGATGATTATTCAGCACGTGACCTATTTAAACTATTGCAAAATAAATAAAAATTAACACGACTCAATAACTTTATATTTTAAATTATTTTTTTCTCTTCTAGAAGTAAATTCATCGAGTATTTTTTTTAAGAAGAAGAAAGAAATTTTAACACAGAAGATTGAGGCGCTAGGAGATCAGCTAAATACCTAACCAGTCAAGAAGAAGAAAAAGAAGCGTTGTGACCTATAACGTAGAAAATTTATACTTGCTGATTTTAATAAAAATTAATACAAGTTTTTAAAAGTTTTTCATCGGTTTATTATAATACTCATGTTAGAAGGCGTGTAAGCGCTTGGGTCTATATTTGTTACACCAAAAAATTGAAAAAGGTTTATATTGTGGAGGTTTTTAGTAATACCTTAATAGAAGGTATTAACCCTCTTCCTTCTCTCTTTATCGGTAAATTAAAATCTTTCTTTAAGAATTTATAAAAAAGTTCTTAAAAAAGGGGTGTTTAAGTATAAAACCACTCCATCTATTTAACAGTCTCATTACACTAGTTCTTCGGTATACGCTTGTAAAAAGAATATCGAAATTCGTTGTGGTCCTAAAAGATTATTCGCTGTTTTGTTAAGGAATTCTCATTCCATTGGAAAAACAGGGTGTCTAGTGGAAGATTTATATTTTCAAACTAAAATAAAAAAACCAAATTATTGACACAAAGTATAAGAAAAAGGCATAAGTCAAAAGTTAAAAAGTGTCAGCTAAATTTGGTACTCATCGTTTTTGCCGCACGTTTTTACATATCTGTTGGGAAAGTTTCAAATGTATTTAAAATAAACAATATATGTAAGTAAATTACCGACATAAATTCAAATTGCCATATTCTAAAGTATAAATTCCGCAGGTTATAACGCCTTTCACATCCAGATTTGCTGCCTTGGCAGCATCATAGCATGCAACAGTAGAATTTCGAAAAATATGATGAAATTTTTCGTGAAAGCCTGGCAGGTATTTTTGCAGCTTAATACGTTCTGGTGACTTTCCGGCATATTTACTACTCTACTTTATATGACACATGGAACGTGAGATATAAACATTATCCTGAAAGTAGTAAGTAACTGTTTCAGAAGAATAACACAAGGCCCAATTTTACATTAAATGACGAATTTAAAGCACTCACTAATCAAATTGCGGTCAGTTAGTAAATATCAGGAAAGAAATATGGAATGATTGATTATATTTTACTACTCCAACCCTATAATATTACAAGTTTAGTTACCGCCTGGTACCTCTAAGGCAGTAGAAGAATGGGTTGTCCCTCTCACACCTGGAGAAGAAAGTAAGAGACCAAAATTTTCACCACAGAAAAAAAGAAAAAAATTGAAATTAGATATCTAACATCAAATACGAATAAATGGAAAGTATTTTTAGGGGTCCTATGTTTTTCTTATAGGATCCAAAGAAACTAGTGCATGCAGTAAAGAGGGGAAATGAGCACGTGATTGTATAATAAAGCAAATTAAAATATTTAAAAAATTCTGCAATTTGTTAACAATCTTTAACAAAGTAGTCAGTGTGAAAAAGTAAAGAATAGTATAAGTCCGAGGTGAAAAACAGAAACAAAACTAATCTTGTATTTAGTTGTACAATTTATATAAATTTTGAGGGAAAAGTTTATTGCTAAGTATTACATCCATAGTCCTTTTATATCTAAGCATTGTTTTACGTTTCAGCTAATTATGAGTCCACCCTTTATCTTAGAAGTTCAGGAAATGTGCAAAAATTACCACAGATGTAGAGGCACAATCCAGATATAAAAACGAAAGGTTTGATAAAAAAATGTAACCTACAACATCCGCCTAATCTCAGCGATTAAAACACCCCAAAGCTTGCATTATTACCAGCTAGTACAGAAATTAGGCAGCGAATGACCCTAAATCGAGAATCTTATCAAATACAAGAAAGTTGATTTCCTTTTAGTCAGGTGGTAACTGCCATCAAATAACATGGTGGATGGAGCGTTAAATTAATTCAAAAATAATCAGTGAAATAATAACTGAAGAAATTTCCATGCATATTCTACTAATCCGTAGATACGATTTAAAAGAAAAATCACTTTTTAAAAGCTTAGTAAAAATAATTTTACAATACCCTTAATAAATTAAAAAATTTGGGAGCAATCGTAAAAAAATATTTAGAGCAATACTTATCATGCCCCATGAACCTGAAGGAGTTTTGCCATTTATCAAGGCGAGGTTAACAAAATATTCCACATCAGATTATTTTCCAAATTTTTTACAATGATGTGCTGTTTTTACAAGCCGAATATCTGACCGCTTATCCGTCACAACTTTTTAGTATTTTTTAAGCTAACAATTTCAATCAATAAGTAATTTTTCTAACTATTTTTTTGATTTTTTATTATACCCCCAAATACTTGAAAACATTTTAATTTATATAAAAATTTGATTTTCAACATTGTAGCATTTAGTTTTTTTTACTCAATTTACGCTTTTTATCGCAGTGATAAATTTAACAAAAACTAAATTGAAATAAAAAATAATAAATAAAAAAAAGCATATAAAAAATTAATATAAAAAAATATAAAAACATCCTCTGATAATGGTTATCATCATGTCGATGTGTGTTTCAATAAATATAAATCAGCTCAACAGGCAAAATAACATAGAAAAACCCACAATTGCAATAAAGAGTGAACAATTGTTGGTTTTGTTGTTATTAAATAACGATAATAAAATTGAATAAGTGCAGAAAAAAATTAAATAAATAAAATATAACATGGATGTAAAATCAATAGACCAAAAGTATATAATAATGAAGCAGTTGCAATTATGAAAGAAAATTAAATTGGAAAGTGTTTCCAATGGTAATTTTTATTATTGGTTTGTTTAAAAGTCGTACCCAAAAAATTTTTTAAATTAAACATAGGTTTATTAAACAAAATTTTCATACCAAATCAGTATTTGGAGTCTACTTAAAATTTAAAAAAAAACTGTTGCTATTTGTTATCTAAAACAAATATTTTTTTTAATTAAACAGACAAAAAAAGCTTGTTTTTTTAGTTTGTTATACAACAAATTCTTTTTCATGAGTATATATGAATATATTTATGAATTAAATGCAAGAATGATTATATAGAGAAGTAAGCTCAGTTGAGAAGATTGTTTGGTACCTGTTTGCATTTTTAGAGACTCTGTGCCTAGAAATATAAAATTAAAGAGTTTTTACTCATAAAGAGATCGGAAGTCAAGGGTTTTGTACCCGTTTAAAGAAAAAAAGGTTTTTGTACTTATTCCGAAGTTAAAAGTCAACAAACAGTTTTTTTAACATTTACTTTACTTTCTTTTTGTCCTTTTTAAATTTACTTGGTACTTTTTTGTCTTTTTGGGGATGGTAAGTCTAGAAATAATAAATTAAGAACTGTTGACCCATACAGAAGTCAAAACCAAACAAGTGGATCACAAGTTTTTTTTTAACCTTTAGTTCTTTTTTGCCTCTTTTAATATGAGGAGTCTGGATTTTTAAAATAAAAAAACATTGAAATCGAAAGTCAACTAAGGGAAAACGGCTAAATTTTTTAGATTAACGATACTTTTTTGTGATTATGGGATTATGGGATTAAAAATATGAAATTAAGGACTAACGACCCTTTTAAATGTCGAAAACCACCTAAGTAGTACTTTTTTATCTGTTTCGCGATTATGACTTCAAAAATATGAAACTGAGAATTTTTAACCCATAAAAAGGTCAAAGGACAAGAAGTCATTTTTAGTCTGGGAATTTTGTGAGATTATCGGTCTAGCTGTATGAAGTTAATGACTGTTGACCCATATAAATGACAAAAGTCAACTAAGTGGACGAAAAGTACTTTTTGCATATATGATCATTTTTTGCTTTGGGACTATGAGCTTAAAAATATAAAATTCAGGGATTTTAACCTACATAGAGGTCCAAAAATAACGTATTAAAAAAAGGAACTTTAAAAACATTTTTGGTACTTACTGATTCGAGTAATAAGTTCTTAAGAACTGTTGACCCATTGTCAACTTTGTGGACAAAACAGGTTTTTTAAACATTTATGCTCTTTTTGCCTTTTTTGACCCACATAGCGGACAGAAGCCAAGTAAGTGAACAAAAAGTACTTTCTTACATTTATTGTAACTTTTTTCTATTTTGGGATTACAGAGGTTTAATTTGGCCTTACAAATATACTTAGGTAGCTATTACAGAAAGTTTGTTTCATTAGCAAAACTTAGAATCGATTCCCGAGCGCTTCGAATTGTTTTCCTCTACTTGAGCCTTTCATTGGAATTTCGGTCTTGTCATTCCTCTCAGCTATAGCATCTTCATTTATTCCCACAAAATTACCTTGTCAACGTAAATGTTAAATTTTCATATGCCTAACTATGTCATTGCTAGCAAACAGCTTATACAGCTCGCGGATCACACAACACTGGTATTCTTCGTCAACACAGCTTGGTCAATAGATTATCCAAAGAATTTGGCTCTCAAACACTCTAAGTTTTGCCATATTTGCTTGCAAGTACCTATGCTTTACAGAATGGTTTTCGTCTGTCGGGAGGTGGCTGTGCTTTTAAATTGATTACTTAGTCCACAGCTTAGTTTAGTTTAGCTAACATTGTTCTTCATTTTCACCCCATGATGTTGATATCATCGGCATAAGCAAGTAGTGTGTACTGTTTTCTGTATAGTGTACCAGTTCCATTCATATCTGCGTCTCGTCTAATCTTTTCAAAGAGAATGTTAAAAAGATGGCACGAATGGCTCTCTCCTTGTCTGACACCTTGTTTCGTACTGAAAGGCTCAAAGATATTCCTGTTTTTCTTAACTTTGGACTGCGTATCAGTTAGGGTCATCCTGCCGAGTTGGATCAGTTTCGCTGGTATAGAAAACTAAGAAATAAATTGAAATATCTCCAACAAAGTAATAGGTTAATTGCTAGTTCAAGCATGTTAAATTAATTTTAAATAAATTTTTTAGGAACATTAACTAATATGTGTTTCAATACATACTTGAAAATAGTAATACTAAAAAATAAATTTAAATAAAAATGTTATTTTACTCACGAGCAATTATTATTAACGTTTAGTTGCAATCGACTACGTATGAGTTATATTTATTTATTTCATACTTCATACTTCTCATACGCTTCGGTGAACACAATGTGTGTTAAAGCAAGAATTTTTAATTGGACGTATACAATTATTTAGAAGAAAGGACTCGCTTGTACAAAACCAATTTATTAGGTTTATCAAATTTTATTTTTTGTTGTTGGTTAGTAAAAATATAAAAAAATATTCAAAATCTTATGAATTAATAAATTAAATAAAATAGCAGAGGAAGAATTTTTCATAACATTTTTAACTTAATCGCCTAATGATGTTATTAAAAACAGACTGTAAAATGTTTTTCTATTTCTGCGAAGTATAAAGAAAAGATATTTTGAATTGTTTATTTAAGAAAATTAAATTGTGTTTCTGTTATATTTACTTAGTAAATAATATAGTTTATTTAATGATCTATTTTTTCTAGTTTTTTTACCTTTTTAATATAATTAAATAAGTCAATTTTTTTAAGCTTTAGGTCTATTTTTATATTTATTTTTTTGTACAATTTTTTCAATATTTCGCCACTTCGTTATGTGGCATCATCAGGAGGTTATTTCAAGTAATTGTTGTATTTGTTATATTGGTTTTAAAATTAGCTTTCGGATTTTTTTATATTTGAAAACCAATATAACAAATATAACAATTGCTTGAAATAACCTCCTGATGATGCCACATAACGAAGTGGCGAAATATTGAAAAAATTGTACAAAAAAATAAATATAAAAATAGACCTAAAGCTTAAAAAAATTGACTTATTTATTAATATAGTTTATTTTACATATACCCGTATTAATTAAAAAAATAATTTTGCCATAAGTTTAAAACAATTTTAAATTGATTTTTAAATTTTTTATTTTATTGCTACAAATTATAGGCGGAAGTTAAACATTTACACTTTTTGTGAGATAAAATTGCATGAAAAAGTTCGAACGAAAGGAAGTTGTTAACATCCATTTCCGATGTGGCTGGCAAATAAAACACACCACAAATTGAACTTAATATAATAAGGTTTAAAATTTAATTTAGTCACAGACAACTTATATATGCGACACTATAAAATTAAATAAAAACAAAAAATTAAAAGAAAAAATTTTAACAAACCCAAAAAAAATTAAATAAAATGTATTCTTAAATTAAAATAAATTAAACTAAGAATAAAAACGCAAAAAATTATTACAGTGACTAAATTCAGAAGGCTCTAACACAAAAAATAATTAGAAGTTTTTACAAATATTTTTATATTTATGGCGTCACTTTTACAATAGTGTAATAATTAGAACAACTTCAAAAAATCTCCTTCATGTATATAATTAAATATAAAACAAACTCTTAAATATAAACGAAACCTAATTTGGGTTTTTCTTTCTTTTAATATTAAGGGGGGCAAAAGTTCTCGCTCTCAGCGTTACTTAATTTTTTTTAATTTCTTTTTTTAATATATTGCTCTACTTACCAGATAATATATTTCAAATTCTGAAAAGTTCCAAATCAAAAAGGTAAATCCCATGTGTAATAATAAAAAAATTTTTTTACGTTTGATTTGTTTTACACAAAAAAAATAAAAATTTCTTCCTTAAAAACTTAGTTTAACCCAAATATAGTAAATAACAACTTTCAGTTAGTTAAAAATAAATTTTGTTGCTAATCCTTGTGAACATTTGTTTATGTTCGCGTTGATGTTTTTTTTAATATTGAAGCATTATGTTGAACTAAGTTTCTTTGACTTTTCAAATGAATAGCTTTTAATTTTTTTTTTACTTTTTCATTAACTAATGTAACATACCAGTGCATTTGAATGCATTTGTCACAAATAAGTTGATATGTATAACACTAAAACATTTTTTTAATAAAAAAATCTGTAATACACCCCCAAAAATTGACGCTTTCTTTACCTGCACTGATTGACTCAGCATAAGGATTTTAGTCTCTTTTGAAAATTAAGCTTCTTAAAACTAGTGATAATACATAGTTTCCTTGCAAATTTTCTCACTATTTAAAACCTCCTTATAAAGACAACAAAATACCAAAAATATAAAAGAGTACTTTTTTCAATTTATTTAACATGTAACCTCTATATGAGTCAACGATCCCTAATCTTATATTTTAAGATTCATAATAATAAAAAAATTCATCAAAAAGTAAAAAGTAAAAAACTGTTTGATACCTTTATGGGTTAAAAGTCCTTAATTTTATATTTCAAAACTAAAAATTTTAAAAAATTAAAACCGTACCAAAATGTAAATAAGTATTTTCTGGTATTTTTCGTGCATTTGATGCTTTTTATAATTTAATGTTTTTTAATTGAAATATAAAATTTGCCTTCATTTTATAATAATCCAGGGACGAGATTTAAAAATATTTTAAAATTATTCTTTAGAGAAAAAAAATGAAATTCCTTTTTTTAATACTTAAGTAAACAAAAACATTTTAAACTTCTCTTAACGAAATAATGTATTTTAAAACCAGCAATTATTTTTAGCACAAGAAAAAAATTTTTTCCTTACATACATTGGGATATAATCTGTAAATACATATTTATAAGTATTTGTATGTATGTATATATGTCTATTTTTCATTTTGACAAAAAAAGTCTCTAAAAGTATTTTATTTCTTTTATACGAGTGTCAAAAAAGAAAAGACATTCATTTGCTTTAATGTCAAAAGGAAAAAAGTTTTAACTGTTAAACACGGTCCCCATAGACACACAATAAAATTAATTTTATTTTCTACCCACTTCGCCTAATAAAAGGATTCTATTTAAATGCTTAAAAGCATTTTTATAGAGCATCATCATTTTTGTAATAAGCCAAACAGGAGGAGTAAACTGATTTTTGAATTAAGTTTGTAACATTAAAGAAATTGAAATATTATGTTATACTTGAAAACAGGAAATTATTATTATTATTTTAAATTAGAATATGAATTTATTTTATCCAATTAATTTTTAAAGCTCTTGGGTAAAATAAAAAAATCTGCATAAAAAAAGATTTTACCAAATCTTTTTATAAGCAGTTAAAAGCTAAAACATTTTTAATTTTTTCTTAAGTGATTCTCAAACATTTGATACAAAAATATATCGATTTTTCAAATAAAAAATTATATTAAAAACAAATAATACAGCCAAAAAAAAAAGCTCATTTAAATGTTGTATTTATTTCGTATCTATTTATTCATGTCACCCTATTAAAGTAACATGTTAAGGAATTTCACTTATTAAAATTCCTAGTTGAGACAGACAAATCGTTGAAATAATTTGTTACAAATATATTTTTGGGAGAATTTCATAACATACAAAGTTTTAACTCATGAGCATCTTAAAAAAACGTATGTTTGTACTTCATGTGCATTAAATGAAACAGAAAAAGTACAATAAATAACATAAACAAATGAATGCTGTAACAAGAATACATACATTTAGTCACCTAGAAGGCAAATAGGTCAATTATCAATTTTTTTAATTAAAAATTTTTTAATAGAACAAAATGTTTAACAAACGTTAATAGAAAAATGAACTCATTTATTTGAAAGATTAATAAAATCAACATGCTTTTGTACTGCCTGATACAAGCATGACAAGGCCCATCTGAGTTGTGAAAAATTAACTTGTTTTTTAAAAAGTCATGAAATTTAAAAAATTTTAGGCATATGCTTTAGTACTTCCAAAGATTAATTTGTATTTATGGCAAATAGGTCAATTATCACTTTTTTTAAATAAAAACTTTAATAGAACAAAATGTTTAACAAACGTTAATAGCAAAATGTACTTATTTATTTGAAATATTAATAAAATCAACATGCTTTTGTACTGCCTGATACAAGCATGACAAGGCCTATCTGACTTGTAAAAAATTAGCTTGTTCCTTGAAAAGTCATTATATTTAAAAATTTTAGGCATATGCTTTAGTACTTCCAAAGATTAATTTGTATTTATTTAGATATGAGGCCCTTGTGCATTTCAGGTAACGATATACATAAAGTTTCTCGGTTGTGTAGATTTATATCTTAATATTAATATATGTAGATAAGTACACAGAAAGAAATTTTATTCTTTCTTGAAATTTTTAAGTACGATCCGTACTTACATTTTTTTAAATCAAGCCTACTCGGATTGCTTTAACAAAGCAAGCAGAAAAACACCTGTTGGTTTAATATATTATTTTACATTTGAAAACAAAGTATCTCGGTGGCCTAGAGGTATCGCGCTTATGCTGCAGCGAAGAAAGTCCCTGGTTCGAATCTCAGCTTCGGTTAGTACAAAAAATAAAATTTTTTAATTAAAAATTTTAATCATCTGTAAAATAAAAATAAAATATAGGAAATCTTCTTCTTCTTTAACAAAGCTCCATAAGTTAAAAAAATGGCATTTAATTTTCGAATTATTCCCGTTTACGGCTTTAAATCAATCTTTTTTTGGCTTACCTTTAAGTATGGCTCCGAACTTAAATCAATCCTTTTTTGGCTTAATTGTGGCTAAAAGTAAGAAATTTGTACTTGAAAACTCGTACTTGGAACAAGAAATTTCGTACTTGGTTTAAGAAGAACCTTACTCACCGTACTTTTGACACCGCTATGGCTTTATTTAAGTAAACATTTTTTATTTATTTATTCTTTGTGTGTACATAGTTAAATACATACATAAATACAATTTCCTTAAGTCATCAAGCAGATTTTTAAAAAATTTACCCATAATTGCCCACTGTCCTTTTTTGCTTTTACTGCAGATTTTCGCTGGGCCAATGTTTCAAACCTTACAAAAAGATACATTTACCAGGTATGTTCCTTAAATATTTTTAATTATAAAAGGAAACCACAACAAAAACTTATTTACTTAGTTTTATTCAGCAACGTAAACGTCTTTAAGTTAAGTGCGGCATCCATCACCCTTTAATTCTAATAAAGTTCTAAATACTTCTGGAAATATGTTTGATCAAGTTTTTTTTTAATTTATTTCTACCTTTACATGTCGATCGAATCATGTTGCAAATACTGAAAGTAAAATGAAGAAATTAATATGGGGAATCCCCTCTTTCAACAAAAGAAATACAATTGTTTTCCCTAACACCCGACTAAGAAAAACCTAATGTTTAAACTAGTTTGGCTCAATTTATTTCTTACTTGTAATACAATACTTCCTCTTTTTTTTTATCTTCAACTTCTTCTTGAATGGCTTTTCTTTACCTGCTTATATCTTTAGTCAAGATAAAATAGATATCTTTCGCTCTTTCTCTTAAATGTGTTTATGGAAACATATATTTTGTAGTTGGTGCAGATATATGTATGTCTTTTTTGTGGGTTGGGCCAAAAAGTCAAAAGAATTGGTTCATATATGTATCTTATGAATTAATCACCTCCGGATTTAAGCAGTTGGGGTTGTAAGCCGTCAGCACCTGCAGCTTCATTTTTTAAATGGAGAATAGCTGCTTTAACGTCATTTCGGCAGAGTTATATACATTCAATACCATCATCATATCAGCCATCTTCATGGCTGTTTTTTTTTTTTTTGGTAAAATATTTTCTTAATTACTTAGCAAAATTTTCTTATCCCTCACCAGATATCAATGTTAATCTTTAAAGGCTTAATGACCTCAGTCTTATATTTAAAATGTCTTAATTTTTTCCAACAAATTTCGATTACCTTGAACTTACACCCTTTTCTACTCTTTACACAGAAAGAAAACTCGCTTTCTAAGATCAAGAATTATATCCTTGAATTTATTCAAAAATCTTTCTTGAAATTTTTAAGTACGATCCGTACTTACATTTTCTTAAATCAAGCCCATTCGGATTGCTTCAAAAAATCAAACAGAAAAAATTTGTTGTTTTAATATATTATTTTACATTTGAAAGCAAAGTGTCTCGGTGGCCTAGAGGTATCGCACTTGTGCTGCAGTGCAAAAAGTCCCTGGTTCAAATCTCAGCTTCGGTTAGTACAAAAAATAAAATTTTAAAATTATAAATTTTAAGTATCTGAAAAATAAAAATAAAATATAAAATTCTGATTCTTTAATAAAGCTCCATTAGTCAAAAAAATTACATTTCATTTTCGAATTAATCCCGTTTACGGCTTAAATAAATCTTCTTTTGGCTTACATAAAGTACGGTTCCGAACTTAAATCAATCCTTGTTTTGGCTTAATTGTGGCTAAAAGTAAGAAATTCTTACTTGAAAAATTTTACTTGGAGTAAGAAATTTCGTGCTTGATTAAAGAAAAACCGAACTCACCGTACTTTTGACACCGCTATGGCTTGATCTAAGTAAAGTTTACTTATTTTATCCTTTGCGTGCATCCTTTTCCTTTCTTCTCTCTCTTTCTTTTATCATTAGGGCTGGCACAATGGAAATAGTAAAATTTTTCAAAGCACTTTCAAAATGTGCCTTTACCCCGTTTATATTATTTCTCGGTAAGAGAATGTTCACATATTTTGCTTTAATTATTGCTAGTCATTCATCTACTGATGTAAATCTTAAAAAAAAAATTAGTAATATTTCTGCTAACAAAAACCTCGCACCCAAGTTCATGCTTTATTTCATGGCAGCTTTAATATATGTCATATTTAAATGCCTCGGTAATACTGTGCACTTTTTATCGCATTTCTTTTAATTGGATGGATACACATGTGTAAATAAAGGTGGGCTATAACCCCAACGCCTCCAAATTCTTTGCTTAAGTTCTAAGGATAAATTTACCACCAATATTGTTTACAGCCCAGCTATCAGGATTTATGTTTCAGCCGCATCTAATGTGGTGTACAGATGCTGATAAGGTTTTTAAACCTTGAAACCTTTTGTTGATTTTCAGACCTCTGTTAGTGGTGCCAGTCTTTCAAAAATAGCTTTTGCTTTCTAACAACAACAACATTTTGATACTAATGATGACTAAAAACTACGATTGTTTAATTTTAATCCTTAATTTATGTATTTGGCATATTTAGGTTCTTATATTTCTAGCTCTACTGCTGTTTTCTTAAATCTCATAACTTAAACAGCAAATAAATCCAAAAACACCTTTTATTGTCAGTTAGAATGAATTTCTTTTGCTGTCTACACACTTAATTAAGAATTTACACCTAAAAACATAATTTTATTTTTAGGTACATATCTATGTATTTTCATTTATGTGTGAGTAAACCTCAATATCCTTCGCGAGGAAATAACAGATTTAAGGCACAATCACTTCTACAACTACATCAACATTAACATACAAATGGGAAAATGATTGTTATGGCGCAAATTTTAACGGAAATGAATGCATAAACACCCGTTAGTTAGAAATGTAGGAAAATGATTAAAAAAAACTTTTCAACTTATAACTTTTATCTTAAAAAAATAAAAAATATATATATTTAAACGAATTTGATATAAAAAAACCAAGAGAACCGCATTTTTTCCAGCAGCTATAAAAATAAATGTTTAGTTTGTTCATTTTGTGTCCATTGAATTTTTTTTTATTATATTTTTTACAATGGTTCGTATAACAGTTTTTGTGCACATTTTTATAAGTTTGTGTAAAGTGTGAAACAGTTAAAGTAAAGTAGTCGCAAATTAAAATAATATGTGTTTTCTTATAAAAAAAAGTTTTTATATGATAAAGTAAAAAAAGAATGTTTAGGATATATTTTTATTTTTAAGTAAATGATGGAAAACAGACATGAAAACTCGCCTTTAAAGCATATAAAAATTAAATAGATCCGAAAGTAACCATTATTTTAATTAGGTAGTAAAAACTTTCTTGGTAAATTTAAAATAAAAAATTCGTCTTTCATCAGGGTTGTCAAGCTACTTAGTTTAAAATATAGCCGTACTTCATTTAAATTATTGTTTTGCTTCTCACCGCTATTGCTTTGGCAAAACCCAGGTATAAACTAGTTATTATCTTTATTATTAAAATTTTGTTCAAATTACTAATAAATTACTTTTTTAATAATTTAAATAAATAAAAAATATTTATTTAAAACATCATACTTTTCAGTAAAATTTTTGGTGAAAAAATCCCCATTAGTCTACAGACAAGTACTCTTGCCTAGAAAAGGAAATGTTTTTGGGAAAAAATTCCTTTCAACCCAGAGGCAGCTATTTTTGTCAAACAAATTAAAGGACAAGAAGGAATTCTGAGGGCCAATTCTTTGATGTAATTATTGGTCTTAATTTATAATAATTAAAAAAAAAAGAAATCACTTCGGCAGACAAATTCGGGTCTTTAAAGATAAACATTAAATAATTCATGTGATTGTTATTTTAAAATTATATTCGATTTGTCATCTAAATGATTATAATTTAGATCTCGTTATTTTTTATAAGGTGTGTGGTGGCAGATTTATATTTTCAAACTTAAATAAAAAACGTAATAGTAGGCACAAAGTTTTATTAAGGGCATTGAACGATAAAACTAAAATGCGGAGATTGGAGATTGTCATTATATAACCTCGCTTTAGGTAACTCCTAAAAAATCCATGGGAGTTAGATCGGGTGGCCATAGGATGTCCCCAAAGCGACCGATGAGTTTCTGGGGGAAATTTTCTCGAAGCAAATTCATTAAAGCTCTGGCTGTGTGTGCAGTTGCCCCATTCTGTTGAAACCACGTGTGTTATTAGTACGATAGATGAGCTCGCTGGTTTGGCAAAATGAATTCCGTAATCATGTGTCGATAATTTCCACCGTTGACACTCGTCACCTAGCGTCGAGAATTTTCAAAAAAAAATGGTCCAATTATCTCATGCGGGGATAAAGCACACCAAACAGTTACTCTGGGGCAATGCAATGGTTTTGATATTTCAATCGAGGGTTGCATGTTGTTGGAGACCAGTAACGGCAGTTTTGCTTGTTGACTTGGCCGTTTAAGTGAAAATGAGTGCGAAAGCACCTAAACATCGTTTTATAAAAATTTTTTCGTTTATTAAAGTCACTTTCTTTCAGTTCTTGAACGATTTGAATTTTAAAAGGCAAGAACTTTAGATCCTTTTTTAAAATTTCATGAACAATCGCTCTTGGAAGTCATAGTGAGGCTGCTCTTTTCAATATTTAAAGTCGCGGATTTTCACTTAAACTGCTTTCAATCAGTTCAATGTTTTCAAAAGTCCTTGAAAATCGACTGGCCCTTAGCCGTGAGCACATTCATAGCCAAAATAGATGCGTGAAATCTCTGCACTTACGAACGAATTTAGAGGCATTTAGTTTAATACAATTGTTAATTGTTATAACTTTAAAAACTACTTTACAATTTATATTATAATTTCAAAGACAAAAAAAGAATAGGAAGGCCTGTCCCGGCCTTAAAAATGCAAATCTAAAAAAATTAATTTTTTTAATTTGCTTTCACTTGACATTTTTTCTATGGCATTGAAATAACTTTTTAAAGCTACTAGTAACTACAGGTTTTAAAAGAAAAGGGTTAGTTAATATGCGCTTAAATAAAAATTTTATATTGCAAAACCAATGTCTAATAGAAAGAATCATGCAGCATAAGTTTTACTGGCATCGTTTTTTTTAACATTTTAAAACTTTTATTTCTATTATATCATTTACATGTATATCCTTTTTAAGGCGGTTATTATAAAGGAAATAACTTTTGTTTTTAAAAAATATAAAACCAAAACCTTTACACATTTAAAAAAAGTGGTATGAAATTGCAAGTGAAAGCCTTAAATAAGGAATTAAATCCCTTTTTTCTAACTATCATTAACACGCCCCATGAAAATGTTTTAAAGTGGAAAACTTTTGTTTTACGCCAAAATGCAAACTATATTGGGAGGAACAAAAGGTTTTTATTTTGCTCCTTTTTTTTATTTTGTATTGTTTTGAAAAAATTTGTGTATGTGTGTATGTATGTTTTTAAGATGCGTAAACCAGAAAGATACTTTTTAAAATATCAGCAGCTTAAAAGACATAATTCTTCATTTGTTTGTTTTTAAATAAATTCTTTTTACAAAACAAAATACATTAATTTTTTATCGCTGCAGAATTTTATTAAATTCTTTTAGTTCTTTTATTTTAGCTGGTATCCCTATATTAATTGTTTTTATAAGATATCAGTCTTTTAAATTTTGTTAGGTATCTAACACATAGAATAAGGTACATCACGAAATACCATTGAATACTACAAAGTTTAATAGACGACTAGTAGTAGAGTTAGCAGTATCCGGTAAAACACGACTGAGATTTAACCAAACCCTACATTTAATCAAAATCTTAACCAAAGAAATATATATCTTTATACTAGAGGCCAGCTCAAGACGACACTAAATAATGCATCATCTCGAATTTTCAATTCATTTCATATACGTGTGCACACACAACAATAAGTGCTGCGTTGTATTTTTCGCCATCGCTTTTGTTTACTTAACTTAACTTAAATGAAAAATATATTCACACTTAAGCACACTTAAGTAAACAACAACGGCACATCAATTCATCATAATCACACACTTTAATTTCAATTCATCTCGAAACTTTACTGTTGACGGGATGTTCCTGGTGTGTTAGGTTTTAAAACGGGGGTTGATTTTTAATGTATGTATGTAATGTAATGTAATTACGTATGAATTTTATATTGATTTGCCTGGTTGTTTATATGTTTGTTTATGTATCTATTCAACATTGTGTGTAATACACACAGTTTTGTTGTTGTTGACCACACATCATCACAGTCATTTTTTTTATCGACCACACATCATGACAGTATTTAAATTGTATCAACAACAGTGCATGACACCACTCTTTATTCTTAACTACACTACATTGCATCACTACTTTACAGCACTTAAATAGTTTAACCGCACAACAACACAAGAGTTAGAAAATTACGCGGTTCTTGAATTAGCTTAAATAGGACTTGATTCAGGTCTCTATTTTATACATATCTCAGCAACTAAAGCCTCTATTATAACAAAGCTTAGTTTGCAGATTTTGAATACTTTTTGAACTTTTTTCCGTGGAAGCACAGGGCGTGGTGGCTCCCATAAAAAATTTTAAATTTTCGTAGTTCCATATCGGAAAAACTATAACATCTTTAAACCTGGTACAAGGTAATTTATTATTTTTATTACAGTCGGACTTCCTTTACAACAGAACTTTATAAAAAACCCTCTTTCTAATGATTGACGTTATGCAGGGTATATGAGACTCGACACAAGCGAATACGCTGCGCGTTAACTTGTTTTCTGTAATTTTTTTTTATCAAACAGGTGGCATTATAGAAAAAAATTTTAACAAGAAAAAAATGTAGCAAATACACTTGTATAACATGAAGGATGTGAAAAGATTATTTTGAAAACTTTTTCCAACGTTAAAAAGGTAAATACATACATACTATTACAAGTCTTTTTATTAATTTTTTGCGCAACTAAAATTTAAAATTCTAAAAATGTTAAGAATAAAAGTAAAAGCAAAATATTAATTGCTATGCGTACTAAAATCTTTATGTATCAAACCTTTTTCTCATTTAAAAAGAAATTCTAGCAGCAGTTACAGATGTAATTAACTTCTTTAAGGTAGCAATAGTTTGATGGCTGCCCATATTAAGTTAGGTTTGATAAAGTTGAGCTGGCTGGTCCCGAGGATCCCACATAAACCCTTTGGGTCCTTACTGTTACTAAACAAGAAAAAACCATAACCAGATTCGCTAATTCTTGGCAATTACAGAAGCCTTGTCCTTCCAACCCCAGATAACTCTTCCAGGCTTTGAAATAAATAAAACAGTTTGCTCTAGAGCGCATGAACTCTAGACAGTGATACAAAATATGCTTAAGAGTCTCCTCATCTCATGATAGGCAAAAATCCTTTAGTCTTTCGTTTTTCGTGCAGAGACTCTGCGCAACTGCTTTGGCAATGAAAGTCCCACAGCAAGGTCCCAGTCAATCTTCAAGGACTCTCAAAAACATTGAACTGACTAGAAGCAGTTTACGTGAAAATCCGCGACTTTCAATACGAAAAAGAGCAGCCTCACTGGAAATTCCAAGAGCAATTGTTCATGAAATTTTAAAAACGATTACCGCAAAAATTTTTAAGAAATATATTTGGAGCGTTTTCGCACTGTAAATTCCCGCAGCCCTCGATTGAAACATAAAAAACCTGGGTAACTGTTTGGTGTGCTTATCCACTAATGAGATAATTGGCTTTTTATTTGGAAAACTCTCGAGGCCAGGTGACCAATGACAATGGTAAAAATTATCGACGCATGATAACGGAATTTTTTTGCCAAACCTGCGAGCTCATTCTTCGAACTCTTCACACATGTGGTTGCAAAGGGTTGGGCAATTGCACACACAGCCTGAGCTTCGAAGAGTTTGATTCAATAAAATGTCCCTAAAAACTGATCAGTCGCTTTAAGGATATCCCATGGCCACCGAGGTTGGCCGATTTAAGTCCCCTGGTTTTTTTATGGGGCTACCTCAAAAAAAGGTTATATAAGGACAATCTCCAATCTCTTGCAGCCTTAAAGGAAAATATTTTTCCATAAATCAGCTCAATTGAACCAAGTTTACTGCAGCGTGTGGCGCAGAGCACAAGGCTCCGTTTTGAACAGTGTGTTCAACTCGACGGAAGATATCTAGATGAACATACTCTTTAAAAAAGTAAGTCTGCATTTCCATTCAATCATTCAATGCTCTTAATAAAACTTTGTGTCAATTATTACATTTTTTATTTAAGTTTGAAAATATAAATCAGCCACCAGAAACCTCCGTACATACAGCTTATTTGCCAGGACAACGTCTTAATTCAAAAGAAGCCATTTCGAGAAATACGCGTTTGAAGTTGTCGATTTGCCTACATTTACTAGTAAATACAAGCTTCATTTTCTCTTCAAAAGCAAAAAGTGCAAACAATTAAAAGATGATTTTTTTTTGTACCTATAAAGCACAGCATTTCCAATAATTCTGTATCGTAGTATCTGAGTTATGACGTTGCTCTGACAAATGAGCGTTATGTATTCAAAAACACACTATCATTGTTATGATGCATGTTAAAGCTAATTGCACCCCCTTTCTCTTACAAAAGGCCAAACTTAATTAATGGTTTTGTGTCACATACACTAATTTCTTGTGTAATAGAACAACATTATGCAATTTTGCAAAATCATAGTCTAAATATACTTTGACTAATAATAGACTTAGATTAGTGAATTTAAGCATTTTTCGTTGGATGCCACATTGTCATGCATGCATCTACATATCGTCGTTGAAATTGTAAAATAACGTATCATTACTTTTTTGAATTTTACAGGAGAATCAAAAAACATAATTTTGACTTTGAGATCATTTTTATTCCACACAATTTTCTCCCTCTTCTTGAGAACGGGCTTAATATTTATACCCGCTCTACATACGTGGTAGGGTTATAATGCGCTTGTGCAAATGTTTGTAACGCTCAAAAATAATGCGACCCACCTTTAAGTATACCGATTGACTCAGAATCACTTTCTGAAACGATTGAAGGATTTCCGTCCATCCGTTCGGCTTTCTGGCTTTCCACGTGTTTTTGAAATCAAAGTACAGGTCGCAATTTTAAAAATATTGTGATGATATTGGGCACAGATAAGTTTTTTGGCACGAAACCTATGGTTTTTTGGCAATGATTGATCCATTTTTTGACATTGCCCGTATAAAAATGGCCTCTCAAAATAAGCATTTTGGGCAATAACTGATTTAAATAATACTCTATTTTGACAAAATTTTGCATATGTGTCTACCTTTTAGAGTTGTGTAGCTCATGCACGAACTAGTTCAATTGAACTATTTAATAAACTAAACTATGTGAGCGGGTTAGTTCATGGAGCGCTTTTAGCTCCGTAATTCAGCAGTTCATCGTTTATTTTGATTTTTTGTGTATTTCCGTTCATATTTCTTTGAGTTATTTTCTGTTTCGTTTATCCTGATTACTGAGTCCTATAATAGTAAAATATTTTTAAAATAAGTTTTTTTTTCGTTTTATTACCCCAATTCACATATTTTGCACATTTCAAAATTAAAATACTTCTAATATAACACGTTTTCACTCAGTGTGGGTTGCAATAAAAATTTTATGTTGACCTACCAAGTCAACTAAACTACTGAGCTTATTGAACTACTGAACTAAAGAGCGACCTAGTAAGATGAGCTGAACTGAAAAGAGCGGTCACTTAAAAGGGCTGTTAAACCCATTTTTCAAATTGCCCCCATACAAATATCATTGCGGAATTTATCTTTATACCACCAGCTGTTAAACTGAATACAAAAATTATGGGTCTATTATTTTCCCCATAGCCCCCATATTAAAAGGGGGTGGACCACAAAAACTTGGTGGCTTAAAGTATTTTTAAACGTATCTGAAACTTTATTTCTACAAAAAAAAAATGACACGTTAATTTGAGTTACATATAAATAAAAATGCGTTCTTTTTGATCGCAGAGATCTTAAAATTGGTAAAGGCATGTCAATTTACCTAACAAATCATAAATTTAATTGTTTTAATGACACGTACTTTTGGACTTTTGATGACGATATATATGATTTCAGCAAACATGTAATTACTTTAAACACAGGAAATAATTTTCATGAACATCCAATTGCATAGATGCTTGAGACATGTACTATGCAATATTGAAAATGGCATTTACTATACGAACAAACATATGCATTTAAAACTACATACATACATGAATTAACAAAAAAAATGGCTGGTTAAATCCATTGGAAACATTTTATTTTGGAAATTTGTTGTCATTGGATAACATTTAATACTATCTAATAAGCGAATATATGATACTACAGACATTGTATCACTTTTCATGTAAATCTGTTTCACATTTGCTCGGTTGAATTACCTCTTAATTACTTGACTGATCGCTTGGGGTGGGGGTCATTATTAAACTAATAAAAAATAATTTTCAATTAAAAAAATTGTTGATTTAATTAAAATTAATTTTTAGATTACAACCTAACAATAAATTCGTATATTCAGTTAAATAATTTAATTAAAAATTTTCAGTAAAAAAATTAATTAATTGATTTAATGAAAACACAAACAAATTTAAAATTAAAAATTTAATTGAGAACACTGCTCACGGCTGCAAAACCACCACGAAGGTGGCTGAGGCAGTGCTTTTACAATTAATTTGTTGCGGATATTAAAGGCTAGAGGACATCATATACTAACTCATCAATAGTAAAAGATGGTTATGTAAAATGGAGCTCTCCACAAGGTTTGGCGCTTGCGCATGGCTTAAAGGACACTTACTTTCTCTTTTTGTTTCCTTCTTATGATTAACAGTATCTTATTTTTTTAACTGTTCTTTCTATTACTTTTCTGAAGAGATCCACAATGGACATATAAGCGAGCGGGTGAAAAGCCGTCGTCACTGCCATTCGAAACCTACCAAGGGCTCCCATAACCTTTTTCCTGCAGAAAATTCTTTTTCTGATAGGAAGGAACATATAAAATTACCTTTTTAAGAGTTGCTGACGTAAAGGAAAATACAGATGGATCAAATAGTAAACCTGGGTACAAATTATGGCATTCGATGACAATTAAAACTAAAAAATTCTTGTTAGAATTTCCCTTTAAAAGTATTGACAACTCTTTCGACTAAGTAAAATTGATTTGAATCGAATGCTGTAATTTCCTGTGGTGGAGCAGGTATAAACTCATTTAGACTTCCTTATGTGTACTACAGGCATAAAAAAAGTGTTTGCGATTGGCGGAGCGGCTAATTGGCTGCGGTACTGCATGATATTTGCCAGAAATATCAGAATCTTGATCGATACACACGGTATCATCCTTATTGCTATTGTCAACTGCGACACCATTAACATCGACTTGCATATTAAGTTACTGTAAGTATAAACAATAATGTTATTATTTGTTTCCTCAAACAGATCGATAACGTGACGATATACCGCCATACCGCCAAAAAAATGCCGATTTTGGATCAAGTTAACTTCGGAAAACTAAATTAAATGAAGCTAAAATTGAGCGCCGACGTCGACCACGACTTTCACAATAAAGATGTATGTTATATTATAACATGCCCGCTAATGCCGGACATCCAAAAGCTGGGTGGTGATGCATATTAACATCGCGGTGATATGGGACTTTTTCGAGGCCTTCGTTTCTGATATGCCGGCTAAGTATGGTAAGAAGCTAGAAGACGGGACGATGGACCACTTCTTTGGTATTCCATTCTCTTCCTACGAATTTCGCTTGAATTCATGCACTAACAGACTCGCTAGGGCCAAATAGTCTAAAAAACCTAGATTCAAAACTACAAGGCTAACCTTGGCAAAACTGGATCCGGGACGTTCAAGATGTCTCTTCGATCTGAAAAGATGTATCTAAGAGACTGTATCCGCTATTACCGGTCACTGTCGATTTGGCATCCATTTAATTAGAATTAGGGTATTTTCAAATAAATATTTTTTTAGGAGCTGCCAAGATACAGACTGGCTGTTATGCTTTTGCTAGGCACTTGACGAGATCCGGCTCAGGCACTTTGGGACGAGCAGAGTAGAAAGTCTTTTGGATTTGCCTAGCACAAGCCTATTAAGTCTTAACATCGAATATCAGGGGAAGCGGTTGATTTGCAAGTACATACAAACCAACAAGGACGTGGCGAAAGTTGCAAACCAAAAACCTTTCACTGTTGAACTTTTCTCTATTTTTGTCTTTTTCTATTTCTCTCTCTCTCCCGCTCCTATGTGTATCTTTGTCTTTCTGTCATATTTTTCTTTCTTTTACAGCAGATTATGGCTTACATCTATCTATATATATAAAGGAATAACGTTACTTACTGACTGACTGACTTACTGACTGACTGATTCATCATCGCACAGCCCAAACGCGCAGAGCTAGAGACCTGAAATTTGGACTGTGGGTACCTTTCCTTATGTTTAGATCCACTAAGACGGGATTTCGGGAAATTCGGACCCGAAGGGGCTTAAAATGGGCCAAATATGGAAATATTCGAAAGTAAATATCTCCTAAACTACAAACGATAGAATTAAATTTAAAAAGGATCGTATTTTACTCAAAAAATAAGCAGACCCGTGTCTGGCATTTTTTCAAAATTTTAGACCCTTAAGGCTAAAAAACGGTAAAAACTAAATTTTGATAGTGCCTAGGTCCACTTTGTAACTTTTAAACGAGTAAAGGTACAGACATAGTTCAAAATGCAATCGCCAGATACTAAAAAAATATGAATATGTTTTTGCCACTTTTTTGAAATTTGGACGTTGAGGGGTAAAAAAAGGGTTCAAAAATGGGTAAAAATTCTATATTGGTACTTTTTGTAACTTTTGAACCAATAGAAATAAATACGTAATATAAATTGCGTTCGACAGGTACCGACAAAATAAGAATATGTTTTCGATACTTTTTAAAAATTTTGGACCCTTAGGCACAAAAAAGGGGTACAAATTACATTTTGGTACTTTTTAGGTACTTTTTGTAATTTCTTAACCAATAAAGATAGAAACTTCATTTAAATTGCGTTTTGCGCTTTAAAAATATATTTTTGGTACTTTTTTAAAATATTGTTCCTTAAGAGGTAGAAAAAAAGTGTACAAAATATATAATGGTTTTGAGTTTATTTTGTTTGACATAAAAATCAAATAGCAATATCATTAGAATCTAATAAAATATTTACTGAAGAAAACTATAATTCTAAAAAATTATTTGTTTTGAAAAAAATTTCTGGAGTTTTTTCTGTGTACTGCTTATTTGGTAATAGTTAAAGAAATAAAGGCACAAAACATCACCTTCACTTAATAAATTTCTCAAACTGCGCTTACGAAGTAGCGGGCTACGTGCTAGTTACAAATAAACTAAACTAAACTAAACATTACCCTATCAAGTCTAGCATCCTTTACCAGGGATAGCGGTTGATTTGCAAATAGAGACTAACCAGGGCAAAATAAAAATTTCCAACAATATAACCAAAGCCATGGTGAAATAATTTATCAGGTGACAGCAGTGGGACAAAAGAGTTTTAGCCTCCCTTACTATTTTCTTTTTTATATATAGAGCTTTACACTTTCTCGTTCATAAAAGAGAAAACTCCGAACGTTTGTCAACCTCCATATCGTTACCTTAATATATAAATTACCTAACTTTTTTTTTAATTTGCCTAGATTTTTGTTTATTTCGATAAAAGATCTGGTCATGTACCACAATTAGCAAAAAAAATCTCGACTTAAAAAAAAATACGAGTTAGACCCTTTCTATATTAAGGTAACGATATATAAAAAAGAAAAAAGTAAGAGGACAAAACTCTTTTTTTTTACTGCTGTCACCTGATAAACTATTACCTTCGATTATCAATATTTTCTTATTTAAGCTTCGCCTTCTCCCTATCTCTTTTTTTCTCATCCTCTAACAAAGATATCTCAAAGGAACCAAGGTAACGGGCACAAGTAAATCTTCTAACATTTCCGCAGCTGTCTGTTCATCTCATCTCACCATAATATATCAGATCATAACTCAACTTCATTAAAATTTAGAGAGGGACAGCGGCCAGTATGGGACGACTACCGCTGACCATACATGATAACTTTCCTTCTAACTCTCTATCTTTATTTCTATTGATCTAATCTAATTTATCCTTTTCTCCTTCTCTTCTTTTCCCCAGGTATCACAAAGGGACCGAGGAAGGGTGCCCTGGTAGATCAGTGGTAAGTGCACGAGTCTACCAGTCTGGGGGTTGTGGGTTCGATTCCTACCAGAGACCCTGATAAGTTTGCTTCATTTTTCTGTTCTTTCTTTTTTATCCTTCCTTAAATTTCTTCTTTGCTTCAATCTCAACCTATTCTATCTGCCTTTCCAGGTAACACAAAGGAACCGAATTAAGCGGACCCAAGTGAGCTGCATCCTTTCCTTCAACGGCTGCCTGTTCTACCTAACCTATCCTAACCTAACCTAAGGGACCGAGGAAACGGACCCAAGTGGGCTGCACAACCATCACTTCATCACTTCCGCAGCCGCCTGTTCTACCTAACCTAACCTAAAACTTAGAGATGGTTTCTTTCGAATTGATTTATGCTATAATCCTTTTATAACTAAGTTTCATTGGTAAAAAGAATGCAGTCTTACACAACAAGAAGTAACTCCCAGAACTTTTACCTTCCCATAAACAAATAAAAGCTTTAGACAGAATATAGGTATGTATTGTGGTTTGTGTAGCCTTACAAAAAATTCAATCAATCACAACGATGTACTATAGAAAAAGGAAATAATGGACAAATTTATTTTGCGGAATTTAAATGAAAAGAATAAAAGTTTTATGCACTTTTTTACTTTTATTTAAATTATATATGTACAATAAGAATTAATAATGATTTGCCTTTTTAAATATGTAATTAAATACATTGATATTTAATGTGTTTTTATTTTTCATTGTTTAATAAGTTTATTATTTTTATTATTATTTAGACTAAACTAAATACACATCTTTTAATGGTTTAAAATTAAAATGGAAAAATAAATAACATAAAGATCAGTACAACAAATTCATTTTTCATAATTATTGTTTTCTTTTAAATTGTTTTCGCTTTTTTTTTGGGTTCAAATCTAAAACTAAACTAATTAAATGCTCTACATAACTTTCACAATCTTATATCTAAATATCCAAATAAATAAATTTTATTTTTAATGAAAATGAATTAAATTGACTGATCTTTATGCTAATTATTTTTAAAACTTAATGTAACTATTTAAATAGAATTAATGGTATTGTGTTTTTGTGTTATTTTGCAAATGTTAGACATTTGCTGATATTAAAGGAATAAATATATATTTAACTTTGAAATATTTATACAAATTAATTCAAAATATAAAATGCCATCAAAAGGAAACTCAAGTAAAGAGTTAAACTAAAATTAAAAATTAAGACATAAAATAAAGAATAATAATATTTAACAACAAATTTAAAAATAAAAAATAAAACTTAGTTATCGCATTTTGGTTAAACATAAAATAACCATAAAAAATAAAAGTTATTAATTTTATTATGCAATAGAATGCAAATTAATACATTATACCAACTGTTGTGTAATTAAACAATTATTTAAATTAGACAATTGAAATTGACAAAAAAAAATTAGTTTGATGTGATGTGCTGCTGTTATGTAGTGTTAAGTGTTAAAATTTTAACGATTCTAAATGTTTTTTTTTATTATAAAATTTTTTGTATTATTTTTTCAAGTAGATTAACATATATTTTTATCTTGTTATTATGTATTTGTTTTAATATAATTTTTGTTTATGCCAATGTTCAATTTTGTTGCTTTTTTCATTTGTTTGTTTTTGTTTATTTTTTTCTAACTGCATTTAGATTTTGTTGTTGTAAATTTTGTGTTTTATTTCCTAGTTTAATTAAACTTTGTTATGATATTGTTGTTTTTGTTTTAATTTTTTTTAGTGAAAGTGTGTGTGTGTGTATAATTTTCGTATTTTCGGTTAATAGTAATTTTTCTTTTAATTATAATTGAATTGTTGTAAAAGATTCGTAGGTTATAAGGTAGATGTTGTTAATAAGTATTAAGGGAATGAAGATTTGTTTTCATGGAATATTTACAAGGACATATTGTTACGACGCCCATTAACTTTATTAACTAAATTGCATATCTTTAAGGCTGGTCCAAGTTTAAGACCCATATATTTCATCATCATTTCGGAGGTTAACAATAACAAGGCTTTGCCGTCAATTTCCTGTAAATAAAAACAAAGGTTTAAAAACAAATTTAGTTAAAGCATTTCAACACTAAAACATGAAAAATATAATAAACTTTCTTACAAAATTTTAAATGTACATGCAAGCTTACGTCATCCAGGTTCCGCCTGGCAAACGTGAAGTTTTATTTTCACTATTTTTTGAGATAAGAAGTCCAAAAATATAAACTATTGACTATAGGACGGACAATTGAAATATTGAGGTCGAAGGTCAACTAAGTGGACAAAAAAAACGTTTTTTTTGCGTTTTTGGTACTTTTTGACTCTTTTTTAAGGTCTGAAGCCAACTAATTAAACAAAAAGGACCTTTCTACGGTTTTGGTTCTTTATTGCATTTTTGAGAATTAAGTGTAAAAAAATTTGAAATAAAGACAATTGACCCATATTGACGTCGGAAATCAACTAAGTGGACAAAAATGACGTTTTTTTGCGTTTTTGGTACTTTTTGACTTTTTTCGAGGACTGAAGTCCACTAATTAAACAAAAAAGGCTTTTCTACGGTTTTGGTACTTTTATGCCATTTTCGAGAATTGAGTCAAAAAAATCTGAAATTAGGACATTAACCCATTTTGAGGTCGGAAATCAACTAAGTGGTCAAAAATTACGTTTTTTGCGTTTTTGGCACTTTTATGCCATTTTTGAGAATTGAGTCAAAAAAATCTGAAATTAGGACTATTGACCCATATTGAGGTCGGAAATCAACTAAGTGAACAAAAGGTACTTTTTTTAAATTGGGCTTTATTGTGTTAGGCGTAGTCATGTCGAAAGTTGTCGAATACGCCACAAAAACGACAAGGGTGCTATTCATATAGCATTGGTGTTTTTTTTAGACGGTACCAAAAAAATAAAAACGACTACGCCAATCACAATAATGGTGATTAAGTATAAAAGAGCGGACATTTATGACTTTTGAATCATATTGAGGTCGGAAATCAAGTAAGGGGACAAAAAGTACTCTTTTGCATATTTGTTACTTTTTTTGACAAGTTTTTTTTTTTAATTTTTGTACATTTTTAACTTTTTTGAAAAATCAGCTCAAAAAAGGACGTTAATTATCAAAGTTGAAGTCCAGATAATAAGTACTATTTTACTTTTTCGGAATTAAGTCTAAAAAATCGGAAGTTTATGACTATTGACTCTTATTGTGGTCGGAAGTCAACTAAGTAAATATCTTTTTTAAAATTTGGGGTTATTTTTTTTACTTTTTTTAAATGAAGAACACAAAAATATGACATTTAGATGCAGGACAAACAGTAAATTTTTTACTTTTTTTTAATTTTGAAATATATTTTTTTAGAAACAGAAAACAAAACATTCTAAGTTAAGATTGTAAAAAAAACCATGGAAATAATTTAATTTTTTATGCTCTTAATATTCCTACGCGATTAGTTTTTTGTTAAAAAAACTGACCTGCGCTTACGAAGTAACGAGTTAATTGTTAGTGCCTTTTACTTCTGTATTTGGCTTTTTTAAACATTTATTTATATTTGTTTTCAAAACACATTTATTTTATTTAAGTTCTATAACCTTTAACAATTTAAATGAAGGTACTAAAACAAATAAAACTCAACATATGGTTTTCATTTGGTTTTACCCAAATTTATGTTTATTTGTTACAAAGGTTGTTTCTACAGCCCGAATAAACATAAAGTTCTACAAAATAACACAAAACAACAGATCAATTAATGGCATTATTATTTAAAAATTACTTTAGGCATATGAACGAAGCGTATTTTTGAGACCTAACTTTAAGCCACTGGCCATATGGCAAAATAACTTTAGCAAAGTTGGCCTTTAATTATTAGCAAAAACCAATGATTTCAAATGGCCCTAGAGACTAAAATCGAGGTTTTTAAAATTTCACAACCTCGGACTGCAATTAAAACAGCAATTTATCGAAATCAAGTTACATATCGTTAAATCAAATCAATCATTATGCTGAGGTAAAGATTAACCTTTTAACCTTAACGTAGGACCCTGTTTATTTTTTTAAATAAAAATTTTTTAAATAAAAAAGACCAGATTTTCACAAGCACGTTAAACCGCACCAAACAAATCAAAATGGAACAATTTTTTTTGGTAATGTTATCGTAAATTACACATATGATGAAATCATTTATTCACATTTCAAAAAAAAGTAAAAAGCTTAATATTTAAAAATCAAAATTTCAAAATTATTCCAAAGTTTAACGTTTACACAAGCTCCTAGTTTTTATTCATAACACAAGCGAAATAATTTATTCAAGCAAAACGTCAGAAAAACAAATTAACAAAGGTATAACTTACATGTTTCCTGAAGAGATCACCGTGCACAGCTAACGAACTATCATTACTTTCTATAAACTGTATAACTTCTTCAATAGACCAATCTGAGGGATGGGATCGCAATGGTGGTAAGGAAGCTGCTGTCGTTAAAACCGCACTAACTGCACCATTTGTTGCGTTCACATGCTGTATGGGTATGGTAACTGTGGGACCATACATCGATGTGGAAGGTATGACAGCAGTAGCCGCAGCAGCGGTCGATGAAGCAGATTGTGAAGCGCAAAATGGCGTTGATACGGATGTTGGTAAAGAAGCACTTGATGACAACGTGGAAGGAGATTTATATGTTGTTGAGGCAGCAGCAGCTGCCATATTGGATTGTTCTGGATGCACTTCGGCAACAAGAGGAGCTAAATATTTGAAATTCGAGTTTGAGGTAAGAGTAGTATGTTTTTGTTCATCTGGATGAGAGGTAATGGCAACCATTGTTGCCGAAGTTGTGCCTGTTACAGCAGAAACATTATTACCAATGTTGCCACTTAAATGATGAATACGTATTTGTCTTAAAGCTTGTACTGGCGTAGCGGTCTTTAAAGAGAATTAAATTCATTATTGGAGTATTGAAAATAATTTGCTTTTGCGTTTAATTACCTGTATTCCATTTGTGTTGTTCGTATTTGGTTCAGTTTTAATGTGTACATTTGCCAGTATATTGTTTGTGTTGTTATTGTTGTTGTTGCTGTTGTTAATGCCATTTGATGTTGGCATAACCGGTGTACCACTTGTGGTACAACTACTATTGGTATTTACAGTACTACTTGTAATAATTGTATTATTTGTTGTATTTTGCTGTTGCCTAATCGATGCATTATTAGCTTGTTGCGCTTGCTGATTGATAACATTGTTTATGCTAGATTTTGTTGTTGATAAAGATGTTGTTGTAAGTGAAGAAGACAATGAAGAAACTGTCGTAGGTGTTATTGTTGTAGATGTTATTAGCGTGGAATTTTTTGTTGTACCAGAACTGTCCACATTGGTGTTGGCTGTGGTCGTTGATGTTACCACTTCCTGTTTTATGTTGATTTTCTCAATACTAGCTGGTGTTTTGCAGCGTTTTTCGGGTACTGCAGGCGATGAGCGATCCGCGGATGTTTGTGTTATATGTCTTTTCTTGGTATTTGCACATTTTTCACAATCTTCTGTGTCGGGTGTGAGTGAAATCAAATTTGGACATGCCCTGCATGTTGTACATAATGTTTCAATAAATTGTGACAAACTTTCATCATCTTTCATTCGTAATGGCGAAGGTATTTTAACCTTAAATATGAAAACAAAATAGGAAAGGCTTTAAATATATATTTCAAAGGGTTTTTATGAAGAACTTGTTTAAACCTTTATTAATCAGCCTTATTGTGTTTGGCGTTGTCGTGTCGAATGTTGTCGAAATCGACACATATACCACAGGGGTGCTATTCATTTAACATTGGCGTATTTGTTAGACGGTAACAAAAAGCTAAACACCAACCACAATAAGGGTGATTATTAATTTTATTTAAAATAATTTTAATTGGACAAAATATTATTCACAATGACGACGAATAAAAATTAATTAATGAATGTGTTCACAACAGTTTTTTTTTTATTTTGCATAGAATAACACAGTCCTTAAATCAAAATTTACTGTTTGAGATTGTATTGCAAATTAATCATTATTTTACTTGATTTAATTGGCAAAGAACATATATTTACCATCAAATTTTAATTAACTTCACATTTGGCTAGAGATATATTTAATCTTTTCTTATTACAAAGAACCAAAAAAACTTTTTATAACTTTTAATCTGGTATAATTCTTTCTGTGATTATATTTACCACTCACCGTAAAATTTTTCCCAGCCGCTGTAACAATATGAACATCGCCTTCTAGTGCAAACAATAATTTTGAGAGCTGCTGCGTATCTGTACTTGCTGCTAAAACCTCTTGCAGGCATAGTTTCGACAATGTCTGATGAGTTGGACCCGTGACCATCGATGGAAGCTTTGAGCTATTGATAAAGGGACCACCCTTGCAATTGGTATGAAAATGAGCTGTGACGGGTGTGGCCGGGACCATGGCGTCGGTTTCCTGAATGAAAGCGTAACGTTGACGTGGACTACGGTGTTTACTTGAACTGGAGTCCATGCGTGATTTATGGCCAGGCGGTTGCATAGGATGGCAACTACGGGCACACCAACCAACGGGGAATATATCCCGAGAATTGTAGCTGCACCAGTAGTCGAACGCTCCGCGCCACCCATCAAATGTCACATGGATTTGGTCGTCTTTAATCGCATCAACCGTTGCACAGCAAATCAATTGAGGATTCTTTTTGTCAACCGCTTCAAGCTTTTGCCCCACCTGAAAGAGATTTTCCGGTGGATCGGTTGGTTCGGGCTGAAAAATCTCTTCTGGTGCTACCATGGCATTGTTTAATATCTTACAGAGGTAACCGGGCCAGCTGGACGCATTCATGCGAAAGCCAAGTGGTGGTTGCAACATGCCGCCGTTCTTTTCACAATGGCCAATAGCATGAATCTCATTCGAGTCTACTAAACGCCAAAAATCATTTTGACTATCACTGCCATCAAGGCGCAAACGTAACCGTGATCCAAGAACTCCCACTACAGTGGCTATACAAGTGGAGGTAACGTTTCGCGGATCTAAAGCTTCTAATTTCATACCAATCTTAAAATCATTCATTGGTGGATTTAAAGCCTGTTTAAAGCATTCAGCCGGAGCAGCTTCGCTACCAGTTTCCTTTTAAAAGAAAATTGAAAACCTGTTGTCTTTATTATTCAAAAAAAATTTATCATTAGACTTACCTCCAAATATGCATCCCAATCAAAAACATGAAAGCTTTCATATTGAAATGGTCCTGTGGGTGTACAAGAACCACCGCCTCCTAAATTTTTGGCGCCATTGTTGCCATCCGTACGTGTGCCATTATTTAACGATCGCGTGGAGCCATTCTTTTTCTGATGCTTATTCATACACATCAAAGAACAAAATTCTTTATTGGGAGCGCCTTCGCGTATAACATTGTCACACTGGGAACATGCTCCTTTACTGTAAGCCTTACGAAACTCCGCTATACAGTTTTCAGAGCAAAACTCTTTTTTGCCATTTTGGGTAGGCAAAACGTATTGTAAAGGTTGCTTACATTCGCCACACCAAGTGCATGTTGCTCGTTTGGCAGGACGACCACGTGATCTCTGATTAGCTGACTGGCCGGTGGATGTGGGAGTGGTAGCCACAGCTGAAGAAGATACACCATTACTGCCACTGCCGCCACTACTGCTGCTGTTTGTGCCACTACTGCTAGTGGAATCTCGTCCACCGCCGGACATTATAATACACGTTTAAAGTTTTTATATTGAAAAAATTTTAAAGTTTACAAACACAACATACAATTTGCTATTTAGCTTCTAGTATTTAAAATAAAATTCTAGGTCTAGAACTTTTTAATTATAATTGTAAACAAGTCCCTCGTCAATTAAATTTACTTTAAGTTTATTTATTCTTTCAATTTAAAACATTTTTTTCCTTTTAACAAATTCATAAATTTTTTTGCAAAAATTATATTTGTTTTTGGGGATTTTGAAAATATTTGCAACTCACTGAAAAAGTTCTAAATTTTCGCTTCAACATCAATTTTTCTTTACGCGTTATTTTTGTTGGTGTAATTTTGTCATCTCTTTCGCTCTTATAACAATGATAAGAGATGTGCGTCTTTAATGTGGCATTTTGCTCTTTTTTAGTCACGTAACTTTTCTTAAGTTTTATTGATGACTTTAATTTATAAAACTCTTAAATGTATGTTTTTTCCATTGAAAAACACCTTAAGAATTTATTTAATTTTTTTTGTTGATGTGTTATTTTTAATTTAAATAGATTTTCATAATTTTGACAACAATTCTAATTTTCAGCAACACTTTTTCACGCCATTTTATTTTTTCTTCACTTATATATCTAGGGTTGCATAACATGGCAGTAGGAAAACAGAGATATATAAAAGAGTAGAAAATTATTGTAATGAAACTATTTGTCAATAGAGGGAGCCACATAGGAGACATTTTACCTATTTAACAACAAACACTTAAATATTTTGTAATCCTTATTTTCAATATTAACAACAAACATTTTTTATTGTACGCAAAGGCGCGTATTTATAGAGCTTTTAACAATTTCTTTCAGTGCTTCTATGTCCCTTTTAAGTAAAAAAAACTTTTTAATAAACTGAGATCAGTAAATACATATATATACATACAAAAATTCCAGCAAAAAAATTTTTTTTATTAAATGCGAAAACGTGTATTAACCCTTATCCTGTACTTCAAAAACAAAACGCATTTAACATTAGTGGGTCAATTTTGCCCAATATGAAAAATTCACAAAACTTTTATTTTTTTTTTGCACTTATGGCATCTAATTTGTATTTCGGAATGGTTTCTACATATAAATATATTACAACCCGAGCATTTATTTGAATATTTCGTGCTATTGGACCGATTTGGGCAAAAAAGGCAACTTCCTCTTTTGAGATTTTTTACCCTTGAGTGGGTAGCTAAATCATTTTGAACGCTGGTGGAATATGCTTTAGCATAAAGGCCATGTGGTAAACTTGTTTTTGGCGGCAAAAATGTTTGGTTTTTTTCGCACAGTACCCACCAATGTTATATTGCGTTTTAGCAATTCAATACCAAATTAATAAGAGTCTTTTTCTGGTTTGCAATTTCTTTCTTTGCCCGTATACACTTGTAATGACCATGCATAGCTAGTTGCGATGCAGATCGCATAGTGCCCATATTTGTATGGTTTTTTCTGGTTTTATTGTTGTGTACTGCTTGAATAGGCAACGACCTCGATATGTAACGAGTTGCCCGTCCACAGTGACACATTCACCAGGATTAAACATTTTCCGCAAATTTGCCTCCCAACGACTCTAAAAACCTCTACTAAAAGCAAGCCTATCGCCAGCGCGTCATTCGTTTCTACCAGAGCTGTTATCAAACCATAATGACTACAGAGCCTCACCGTGCGAACAGTACACACCAGCCAAGAAAGGAAGTCCAAAATGAGCTTCTTTAGTTATATCATCTACAGAAATTAAAATATTTTCGAATATTGGTTGGCCTAAAAGTAACTGTTGAAATGTGTAAACTTTATAAAATTTATTATAAATACCCTGCAGATTATTCATGTCGATAATTTTTTTCATTATTTCGCTTGGAATAAGCAGCAGAAACAGCGATTTTATTCCATCTGTTCTAGAAATAGTATTACGCGTTGGACCAGGAGCAAGGTTTATAATAATCTCTATAGCACTTGTTCCAAACTCCTTTATTGCTGATATTTCTAATCATAAATATTTCTAGTTTTTTGAAGTTAATGTTATAGCTTCAGTTTCAGTTTTGCCTTCGCTTGAGCTTGATGATACATTGTGATCATAAATAGATCCAACTTGAGAGACGATAACTTCTTCGTCCTCACTTGAGGTATCATTCAGAGTTTCCTCTTTTGAATCAGACTCCATAAGCAAAGCTCCAATTTTTTCAGGTTTCATTATATAAAATTATGTATGTTTGTATATTCACTTGCAAAACACAACCGCAAATAATAAAAGTCATTCAGCAGAAAAATATTTCTGTTGCTCTTGCGCAGCTACAAAAATACAGAATGCAGTTGTTTTATTGTTCGGTGTTATCGCTATTTATTTTCTTGTTATAAATAAAAAATGATTTTACTACGCAGGTGGCTTTACACTGTTTAAAAGAGCTTTCGTGTATTGGGCAGATTTGACCCACATATACCATATGTGTAATTTTTTTTACACAGGCTATGCAAAAAGAAGTAGAAACTTTATATTTAATATTTAAGCACAGTACAATAAATAAATAATTGTACAAGATTTTCGTAAAAATCCGTCCAGTGGGTATGAAAATATTGAGCATTGAAAACCGTTTGGGCAAATTTGACCCATGAATACAGGATAAGGGTTAAATTAAGTATTCAGAACAACATTGCTGGATATAATTTGGAAATTTTTTCAAATCTTAATCAGGTGTTGAACAAAAACTAATGCTCCTTGAGAGGTCCATTCATCGTCTGAAATTTTACTTTAATCCAATTAAAATAAAATGCTCACAAATCTCACCAAACTGAGTATTAAAGTTTAATTACAACTTGATTGTTAAATCTAACCTATACTTTTAAATCAGTAAATTTTGCTAAAAGCTTTAAGTTGGCATGTGGTTAGATACAGTCCAGTTAAAAAGGACCATTTTTATGACGTTGTGGCATTTTGGAGTATCTAGATACGTTCAGGTTTTATAGATGAGCAAATTAAAATTGTTTAGCTTTATAATGGATACAATTTCAACTAATACTGTTAGTAAAAATTTTCGATTCCCTGCAAGTTTTAAAAAAAAGTACAAAATATTAACGTTTTCCCCAAAAATGCAAAAATATTTTATAAATGGCTTCTTAAGTTAGGCGTTGTAACCAAAAAAAATCTGCTTTTAGACAAAAACTGATGACATCTTCATATGAGACGTCAAATATTTTTTAGAAATTTTTGAGGGCAATAAAAAGAAAGCGGTAACCAATTTCACCAAACTTTGGTTTGTTAGTAGAATCGAGCCTATACTATTCAATCTGTATATATTATTCACTGTTATATAGTTATATAGTAAAGTAAGTGCGTATTAAGGCAAACAGCTTCTTAGGAGCACGTTAGTGGTTAAATCTTACCTTAATCGTCACAAAATTAAAAGTTTGGCAATCTAAAATCATATAGGTATACCACATTACCCGCACTTACTCTGAGTTTCGTTTGCTATTTTTTCCTTATTTTACATCAACAATAACAAATATTTAGTGTGGTGCTTTTTTACCCTAATTTTTTTTTAAAATTTCCCCTTTTAATATTAATTATATGTGCTTACAGTGATGCAAGAGTTGGCACCACTGGGTAGCACTTTGAGTGAAACATAATTTATGGCGCCATCTATTACTACAAAGTATATACCACCATTTTATAAACATAGTAGTTGTAAGAACCTGCAATTAAAATGGCAAGATGGCAACGCGAATATTTGTAGACATGAGAAAACTTTAATTTTATTTAAAAAATGGTTTAAAAGTGTATGCATGTATATTTAATATATCTTTTTAAGGTTTACAGACTGCATGGAAAAGATTTTAACATTTAATAATGCGCTTAGGGGGAAGCTTTAGAAAAGGACTGTCAAAGGAAGCTTTAACCAAGGTCCACAGATGTGATTTACTTAGAAGCACACTTTCCACACATTACCTCTTAAGTACTGGGTAATAGGAATGGCGGCAAGGACCTTAGTTAGACAAGGAAAGCCAGGATAAGCAAAGTTTCTTAATACTGACCAAACTAGTAAAGAGTGAAAATTTGGTATTGACGATTTTTATATAGGCCAGGGACCTAAGATTGGTCACAGAGGTAAGTTTTGAAGAACATCACCTATGGTAGTTCTTGAAAGGAATTGTTGGTTGGGATCAGTATTAAGATGTTCACTTTTAATTATCAGATGTAAGATGGATATTGAAACCGGAGCCGATATCTATGTCATGGAAGAGGTCGTCGGTTTGTTTTTTCTACAGACTATCTAACTTTATGCTGCTCTTGAACCTTTGGAAGACTAGTTCTGGGAACCACGATTGGGTTAATTACGGTTAGGGGTAGGAAAAGCAAATGGAACTGCACCATTCCGGATTTTTATAACATCTGTGAGGATGAGGAGGATTAAGAAAGGATAAAGCATGTTGTTTGCCACTTCCGATAGTTATTAGTTTAAATAGGAGCAAAAGGCAGACACAATTCATACCACTTTGGTTATTTGTGCTCAAAATACAGTAACCTTGTAATTCTGTTTGTAGTTTCTACCAAGTTGATTTAAGATCCTTATATATAGGGAAGTCAATTTTGTTATGACTGTCAATCTGTCTGTTGAAATCAAGTGACCAAAGCCAAGACTGGAGCAAATTTGGGTGTCAAATCATTTTAGATATTTCTAAGACAATTACAATTTAAAATAAGAAAGATCTGTTAACTAAGCACCGAGATAAACACCTGAGGTAGTCAATCCATTTTTAAGGACAACATTTTTGCACAGGCAGCTCTTTCTGTTTACTCTCTTTTGATGTTCTCTCTAGCCAGATTTGCAGTTAATGATCTTTTTCTACACCAATTCCATTTGTATTCTGAATATTTTTGACTCATTTTCAGAACTTTCTAATTCAATTTCAAAAATTACCATATCTCTTAAATTTTAAATTCAATTTTAAACTTTTTTATATATAAAAATTTCTAACTCAAATTTAAGAACTTCCAATTTTTCTTGAGAAATTTCTATTCAATTTCAAAAACTTTTAGTTTAATTGAGTTAAATTTTTTATGGTATCACAACTTTCAGTTAGTATTTAAAAAATTTTCATTTGTATTTTGAAAATTTCTAGTTGCACTTCAGAATTTTTTAATTTAATTTAAGGGGGCAAATTACGGCATTCGAATCGAATCAAAATTTTACTCGAGTTGTCAATTGTTGAGAGCCACCCTCGTATAACTTCATATTGAGAGCCACCATCGTAAAGATCTAGTTTATTTTAAACAAACTACAAGGGTGTTGACCCGATAATGCAAGTCAGCACGTTCACAATGTTGTTGACCCGATAATGCGAGTCAGCACTTTTACAACAATGCTGACTACTACCAAGTCAGCATGTTTAGTTTAATATATTATAATAGTAGATAAGAATAGCAATAAGTCAGATTGTGTTTTATAGTTAAATGAAGAACAACTTAAAATACATCACAACAATTGGCGCAGCCGGTAATAATATAATAAGAATCCTGCGATTTCCAAGGGACCCTCCAGGAATAATTATTGCCCGTTGTTCTCGAAACCTTTGCGGTGGAGCAACTGTTGGCAAAAACAATGAAACCACTAAGCATAGAAACGAAGTGCTGAAGGTATTAAGCAGCCACATTCTGGTACGCCTTTAGTATCTTAGTCAAAGTGTAAGGTGGTGGAATTGAAAGTATTTGTCACGGGCCTAACCGATTTAAGGAGGTTTCAAGAAAGGTGAATAAGATATTATTACAGTGCGGGTTTTTTTTTCTTTTTAAATTTTTTCTCCTACATTCAAAAAAAGGGATGGAACGAATAAGGGTAAGAATGGTAAGTATGATTTTACATTTTTATTTATAATTCGACAATACGCAAAACCATATTAGGGCTAAAGAAAAGTCGAAACAATACTATGACAAGGGGACGAGAACTAGACATTTTAAGATAGGACAAATGGTTTGGCGGAAAAACCAGGCACGGAAAAATAACTTTTCACCCATATGGTTAGGTCCCTATGAATCACGGGTATACCAACACCGGTCAACGTAAGACTAAAACACAGGAACGCGGAAAAGTGTAATAAAGCTAGCGAAGAAGGAACCGTTGAACGGTTGCAGAGTGCAAGTAGGGTAGATTTCGATTTTTTTTTTTGGGTAGCAGGTACTCTATTTTTAAATCCTAGTCACTTTGGCTGGAAACCAAATGTACAGGGAAAATGGAGAGGAAAAGTCTACGGTGGAATATGAAAAGGAAGATATTCAGACAAACGAGGGAAGTGAAACCGAAGATAGTAAAATGAAAGAGCAGGACGCCTTATAATAAAAAAAAATAATAACAAAGGAAACGTTGAAAAAATGTATCAGACGTCCCATTTCAAAAATCTTGGTCACTTTGGCTCGAAATTAAAGGCACGGGATTAGGGAAAAAAGGTGAGAGCTACTCGGTCGTGAAAAGGAAATATATGAACGAAAGAAGGAAAGGACCAGAAGGGTCATAAAGTAGAAAAAATTATAGGGAAATGAACAGTAAGAATAATATAGATTGAAAAGAGGATCAGAACGGTCATATAGTAGAAAAAATTATATGGAAATGAACAGTAAGACTAATATAGATTGAAAAGAGGACCAGAAGGGTCATATGGTAGAAATGATTATAGGGAAATGAAACGTAGAAATAATAGAATAGACTGAAAGGGGGAACTAGAAAAGTTATATTAAAAACAAATGATATAAAGAACGAAGAAAATAAAGAGTAGAAATCATATAAATCGAAAAAAGGGATAAGGAGGATCACCCAATCTAACCCACTCTGCACAAAACAGCCGCTAGCTGGAGTCACGTTGTACAGTGGTGTTTTGATGGCAAAAAAGGCAATTTTCGACATATACTTTTCAAAAATCTAATGATGCTGTAATATAGAAAAGTGTTTCACTAAGAAAAATCAATAATCTCTTTTAATAAAAAGTAATATTTTGTCTTAGAAAAAGTTTAGTGTAGTCACTTAAGTATTGTAAATCGAAAACAGGTGAAAATGTTCACGAAACTCAGTAGTCTATGCGTGAAAAATATTTTTATTGCTAATATTTTAATGCCGTTTTTTATTGAAATACACAGCCTTCTTTTTAGTTTAAAAAGAAAAATATATTTGGATTACGTATGTAGTTAAGTAAATATAAGCAAATTAAAATAGCTTTATAAAATTCGGTGTTTGCAGTTTTCCTTGGAAAAAAAAGAAGTTGGCTCCATCTACCTCCGTCCTCTTACTGCAACAAGATAAAAGGTGAGAGCCTATTCTTTGAACTTACCCAAAAAAATTCACCGACTTTTGCCGATCGTTGAACAAACTTGTAAATTTTCTAAAAAAAGTCAAGCATGATGCTGCTCAGGTTTTTTAATAAAATATGTTGCATACATTAAGGCTTAAACTATATTAATGATATTTCACTTGTTAAGTATAATAACAATTTGTTAAAATCGGCATTCTTGCGCATTTTATGTCTAACAAAACCGTTTGAATAAATAATAATAAAAGCAAAAATATTTTAAAATTAGTTCAGTTTCTGTATCACATAGCAAATTGTGTAAGAAAATTATTAATTGCGGTATTAATGTTGATGTATTAACTGATTTTATTAAAGCAAAGAGTTCAGCTCTTACGATTAATAAAATCGAAATAGTAGAAAAAAACAATTCAGAAGCGATTTCTCAGTAATTTTTATGAACGCTGGGAGAAATCGTGCAAAAATAAATTCGTATTTTTAAGAGGAATTGTGCTTGGCTAAAAAGTATGTTCTGAAACAAAAATCACTTATTGTAAATTTTGAATGCCACAAAATTTTTTTTAGATATGTATATGTATTTAAAGTATCACTTGCTGATGATCAACCTAGTTGTTCAAAGAGAACGGGAATACCTGTTAGGAAATTCGCTGACTGCAAAGGACGTTGTAAAAAGTACAAAGCTGCTGATTTAGCATCCCAGTACACCTAACAACAATTACTAATGGTAAGTGCAGTAACGAGAGCAAAAAATTAATCACAACCATATAGTCCCTCGTCAACTGCGCTATCGTTAATGTTGGATGCAAAGTTAACAAAACATCAGTAGGAGACAAAAAAAAATATGTTTTGCAAGAAGGGGGATATGATACTTTACCACCTTATATAAATGTACTAAAAGAGAAGAAAAAATGTTATCCCCATGAAGTCCGCGTATCAGATAATGTAGCTTCTGCAAGCTTGTAAAGTTTGATGGATCACACCACAAAGCATATTTTTAAAAGTTTTTCGCGCGAAAAAGGTAATGATATGCAAAAATTAAAATACACTCCTACGTCGAAGTAGGGTTGCGATAGATCTTCTGATCAAGCAGAGTACAATCAGTGTTTGCCAACTGATGCAAGCGACAGGAGTCTGCTATTAGCATACTGGCGTAACAAAAGTCATTCCTCAACAAGGTACTGTCATGCAATTTTCCTTGAATTCACTAGAGAGACTAAAGAAAATGTTTTAGTGGTTGTTGATAACATGAAGTATGATATTGCTGCTTTGGAGAAAACGAATGTTGGAGTATGCGGCAAATAATTCAGTGTAAGACACGGTTCAAACGGTTCACTCCGTTACAAATACTGATTCAGCAGCTGTATGTTACATTTGTAAAGCAAAGCTTTCAGATATGAACGATTTGGACATAATTTCACAGAAAGGAATTGATAGTTAGGCTTGTAAATTAGGCATTTCATCATAAAACTCTTAAATAAAATTAATAAAGTGTATATTCCATGTAGCTTATAACATACCTTTCAAAAAGTGGTCTGCGATCGAAGAAAAATAACAAGGTTTTCAAACACGAAAACAAGAGTTGAGTTCAGGCGGCATTCAAAGAACGAATGAGTTTGCGAGTAGATGCTGTAAAACAAGGACCTGGCTTTTCGAACGATGGCAATACCTCAAGGCGTTATATATAAAACGTCAACCTCATAAACATTTTTTATAACTAGATGATGCATTTAAAGAAATTTTAGTTGACGAATAAATTAAATGTTTTACTATTGTAGACTCATTTTATTTATACTTATATATTTGGTATAAAAATATGATTGTAAAAAATTTACCTAAATCGGACTTTGCTTTCCCGTGCCAAAAAATCCCCGAAACTTTAAAAATGATTACAAGGGGAAAATATTACATTTAGTTTATTTTATTGAACATTTTTATATTTTAAATTAAGTTTGAATTAAGATGATAAAAAATTTGTAATATACAGTAAAATATCTTTTCAATAAGGCTATAAAAAGTAAAATCGGCTAAAAACTTCAAAGTTATTTTGATTTCCCCAGACAACTCATGTGTTGTAGGCCACCTGATCAATACACTTGATCCAATTTTTTAGATTTATTGAAATTTTATACAACAACATCGTTTTTGTAATCTTTTAATTTCAAAATACTCGGATAAAAATTTTTTCAACTGGGGTTTGGCTAACTCGTTTTAACTAATTAAAAAACTAAGTCAAAAATTGATTCAGATTGCATGGGAGGTGGGTGGTGGACGTGGTGAAGGGCTGTTGTCATTGAAACTCTGCACACAGGTTTCGTTCTTTTATGTATGGGAGGTGGGCGCGGCTGATGTAAATAAAACTCTGGACAAAGGCTTCGCGTGTAAGCGGCGGTAAGCGTGGGAAATTTAGACAAAATTTTGTTTTTTTCTTAATTAAGTCAATACAATGCTCGATGCCAACTTTCAATAGTTAAGGACCATTCCTTATATTTTTTGCACAAAAATGTATGAAGCAATACCACTGTGCGTTGTCTCGGAAGATCCCTTATAACACTGTTATAGACGTTAACCACAATTTTTACTTACCTGATTTGATCCCTGGTTTCTGTTCCGAAATTCTGTTTTAATTCTGCCGTGCCGTATTCCGTTTGCGGAGGCTTTGAAATCGAGTTTGAATTTTAATTATTTTTGGCGTTCCTTTAATGCAGTTGTGACTGTTATTTATTTGTTCATTATTGCTGGTTGTATTTGAGTTTCCACAACCAATGACATTGATCATTTCAGTAAAAGTTCACAATTTATCCATTTCGTTGAAAGAAATTTTACGACCACGTTAAACAAGACGTCGATTTAAGATTTTGTGAAAAGACGTCAAATTTCATAGTAATTGGAATGTAGTTATCGGGCAAAGTTTCCAAGCTGCGTTTCTGTGGCGAAACTCTAGATGAGTTGAGCTCTTCTTATTTTTATTTTTGCTTTTACTTGTCGAACAGTAATGACTAAACTAAAGCAAAAGACAATTTTTAATTCTGCAAATTCAGACAACTTTTCAATTCTTTTTTTCCTAGCAGAATATTTTTTTTGTTTTGTTTTAAAACCAATTTCAACGTTTGTGGCAATTGTGCATAGCTAAGCACTTTAACACAGTCTTTGAAACCATAACATAATTATCATATTTGTTTTTTTGATAATTATAAAAGGAAAGAAAAAAATATAAATAAGTATATATTTGTAAAGAACTATATTTCTTTATACATACATATATACAACAACAAACACCATTCCAGTAAAATAAACTTACTGAACTGAATTAAAATTTTATGTCGTCCGAAAAATTTGTTGACAGAAATTCAACACTTCCTTAATGTTTACTTACATATAAACTTAATGATAATTTGTAAGCCTCTCGCATGTTTTTTCAATTTTTTTTTTTATATAATTTAAAGTCAAAAAATTAAACATCTACATACATACATATTTACTTAATTTATAAACTAATTGCATGGGTTCTTAATGTTTACATATATGTGTACATGTGTACATATTTCAGTCAAAAATTTTAAAAATTTTTGGTAAATGAACAAACTTATTAGGTTTGTTCAATAACTCACAAATTGTTACAAATTTGTAACAATTGGTACGAGAAAGTGTACATTAACTCAAAAATCTTGCATTAAAAGGGAATCAAAAGAGAGTAAAAAATTAAGACATAAAAAATTGTTACAAGTTTTTACAAGTAATATTTTTACTTACAAGAATTTGTGAAACAGCTGCTTAGTGTTTATCCATACAAAAAAAGTTCTTTGAAAGAATTTACAAAAACAAAATATATATTTGATTTTATGTATATGAGGTAGCCTTAGTTCTACAAAAACAACAAGTTACAGAACTGAGAAGCAGTGCGTCTTCTCATTTATTTTTCTCCCTGTAGTTCAAACTTTTTTACAATATTGACTTGTTTGCCAAAAAAGATTCTTATTTTATTTGCAAATTTTTCCTGTTCCTTTTACGTATGTCTATCAAGTAAAAAACGAGAAAGGAAGCAACAAAGTAGGCTGTCATATAACGGTAACGGTAAAAAATGTGTTTGGTCCTTTTAAAGATATTTTAGCCTTTTTAAATCTACAATTTGGCCCAAAAAAAAAACTAATCTTAAAATGCACCACTAGCTCGAATTCTATAGTTGTTGTTAGTAAACAAGAAAAAAAATACATAAACAAACAAATTTTGACATTTTAATAACGGAATACTCAGCCGCCTTGAAGGTTCATTTAGTACTTTTCAATATTTTTGAGAATAACTTTGGCAAATTTCTTTTTAGTATTCTGTTGCAAGTATTTACTAGAGAGTTATTGAAAACACCTATTAACTGGTTTGAAATAAAATTATAGTGTCTGCCGTTACTTTAAAATTTTTGTAACAAAGTATGTCTGTCGGCAATTAAAAAAATTTAATTGGTGGTCATATATAGAGATCAAATAACGTATTTAAGGTGCTCAGTATTTCTATCTGAAGTTAAATTCTATGCAACCTTCTTTAAGTTATGGATTAAAATGTCTCACAACTGACGCAGAAAACGACATGCCACTAAGTAAGTTTAAATCTGGTTTCAGTTGCTGTAGGTTACTCATACTTTACTTAAGCTTAACTACAAAAATATTTACTTTTTCATACAAAATCTTTAAGAAAAATATTTATAAACAAACTTAAGTGTGTTGGTATGAAGTTTCCATTTAATTTATGATAATAAGAAAAGAAAACAAAAGAAAAGTATACAAACCATAATACGCACTATTAAGCCAATCAAAAAGTATGGTAAAACAATTTAATGCTGATTTAAGAATTTAACGAATCTCCTCTCGTAATCGTTACAACAGATAAATCACATAATTTTTCCTAAGGAAATTCATCTAAAAAAAGTTAAAAAAAGAAAACAATAGGTTGTACTTAAATAACTACGAAAAGTTTTTTTATAAGTTTGCACGCGTGAAAATATTTAATAACGAATTTGCTTCAACATGTTATATGATATCCAAAATCATTTCTTAGAAACTACTTATTAAAATAGTAAATAATTTAATTAAAGTTTAGTTATTTTAACGTAATAGAAAATTAATTAAGGAACTTATATAACTAAAATGGTTTGATTAAGGCAATAAATTAAGTTTCATGTAAAGTTCAGGATAAATCCTTTTCCAATATTATTATTATTTATAAAACGAACAGGTAATAATTTTCATATCGATTATGCAAAAGGACACAGGTTGGAAAGAACAAATAGTTGAATCTTTTTGGCCGCATTCATTACATTTTCCAAAGGTAACCGTATCCTTTTGCAGTCAAATTGCATCTAGTAAGCCTAATGCGAGATGGTGGCCCCTTATATGCAAATTTCTCTTTAATCTTTTAAGTTGTTAAAGATGATTAACATTTGTCCAATTCACAACCTATGTTGTATCGTTGTACTAATGTATATCGTAAAAATTTTACTAAACATTTCAAATACATTTGTTTTTGCTTTTAAAAATTTTTGTTTGACAAGTATTTTTGTTTAACAATGTACAACAATATAACAGAGGTTGTGAATAACCCAATTGATAAGTTAACGGGTCTACGTTTTTCAGTGTTTAAAATTCAACCTACAGAAAAATACCGGACTCTGAAATTCATAATTATGAATAAATCAATGCAAAAACTAACAAAAGTATATGAAAAATTTCATAAAATTGGCATTTTGGCATCCAGGGTACAACAACCTATGATTCGATCTAACTATGAATTTTTCGAAATGTGTAAAAATTTCTCATTTCTTTACAGTTTCTAGTAAAGCGTATCAAGTATGTTATGAAATTAATCCATTTGTGTGAGGGCTATTAATCCCTGTGCTCTCACAAAAAAATTTTTTTTTGATATGTAGACCTTAAACAGATATTACTTTGTAGTAGGTTCAAAGTAGATAGCTCCTTCAGTTTCCAAGAGAAGGCGTATCAAAAATTTTATAAAGTTGATCCATTTGTTTTGGAGCTTCCACTCCACTTGGTCTTATCTAACTAATTTATTTTTAAGTTTGAAATTACATTTCCGCCTTATAGCTGCTCTGGAGTTTGCGTTTTGTACGATTCCATATCTGAATTGCGACTGAACGTTATTTCAATTGAACAACCAACTGATTGGCCTTGTTTATTTTGGCATAAGGAAAGTGCAAAGCCTCTTTGGATCTATTTTCAGACCGTTAACCTTTGATAGTTTTTTTTAATCTCAGCTTGTAATTTTCTCTTATGTAAAAAGGTATATTGGCAAAATAAAAAAAATAAACTAGCACCCACGGCTCGCAAGACATATTGATAAAAATTTAAGAAGATATCAAAGACTATCTTCGTAGCAATAAAGCACATACTGCCATGCTAAATACAACAGAATTTTTTCTGCCGGTGTAGAACACCTTTTGTCGAAAAAAATTAGAGCTCAAAGAGAATGACAAAAACATATCGAGCCTTTGGTGCAATACCGTAGTAACTCAAAATTTGAATTTTTTGAGCTGGGTATGCAGAAATTATCTTTGGGGAAATATCTATCTAAAGAAAAAAAGTCTATGATTCCACCTCTAACTGTTCAGATTCTACAGCTAAAAATGTCTTTATTGCCTCTAGGTATTTCCAACAATATTTATTTGCAATAATGAAATATTTCCTTTTATGACAAGAAATTTACTAACAGAAAGCAATTTACAAAAAAGTATAAAGCAATATTATTTTTTGCTACGTTTTAGGCACAGAAACACAACTGCATAATTTGATTTCTTTTTTACTTGTTCGTATTATTTCATATTACAACTTTGTTAGAAAAAAAAAATAGTTAAAAGTTTATTTGCTATAACGATATATTTCGAATTAATTTTTAAGTTTGTCATAGGTTTTGTGACAATAACGATACATCATTGATAGGTTGATACAAAGTACTTAAATATAAATAAATATTTTATATTTTAAATAATTTTTGGCCTTTTTTTATTTAAAAACATTCCTTTTTATTTAAAAACTTGTAAAAAAATAACTTAAGTAAACGAAAATACTATCAAAAAGATGGTTCAAAACTTCAAATGCATTTTTCTCAGTTCACGATTTTTTGGATTACTACGGTATTGCACCAAAGGCTCGATATATCATCCTAACTTAAAACTAAGCTAAAAGAATGTGCTCAAAAATTTGTTGGAGGCATATAAAATAATATCAGTTAAGGAGCACTTGGAGATATAGATTCCACTCCTCAGACAAAATTGTCCACATGCCAATCAGCCGAAGGTCCTCAAGACCCGTTATCTCAAACCACCACTGAGTAATCTGAAAAGATCCTTGACAAAAATGGCAAAAAAAAGGGTGTTGCAAGATGATGTCAGAAAATGCTTTAAATGCCATATAACTACATGAACATATTTCCCCAATGTGGAAAGTTGCCTTAGTTAAGATAATTCCTAAGCCTGGAAAGAAGACTTCCAAGGTGAAGCCTTAGGGCCTTTAAGACTGATACCAACTTTGCCAAATTTATTCGAGAAATTGCTTAAAGCTAAACTAACTCCAATCTTGAATGATTAGGTGACAATACACTACTTTTGACCGAACCCGCAGATTGGTAAAGGTCTTCATAACTTTTTTGTAAAGTAAATAACAGACCGATAGCTCATAATCAAAGAGCCGGCGTGCCTCAAGAAAATATTCTCGAACCAATTATGTATTTACTTTACACATCAGACATATAAAAAAACAGTCAAACATACACTCTGATTTTTGATGAAGTGTTATAAGTTTCGAAAGATGTCTGTGGGTGAGCGGTGGTATACCGTCAAGCGTTTTCTGTACTGTTTCAGTTGCCTGGCTTACTCACATATAAAAGACAGCACAAGTCATGAGCGATGAATGGAATGCTTTTCGGAGCATTGTGCTCTGCTCCAGCTCCACTATTATAAGAGGTCCCTGCAGAGGCATGACTCAACTGTAGCTTCTATAACGGCGACACAGAGGTCACAAGCGGCTCTCCATCGGAAGCACAGGAAGACTAAAAATCGGGGCCCGAAGGGAGATGCTGCTCTCATCAATGCTGTCAACAACGTCAGCAGCAGCTTCAAAGACCTCTGCAACTCCGTCGAAATCAACAGCTACCACACGGCTTAACTCTGACTCTGGCGACGATTTTCATCGTGTCTGGAGAATTTAAGGAGGCCATTTGTATAGGGCTTGTGCCAAAAAACAGACCAGTCATCACCAGTTTTAAGAGACTTAGTCCCTAAACAAAAGAACTTATCTGAGCCAAATTTCATTAAAATATACATCGACATCCAGCCGCACGTACGGACGTATTCGCTTTAGTCAACTCAGGAAGTGATTTCAAATCAATAGGTATAATTGAAGGTGGGTCTCAGACTATTATTATTGGACGTTACAAGTATCTGCACAAGCGCCTAATACCACTTTCTATCTCGTTTATGGTATGGATATAAATATGTCAAATGTTGTAAATGTTAAATAAAGACAACTCATTAATTTCAAATCTATTAAATTGCATGTTAACAAGATTTCCAAGTTATTAAACAAATCCATTAAAAAATCAAAAAAATTATTACTTTTTAATGAAAAAATGTCTGAAACTAAATTGGTTTAAGGGTTTCATTTAATTTACGTACAAACATAGAGATGTGCATAAGTAAATACACAACTAAACCTTTGTAAAGAATTTTTTTTGTGAAAATAATTAAAATTCTTTTAAATAGAGCTTCAACCTGTTCGACCAATGAAAAACATATTGGTTTAAATGATAATATGTGTCAGTCATGGAAAAATATTGTTATTATTATTCATATAAATATATGATAAATTGTAATTAAATACATATCACACACAAGCATGCACACAAAAGAATATAACCGTACATACATGCATACATATGCTTGTTTACGCGAGTGTGGGTAAGAGGATAGATGAAAGAAAATTCATTCATAAATTTATTATTTGGTCAATAGAGCCGAATTTGTTCTGCAACATTGTTTAGACACAACTTAATTGTGGTTAATTTTTAAGCATACAAAAATGTTTTGTTGCCACTAACCAGATAGGATTTTTGGCTACAGTAGTTAGTTATATACATATTTATATTTTCATCAAAGAGAGTCAAAAGAAATAAGTACTTTAAAATACCTTGATTCATATTTATCAGTAATGTACCACACTTTTAAACACAATTTATTTCTATCTTTTACACGTTTGTATTTAAAGTCCGAAATTTCTCTTGCTCCTATAAACAAGCTGGACTAGCGCTTACAACGTATGTAGTTATCATTCTAAAATAACATCTGACATTAGAAATTTCAATTTATATTAAAGTTTCCGATTGTATGAGGTCTTTCGTTTCCCTTAATTAAATACTTACTTCAGTTAACTCTCTAAGTTAATCTTTCAAAATAATATTTTTCTACAATGGAAAAATCATTCTAAATATTTTTTTGCAGCACGTTTAATGTTTGTATATGTATTACAAGGTGTGCCAAAAGAAGTCATCCGATGTTGTTTGCCATACGTCGGTCGACAGGCTGCTTGATGAACGGATTGAACTTTGTACGGATACCTGCGCAGGTCTTTGGCCAAAGTTCGCCTTAGGGATTACCGACTGATGGCCTATTACGAGGCACGGCGTCTGGTCGATGTTTCTGATGACAACCCGACATCCTCGCCAGAATCGGCGATACTCTCGACAGAACGGGCGCTCTGGGGCCGACCACTCTTGGCAGCGTCTCGTGTGGTCCCATACTCTTCAAGGTTGGTGGCCAAACGGCGCAGTGTTTGCGCAGTCGATGCTAGACGACCGGGGATTCGACGACGGAACTCGCGCTGCGCCAACACCACAGACGAATTGTTATGGAAAAAATTAGACACGATTGTTCCGCGTTCTTGGGGAGTGTATTGCTCGTTACTTGTATTCTACATCTGTCTAGTTCGCAAATGCCAAAACAGATTTGACATTGGCCGCCATTTGCAAAAATAAGAGCATCTCCCAATAGGGTGATTTTTTTTAACCCACCTTGCAGTTGGCTAAATATAGCAGATCAAAAATTCGTAAGCTAGGACTTGGCTCCAAAAACTTGATTTTGACAGACGGACATGGCTTAGTTGACTTTCCCATCTATGAGTGTGCAGGGCATTTAATTTCCTTTAAAAAATCCATGAACCTAAATAGAAAAAAATCGTCAAATTCAGGGCAAAAATCGTCCAATCGTCATAAACCTATTTTTGACACAAAAAAACGTCCAAAATGACGATAAGTCGTCAAATCTCGCAGCTATGCATACAAATATTAAAAATGTAAAATTGCCCCTAACAGTCTTGCAAGTTACCACTGTAGATTATGATGTTTAACAAAAATGTTTATCAACATTGCTTAGCAACAACTATTATTGTTGCATACGCAACAGGACCTAAAATTATTCGTTTAAATTGTGTGATAATGACACACTCTGTTGCATGAAGTTTTAATGTGTGTGTATGGATTGGTATGCTTGTGTGTCTTCTTTAACACACACACATTGAACAACGCATGCTCTACAACAAACATTTGCTATTCGTTTGTGAAATCCTTATTTTTGAATTTGTTTCTTCTTTGAAATGTTCTTGTTGTTATTGTTGCTGTTCGCATTCACAACTTTAGTTTGGTAGCTGTGTGTTGTTGTTGGTTTCTTCTTTATATTGTTTTTGGTTAAATATTATACTGATTTTGAATATAAAACCTGGTCTTCGTAGCATTTCAACCTGAGTTAAATTTACGGTGTCAGCCTGTTGCGTTCGCTTTTAGTAAACCTTTAACGCGGTAAAAAAAATAAAAAAAAAAATATACGCGCTTGGTTTGTGAGCAAAACAGCAAATTTACATAGTAACGTGTAATGTATATTGCGTGTAAAATTTAAATTACACACAAAATAACGGTCAGCGTTAATACTTAAACAAATAAATTTCAAAAATGTTTCGTTTTTGTTTATAATTTATTTGTGTCTTCTTTAGAGTTGGCCAAGTGTTAATTGAAAAAAGCTTATAAGAACCTTATACACGCATGAAATTTTATGAGATTTTTGTTTCGACATTTTAGAATTGAAAAAATAAAAAACCAATTTGCGATCGTAGCCCATTGTGGAATGTGTGAATACTACGTGTGATTTTGTTTTGCCAAATAAATCTTTTAATCAAATTACATATCTAGTATTTTCAGTTTTTTGTTTTTATTTTATTTTTTAGTTTTTCTGGCAGCAATTTATTCTTGTAATGTTTTTTTATAAACTTGTCGTTTTCAAAGGTAACAAACGTGCGGTTAATTTATTTCAAACAACGAAAACGATTACCACAACAATTCCTTTTCAAAAGTATTAACGTTGTGATTTATAAACTGTTAAACAATTTGATTAAGAAATAATCGTGGGTTCTTTGTTTTCTAAGTGTCGCAGAAACATAATTACCATTTAAATCTACCAAAAATCTCAACTTTAATTAAAACTTGGCAACATTTTTAAGTGGATTAATTTTAAACAGCCATTTACTTGTAAGTATTGATAAAAAAAATTAAATTTAAATAATTAGATCCAATTCTGACTTTGAAAACACTAAGTCGAACTTGTATTGCGACGACTTTTAGAAAGTTCGACTTTATTTTGAGTTTAAATTGAGGTTTGGTTTAATCATGAAATTTTTATTAAGATTTCCACTTTTTTATATGAAACTTGTTCTAACAGCAGGAAATTATTTAAGTTAATTTTTATTTTTTATTTAAAGACTTTTATGTAAATTTAAACTTAATTTAATTGACAGGTTTTATTTATCACATTGGAAAAGTCTTATTTATAGACGGGTACGTCACAGAAGAAAATTTGGCTTAAAAGTAAAATTGAATCTGACATATTATTTTTTAAGAAATTGTAAAACAAAATTTTCCATTTTGCTTTAATTTAAACTCCCACGCCCGCCCTACACGCTACACGCTTTCTACTTAAATTCAATTTCAATAACATGGCAGTATATATACATATGTAGGTATGTATAATAAGTTTTTTTTGATCCTATGAGGGACATAGGGTCTTTAAATTCTGAAAACACTTACAACTATTTTGGCGTAAAATTTTTCCGAAACAGAGCAGTTTGTTAATGCACTTTTTTTTTTTTTAATAGTATGTATTCTATAGATTTTGTAAATTTTTTAGTGAAACAATTTGCATATCCTAAGGCGCCCTTTTAAACAATTCCAATACACAAAATTTTTATTTGTCGTTTCTACAAGTTTGCCTTTAAAGCTGTTTAGTGCGAATTATGTACCTATTTAAGCACATAGATAATTTTAAAGCATTTTTTTAAATCATTTATAATATAAAACGCGCCTTCAGTTTAATACTTAAAAGAAGTACTTTCTAATAAGATTTAAAAAGATTATTTTGCAATGAAAAAAATTGTTGGCATATAACAGTGCCTTAATTTTTAAACTGCAGTACTTACTGCACGTTTTCACCAAAAGTGCAAAAAGCTGACAATCATCATAAAAAAATAAAGCTGAATAGCTCTAGGACACGTTAAAATACACGCCTTCAATTATTTTTTTCCTTTTTTTTTTAAAGCGACTTTAATTAAAAATTTAAAAAGCTATAACAACAAATTATTTCTTTTATCACAAGTAATAAATAGCTAATGACATATTAACTAAATTTTTAAACTGTAATTGGGTTTTTACTTTTGTTTTTGTAATAAAACATTTTTAAAATATCAATCCTTTTTATTTTATTAAGTTTTTTTGTCTCCCCTGAAAAGTTTTAAGGAGTGATAATTGGCCCATTGGCTTTTCAGTTAACGATGTATAGGTTTATACTTTTAAAGTACTTTTGGTAGATTCCTAGCCTACATAAATTTCGTAATTTAAATGAGTTTTGAAAAGCTTTGAAATACTATGAATATTTTTTTTTGTTACTTTCTTTAAAAATTTTGTCCTTAAAGGTTCAATTATACGTGACATAACCATAACCACAGAAAACAGCTCAACTAATGTAACCATTACCATAGAAACCCATTGAGTTTTGATTTTTATGGCAACGGTTATGGTTATGGCACGTATAATTAGGGATTTAGAGGCAGAAAGAATTAAAAATTATATTTTGATACTTTAAAGGTTTTTTTTAGAAATTTCGAAATCAGTAACCATAAAAACGTGATTCCAGTTGCGTTCGAAAGACCTCAAAATATATATATTTTTTTTAAATTTAAAACTTAATTTAATTTAAAACGGGTAAATTTTAATTTTTGTGTATTAAAAATAAAATTTAATTTTCGGTCAAGAGCTCTCAAAATTTTTAACATTTTTGTTGTTTTTATTTTATTTTGAAATCTTTGGGATAAAAAAAGTAAAAATTATATATTGATACTTCTTACGTAATTTTTTCACTTCCAAAACCACCAAGACACAAGCATAATAAAACGGCGTTCGGCTACTCTTAAAAAAATATGGACCAAATTTAATTTTTTTTTATTTTTGTAAAAATTTTATTTATATTTTTTTCTTGGTAATGAGTCTAGAAATGTGAAATAATGTAAATTGACCCCGATTGAGGCTAAAAGTTAACAAAATGTCAGTCCAAAAATAATGGGCTTACCGTTTATTGACATACGTTGAGCTTGAAAGGCAATTAGGTGGTCCAAAAGAATTTTTTTACATTTCGGTACTTTTTCTTTAATTTTTCGAGATTATGAATCTAGGAAAACGAAATTAAGATCGGTTGACTCTGATTTCGAAACCTAGTAAACTTTATATTTTGGCTCTTTTTTAATTTTCAAGCTTAGGGTGTAACAAAACGGGTAAAATTTTTTTTTGTTCTTTTAAGGTACTTTTTTGAATTTCTTAACCAATCAAGGTACAAATATAGTTTAAGTTTAGGTCGACAGCTCTCAAAAATTATGAATATTGAGACTTCTTATGTCCTTTTTTTTAATTTCAAAACAACAAACACAATTTAAACTACATTCGGCAGGTCCTGAAAAAGTATGGACAAAATTTGATTTCCTTTATTTTTGTACCCTGAGGGCTTAAAAGAGTAAAAATTTTAATTTTGTATTTTTTGGAAACTTTTGATAAGTATAAAAGCGTGAAATAATGTAATTTGAACATAAAAGCTAGAAAAGTGGAAAGAAAGTTCTTTTTTATTTTTTCATATTTTATGGGCCTAAAAGTATTAAATTACCGTTTATTGGCTAAATTAAGCTCGAAATGTACTTTTTTACATTATTGGTATTTTCTGAAGTTTTTGAGACTAAAAAATGTGTAAAAAAAACTAAATTAAGGTCGGTTGACCCTTATTGAGGCTTAAAGTTAACAAAACATTTTGTTCAACAATAAATATATTTATTTTTGCGTATTTGGGATTATAAGTAAAAACATGAAACTAATGTCTACTGATACATGTTGATGCTGTGAAAATTAAGAAGGTCATCAAAAACTGTTTTTTCACATTTGTTGGACCTTTTTAAATTTTTTTGATGTTCTGACGACTAGAAAAATTAAATTAAGGAAAATCAACCTCGATTGGGTAAAAGTCAAAAAAGCGTTTGTGTCTCTTTTGATTATGAGTATAGAAATATGAAATTAAGTGGTTAATTAGGTGATAAAAAAATTCAGTTTTAAAATTTTTAGTACTCTTTTGCCTTTAATTATTATCTGTCTAAAAAGTAAAAATTAAGTTACAAATAACTTTGACTGAGTTCAAAAGTCAGCTAGGTGGGCAAAAAAGACTTTCCAAATATTTTGTAGTGTTTTTTTTTGGGAGTTTGATTCCATAAATATAAAAATAAGGCATATATAAAGTACTTTTTTCCTATTTTTGATACGTTTTTTATATTTTGGAACAAAAAAACAAGTAAGAAAGTTGTAGCCAGTCAAGCCCAACCATATTATACCCCAAGCCACAGTTTTATGTATCACCGTATGCATAACATTAAGCTGATTGTCGTGAGAAGGGTTAACTTAATTTTGGGGTAACTACCGGCTACGGGAGGTACGCCTCATAAAAGACAATCTAAACAAAATTTGATTAGCTCATTTCTATTCAAGGAAAAAAGACTTGCGAATGCGTAAATATATTTACCACAATAGTTAATATCGTAAAGATAAAGACAAATATTCAAAGTTTTGTAGAGATTAGGTAATAACAGAGCTAGTTATAGCTTAAAATCCTATAAATTTAGATATAAAGACTTTAAATAAATCCTACAGTAATAAAAATTTTTAAACCTTTATTTAAAAAAAATAAATTTAAATTAGATTAAACATATTTTATAGCTAACAAAAAAATAATAAAACAAATTAAAAAAACAAAATAAAATAAAATAAAATAAAATAAAATAAAATAAAATAAAATAAAATAAAATAAAATAAAATAAAATAAAATAAAATAAAATAAAATAAAATAAAACAAAACAAAATAAAATAAAATAAAATAAAAAAAATAAAATAAAATAAAATAAATTAAAATAAAATAAAAAAAAATAAAATAAAATAAAATAAAATAAAATAGAATAAAATAAAATAAAATAAAATAATATAAAAAAAATAATTTAAAATAAAATCAAAAATAAAATAAGTAAAATCAAACAAAAAACGAAATAAAGAGTTCGAATTTTTTATCTTTTCCTTGAACCTGATTTTACTAGGAAACAAGCAGTTAAAAAATCCCTTAGCGTGACACATTTTTATAAATTTAATATTAACCATGTAATTTGCATATGTATATAAAATTTGATTTTGGTTAGTAACCCAGTTAGCCACGACTTTAAGACATTTTATATTATGGATATAACACTATAGTAAAACTTTAAGAACTTTTGAAGACAGTTCAAACAAACTTTTTACAAAATTCTTGCACTAATTGTGACAGTGCCGCTCTTTATACCTTTGATTTATTAAAATAATATAAGAAACTGAACTGAAGATAATGTTAACATAAAAGCGAAAATTACATTTGTACCGTATACTTTAAAATATCAAAGCAAATGGCCAGTTCCATTATTAAGGAAATTGAATAAATCTTAAATGCAGCGCTAAAAGCAATTTTGTAGTCCGAGATAAATTGACTAACAAGGAAGGAGGATAGCAACAACACCAGAACAAAATTTTTTTTGTTATTCAAATAAACATGTAAATATCGCCTACTTAATCAAAAACAGTCGCACCTCAATAAAGTTTTTTCATAAGACTTTTTTAAAAACATTGTTAAACCAAATTGAGTTCCGTAAAAAATTGGACGTTTTCAAATTAAGTTTACTGAAATGCATATTAAATATTATATATTAAATATAAAAGGTTCTGATCAACTTTGAACTGTGGCTGTTTTTAATTTAGCGTGCGATATGTACATATGTATATTTACATATTGAAATTAAACCAAAAATGTAAATATGAAACGCACTTTATTTATATAGAAATGTACACACTTTTATGATTATACTTCAACACTTACATTCATTATTAGTAGATGTAGTCACGCATTAATCACATATTAAATATGTTTATTTTTTATTAATTAAGCTTTATGTGGAGACTTACCTGCCTACTACTAATTGTATATTTTGTACTTAATATTAAAAAATTACTTATTAAATAGGTAATTATGCTTATACCAGTCGCACTTGAAGGTTAAATAAGTGTGTACATTTTGATATATTCATATACAAATAGATATTTAATTTTCCTTGAAATATCTTCAAATATTTGGTATTTTAATTTTAAAACTTTAGTATTTCTAATAAATTCTGATGTAACGTAACCATTAAAAAATAATTAAGATTCTTTCGGCTAGTTATTGTTTTTAAAACTTTTAATGCGTTCTTTAAATAATCTAAATTATTTATTGCTCCTTTTTTACCATATAAGTTCGTTTATTTACATGGAGTTTAAAAGAAAAAAGGTTAAAAATATAAAAAAGCTTCTGCTGTTTTAAAAGCTTTGAATTTTTTTTGTTTTAATTTAACACCATAGTTGTATGTTGTGAATAGTTTTACTCAAAATAGCTACAAAAACGGAATCTTTCTTTAATTCAAGTTTTGTTTTTTTTTTTTATTGAAATAATAACGAAAGCATTTAGTTCTCTCAAAAATCTCATAATAATTTTCATCTGTTTATTTATTGTAAAATGCTTAAAATACTACTTTATTTCATTCTGTATAGGACAAATATATTCAACTTCAAAACTTTTGAATTAAGCACTATGAGAGTTTATTTTTTTTCAGAACTAGCGGATCCTGGCGTGCTTCGTTACATATGAATATTAACATTAAATCAAATTCATTGGTTTTTTTAATTATTTTTTATTTGGAAATAATAAAAAAAAGTAAATCAATTCAATACAAAAGTCCTCTTATAACATAAAACTACTATTGATTTACTTACTATTTAGCTCGCGATCTTTCGGTCTTGTCGAATACATATTTGTTTTTGTTTTTGTTTTTGCTTTATATGAACAAAAAATCACATATTGACATGAAAAGTCAGAACTCAGGAGCGCGTTGACCGATTTCGTGCAAACCTTAGGTCAACCATCTACACGACCATATGACCAAACCCTAAAATTATTTTATTCATAACTAAATTCAGTTCAAAGGAAACAAATTAAACAAAATTTTTTTTTATTTTTATTTAACAAATAAATCTGTTTGTAGGTTATTTAAAATTGGAAAAGAAAGTTAACATAGTTTTCAAAATATTTAAATTTTTTATTCTAACCACAACTTACAACTACATATATATGTTTCACACGAAAGTCACACATTTAAGTTTTTCTTCAGTTTTTGTTTCAATTTTAAAAACACTCAATCATTTTCTATAATACATTTATACCTTTGAATTTTCTTTCAATTTTGTGTTTCAATTTACCGCCAAGAAAACAGCTTATTTAAAAGGTAATGAACAAATTTTTTTTTTTTGATGGCATCGTGAAAGTAAATTTCTTTCAAATTTAATGCAACCTACGTCACAGCTTTAAATTTTTGTAAATTGTATGCAGTAAAAACTTGAAATGAAACTTTGATCGTGAGACTGCAGTGTAAAATAACTTTTTTATTTCAAATTTCTTTTAATTATTTTTGTTTTAAAAGTATACAAACTTGTTTGTCAATTTTTATTAGTTGTTTTAAAAGTAAACATTTTTTTAATAATTTTTTGTATTTGGTTTACGATTACCGTGTCTAAAAAACTAAGTTTTGTTGTTTCAAACACAAAGCGTCTTTTTAATTCTGAAAGGTCTAGTTGCGTAAATCATTTTTACAGTGGGTCAAAGTTTTCGTCGAATAAAAAAAATATTAAAATTTCGACCAACATATAAAAACTCAGATCTACTCAATACTAGCTTTCAGAAGAAAAGGATCATAAATACATACTTATATTCCAAAAATGCTGTTGGGCAGTGTTATTATTAATATTAAAACTTATATGTCCAATCTTTTAAGGAGTAAAGGGGGTATCACAATATTTTTTAAAATGGCATTTTTTGTTAATACTGGCAAAAAATCTAAAGTTCCTTATAATTTTTTTGTCTTCTACAATTTAGTAATAATTAACTTGTAACCAAACTACTACTATATTGTAACTTTTTTGTAACTGAATTTTGACCGCTAAGCAAAAAAATCAAAATTCAACTAACGTGGTGAAATAAATGAATTTAAATAAAATAATAAAAAAGAATTTTTTTCAAGACAAAAATGTAATTTTTTTGTAAATATCTATAAATATTTATTTTTGGTTTATTTTGCAACTTGTAATTTTATAAAAAATTTTTAAGCTACCAGCGAGCAGGATACATACTTTTCTAAATGAATAAGGGATTAAATACAACCACAATGAGTGCAAGCAAAAGGCGCGTTCCCGTTCTTCTTGCTCGTAGGCAACTATTTATAAAATTTTTTTGATATTTTTTTGTATCACATTGTTTTGGTACTTTTATGCTTTTGTACCAACAAAATAGTTAGCATAGTTAAAGTTCGGAGAGGATTTTTTATTTATTTAGTTTTTTTCTTTGTTAAATATTTTTAGTTTAACATTACTAAAATACGAAATAATAAGTTTTTTTTGCAAATAATCTCACTGAGAAGATTGAAAAAAAATATAATCAGCTTAATTGTACTGAATAATGTCCAAACAGTTCACAGTACACGCCTTATGTATGTAAATAATTCAACAAAACTTTGTTACCTCATTTTTTAGCAGGTAATACTTATATTTGTTACCTAATGTTATAAAAAGAGTTAACAGAATATCAATTGTAAAAAGGTTTTCATTTGCATTAAATTTAAACCAAGTAGTAACAAACTTCAGGATAACGCTTTTAATTAAAATCAAAATCTTGTGATTTTTTTTATTAAAAATTGCATTTCAACTTTTTTTTAACAATTTTAAAAAAAAATTTGAAGCGTTTTTCTTTCCTTGTCCAGGAACAAAAAACTCAAGCTACGCACTTTCTGTATTAGGCCATCGATGTATTAGATTTGCTTTTGTTTTAATCTTACTATATGCTCATCATTCATACACTTGAAGCAGTTTTTTGTGTAGCTGTAAATTCAAGGCGAATTCATACAAGGTGAACGCAGGGCGAAAAATTTGTACCTATAATGTCAAACACAAATATAGCACCATTAATAAAACACAAATTATTTGCAGAAGAAGAACGTGAATAAAACCAATTTTACACTGTTTTTTTTTTGCACAAAGCATAGGAACGCATCATTTGGTTTTACTGTTTGTTAATTAAAAACACTTTTTTAAATTTTTAGTTTAAAAATCTAATCGACGCAAAATTTTTTTAAATCAAGAAGAAGCACATAGACAAACTTTTGACATATTGTGAGGAAAATTTCACGAGCAAAAAATACTCAGCTGGTCTGTCGAGACCACCTTCTCTATGAATTCGCCTTGTTGTAAATTGTTTATTGAGTTAAACGAACCAAATCAAGTAATGTGTGCGCTTTTAAATCTGTAAAATTAAAAAAGGTCCTAAAATCAATTTAATTTCTCTTACCAATGGCGAAAAACATTTTAAAAACAAAAAGTTATAACATATAAGAAAATAAAGATATTTTCGTTAATATGTTTATACAACATTTGCACAAAGTGCTGTACTTAGATAAAGCAAAAAGTTAATTCATGACCTAATTACAAATAACATTTTTGCTGTAAGTTTTTGTTTAAGGCAACGGTTTGAAATTTACAAAAAAGATACTGTAAGTATTTGCTTCTTAACAAGGTTTAGTTTGAAAGAACTGAAAAAACTTTAATGAAATTTTACACAATTCACACATATTAGAAAAACAAGGTTGGATTTATTTAATAAATAATTAAAGGTCAAAACAAATGCATTGTTAAAACAGGTTATTAGTTAAATTTATTTTGCACTATTCCCTAAAAAGTTAGATTTTAATTCTATTTTTAAACAACAAAATTAGTTAAATACCAAATTTTAACACAAAATCCCCTCAAAATCGTTATTACTTACAATAAATACACCTTGATTCATGTCGAAAAGGGGAGGTTGTTTTTTTACTAAAATACATTTTTCAACTTGATTTTTTTTACTATTTTAAGCTGCTCTTCGAAGTAAGTTTATGATGTGAAGATAACTTTGTTATTTATTTCATTTAATTATAATATTACAAAAAAATACTTATTATGCTCGTTATATCAACAAAAAAAAACTGTTTGTATTATTACTTAATAGTTTTTTTTCATCTATCAGGTATAGGAGGAAAAGCCACCTTAAATACAAGGTGTTCGCCGGCAAGGTATGCTAATTTATTTTGCCGCCATTTTGGTAAACACTAGTCCTGATAGTTCATATTTGGCTGCCGTGAAGTAGAAACGTGGCAAATTTATTATTGAAAAATATTCGGTAGGCTAACGTGTTTTAATGCTTAAAATATTTTATGAAAAAACCATAATTAGTGACAAGGCACATTTTTATTTGAATAGATATATGAATAAACAGAATAGTCGGGTCTGAGAATAGTCTAGTGTGCAATTTGGGCAGCAGGAATCATTGGGCCTTACTTTTTTTAAAACAATAATTGTCAATCGATATCATGATATGATTGAAAACTTTTAAATGCCACAACTGAATGCTATGGCCACATCGCACACAGCCAAGAAGTTATTTCAAAATAAGCCACCACGGTCACCTGATTTGACTGCTCTAGACGTCTTTTTGTAGGGATATCTGAAAAGCAAGTTTTATTCAAACAAACAAGAAACGCTGGAGCTGAAAAATTTAGTGAAACACGTGCTACAAAGGGCTCCCATTTGTAAGGCTAGTAAAGGTGGACATTTGTCTGATATTGTATTTGAAACATAATTTCCGATATTAAATAAAACATTTATCAATATAAAATTCATTCTCTTTTATTTAATCGAAAATTTTATACAAACAAAGAAGTATACCTTGCCGGCGGACACCCTGTATTTAAAAATATAACTAATTTTATTTTAATAAATAATAAATTAATTTTATTTTAAATTCAGAAAATATTTTTTGTTAAAAAAACTTTTATATGTTTTTAACTTTTTGCTCCAATAATAAAGTCAAAATAAACCCCTTTAATAACTAGCTAAAACGAAAGCCTTACAAAAAATATACGTAAAAGAAAGTTTTTTCTTTTTTTATTTGTGCTGAAAATAAGAATTTTAAAAATTTATTAAAAACAAGCACGTTTTGATATGCTTTGAAGTTCGTGGATTTGAAAGAAATATTCTCACTTTCATAGGGGGTTCTTTTATTTATTTATATTTAAGTATTCAATATATCGTTTCTTTGATTTTGTGCCAAAATAAGAAAAGTCCTTAAGTACCCAGTTAAGTTGACAGTACTTTAACGTATTTTATGAGTTGCAATACTTGATGGTATTGCTATAGTGATTTAAAAGCTATCATGTTATTATGTAAAATACATTCGCATATTTGTTCAAATATCACTTTAATATTCTTTTGAACAATAAAATAAGAGCAGGGAAATATATCAGAGATTTGATTTAATCTAATCTTCACATATATTTTTATATATATATATTCTGGATCCTGATAGATCGGGAAGTATATCCGTTTGTTCGTCTGAGTGTCTGTTGAAATCAAGTTTCCGGAGCCAAATAAAGTCGCACGAAAGACATTCTAGTGTCAAACAATGAAGAATATCCCTGAGACAATCGCTATTTTAAATCAGCAAAATCTGTTTACATTTTACCGAGATATTATCAAAAACTCAAAATAACCCTTTTTTTCAGGACAAAATTCGTGCAAATATCCTTATATATCTCAGTAAATTCAGCCACTATTTAACAAAATTTGAGAGGGGTACATTGAAAACAGGGACCTATATGGGGATTTTTTCGGATAGGAGCAGAGGAAGCGGTATCGCTCCATCAATTGTACAAATTTTATAAAATATTTCATGTGCTTAGTTTGAGTTACTATAACAGCTATGGACTTCAAATGTGCTTCAAAAACTAATTGTATAGTAATGCCTTCGTTTTGGAAAAAAATTAGTCCGATTGGGACAGGGGGAGGGGCACCCCCTGTACAAATGAACGTTTTTGTATAAAATTTTCGATAGATCAACCTCACACCCTAATCGCCAGATCATTCGTCCTTGCATTTCCTAATAATCAAGCACATGTTGCGAAAAGTCATCTATAGCCCCCTTGACTGCAACTTCACAGTATTATGGTCATGAAAGTGGAAATATATTTTAGTTTCCATGGTCTCAACAAGTATGTCATAACCGATTTTTCCCTCCGCCTAAGAGCCATCTGTAGAACAAACATGTCCTTTAGTGCATCAGCCCGAGAATTCGGTCAGTCAAGTACTGCTGATCTGCTATCAGCGCAGTGCGGGTGTGCGACCGACCGCCATTAGTTTTCCCTCCCAAACATATTCCTAGAATTTACTTACCCCCTATCTCCACGCCTTAAGGGGGTTGCCATACAAAATTTACAAAAATGATATGAAAATGCCCACAACTTCTCCAGAGTTGGTCTTAGAGCAAAAAAGTGTACGACCGACCCCCATTAGTTTGCCCTCCCAAACATATTTCTAGAATATACTTACCCTAAATCTCCACGACCAAAGGGGGTTGTCATACAAAATTTAAAAAAATTATGTAAAATGCCCACAACTTCTTCAGAAAAATCCACTGTGTCTGTTTTACTCTCCAGTGCCTCTTTAATGTATTGATGGTTAGGTTACATATCCCCATCAATACATTCCTACATCGTCTGAAGGCGTTTCGGCACAAGTTCTACCTTGCGGGTTTCAATAGGCTAAGTACACAAAATCGTCTGCAAAGCCTTTGGTATGTTAACTCTAAATTCCCTAATTATTCCAAGGCAACATGTACGTTTGACCTTTTGTAAGATCGCAATATTGCACTTTCTTTCCATTGATGTCCACCATAATACTCAAACGCTGGTTAGCATCGGTTTCATAACGGTCATATTTAGTCAGTGTGCCATCTGTGGACTGAGGCGCCATTTTGGGCGTGTGTTTTACATCGCGCCTAGCATCAGTTGTTCCTTACTGCCCTTTCCTTTAAGCGGTACTCCTAGTTTAATTTGCGACCAGAATTACTCCAAGGTAATTTATCATTGAGGATGTCATGTTCGTTTTACCTAAGAAACAAGGCTCGTCATAATACGCTATATATAAGCACATCGTTCGCGTAGCTATGAGGTCAAAACCCCTGTCATCCAAAATTCCTAGTAGACTGTGTATTGTAGTAACCCACAGAAGGGACAAAAGAATGCCGCCTATGTCCTCAATTGTAACACCATTCAACATGCATGCTATTATTCTGCTTCCCAGCCTGCGAATAATTTAATTTTTAAATACCAGACCGAGTCAAAACTAGTCCAAACGTTAGATAAACGTGTCAGTTCGCACGTAATTAAAAGTTCCATCAAAATCAATGCATACTGCCAAGGTCTAGTATTTATCATTTAAAGCTGTTTCCCCAGATGTTAGGCACGTTGCCTAAGCTACAGCTTGTCATATGGTTTCTGCGTTTAACTATGTCATCGACCACCATGGTACTGAGCAGGAAGGAAGTTAGGCTAATAGATCGTAAAGCCTTAGGGTTCGCGCAGCTCTCCTTGCCTCATTCTGTAGGAGAGCCGAAAAGGTGCCATCCAATCCTGCTGCCTTAGGCAGGGATATATTTTTGTACTTTAAACAAATTTACCCCCTTATATAATAAGGAATCAATACTAGCGATTTGAGAGTGAGTGTGAAAAGTGATTATTGTCGGTAGGTGGTCTGACGATGATCCAAGAGGACTTGAGCATGGCATTGCCCCATGTTACTAATTTTTTTTAACCGAACTGGTAGTTTAAATTTTTTCACCCATTTCATTGTTTTGCTAAAATTTTTATGCTGACTAGTGTAGGTAAATATTTAGTTTAAATAATTAAGATCAACTTATAAAATAGTTTTTATATACATAACCTTAGCCTGCATATACGTTGTTGTGTAGTTAAAGGTATTTAGATGCAAAATATTCACTTGGTTAAAAGCATAAAGAAACGTTCCATTTCCGGTCTACGAATTATAAATTTCTTAATTTTTTTTAAATTTGTTATTTACTGAGTTAATATAAATAAGTTTTTAACTTTTAAACAGAATTCTAAAATTAAGACCTAAATTTGTTATTAAGCTAAAATGTACGAAATTTACAGTTATTTTTTAAAAGAAAAGCGTCTCAAAGCATTCTTAGTTGCAACAAAAGTGTAACGGTTTACAAACCTTTTGTAACAGATAAAAATTACTGTTTAATATGATTTTCTACTTAACTAAGCAGCAATTGTTAAAGACATAATAAACACTTAAAAGTGTGAAGACTTCATCACTTGTATATTTGATTTTTTTAAAGACTCTCAGAAAATCTTAAAATAAATCTACAAAACAGAAAGGGATAAAAAAGTTTTAGATATGTCCTGTGCTTTTACTACTTCATATCCGTCAAGGAAGTTGTGCTTATATTAAGCAAAGAATACAAAACTAACCTAGCTCTCGTTTTTTATATTTGTATGCATGTAAAGAACATATTGAAATAAATACACAAAAACATATTCATGTATGCACAATCAAATTAAACATACATACACACATACTTGCATATTAATAAGGAAATGCTTTAAAATACTCAACTTCTAGAAAAGAAAAAAATGTATAGAAATCTTGTATATATTTGTTAAAATAAACAAAAAAACACACATAAATCGTTCAACACATTCCCAGCTGTTTTCCCTTCTCATTTGCTACAGCTAGTAAGGATGAAGCCTTGACAGTGAACTCATTTAAGTTTATTGGAATACAATAAATATGTACTTGAATGATGTGCCATTTTAGTAAGATGGGAAATTAAATTATTGTTCTTGTTATCAGTGTTAAGTAAATTATATTATGTTTAACATATAAGTATGTATTAAGTTTTGTTGAATGTGATTATTAAAAAAAAAGTACTTGTAGGAAGACAACACCGACGCACATAGGGGTATTTTGCCAATCTAGCCGGACATTTAGCCAAAATGGAAATTTAAGAAACGTTAAAATTTAAGTGCGCAGCTGAACAGATAACGAAATTCTCTGTCGGATAGTGAATTTTCAAATCTTTTGCTTACAATTTGTAGTTTTGAGGCACTTTCAAAGTCAGGAAAGTTAAGTAAATTTGCCTGCAATTTATAAACTTTTGATCGTTTTGAGAGGTTTACAATATATTTTTTTGTAGATAAACAAACAATGACTATACATGGTTTTTTCTTTCTGCGAAAGATTTTAATAAGCAACTATTTTATTTTATTTTATTTTATTTTATTTTATTTTATTTTATTTTATTTTATTTTTTATTCAAAGTTTTATTTAAAAAAAATTTCTTCGAAATTAAAAAAAGAGGATTCTTTGTTCACTTTTTGATTAAAAAAAAATAAAACCAAAATGTTTTTAAAAGTGATGGCAGTCATTATCCTAAAAATCTTTATCATTACAATTTAAATTGAGTTCTCTACTTTCAGACAAAAAAAACGTTGCGTGTTTTTGCGCCATTTTTTTTTCTTTTGATTTTTTGAAAATTTCACTTTTTTCTGTTTTTTTCTCATCTTGTGTGTTTACATATGAGTAAGAAACTTTTTTGTAGGTCATAAAACGTTTTGAAAATTAATTATTTTTATTGTTTTTTATTTAAATTATTACAGGTTAATTGAAATTGATTTTTAATAGGTTAAATTGGGTTTGATACTGACATTGCATTTTTAAAAAGGAATGTGCGAGGCAGTAGTTTTTACCCGCCCCCAAACTGATAATGTAAACCTGTGCGACAGCTTTTTTAATGACGCTATTTTATGCTACAAAATAATTGTACCTGTCTTAAAAACCTTTGAAAATTTTTTAAAAAAAATTATTCTTAAAAGAGACACAAATCTGTGCTTCAAGTACTCATTTTTTTGATGTATCTATATTGTGGTTATTGCACGAAATTGTTTTCAAAACCCTTTTGAAACTACGAGAGTAAAATGGAAAAAGTTTATACATGACTAGAGTTATTACAAATAGTAAGGGAATGTAAATATCAATTTGTTAAAGAGAAATTGCGATTTTTAGGTAGAAAATTGTGTGAACTTTCAAAATGTCAAGGAGATGGCGACATGTCAGCGGTGAAACAGTGTTTATACAGGTTCAGAAAATGTTTTAATATACAATGCACAAGATTTTAATACATGGATCAATTGCCTATTGGGCTGTTATCAGAAAACATTTTCGGACTTACAGACAGAATTTTGCAACAAAGTTTTCAAGAGTTCAGTGTAACGTAAATATTATTAATAGACTTTTGCTCAGTTCTGACCCACTGAGGACTAGCATAAGACCAACTCCAAAGAAGAAGTCATTGCCATTTACGAAGCAATATCTTTAATGTTTCCCCCTGTATTCGATTTTCAAGAGGATTCAGATTCAGAAGAGATCTTTGAAGAAACACACGAAGAAGAACAGTAGCACTTAGCATTAAAATACAAAAAAAGTGACAAACAAGCTTAAAAATATTTTTTTTGTAAAAATTATCAAAATATATTAAAAATTTTTTTTTGTACAGGGCCGTTTCGGGGGTGGGGTTTGGGGCCATTTCTGCCCCTACCCGTAAAAGCTTAAAAAATTTAATTTAAAGTATTTGGGCGTAAGTTATCCATTATTTTTATCATATACATTATTTTTGCAAATTTTACTTTATGCCGCCGCCCACAAAAGGGGAAAGGACGACACTGTCCAAGTGTAGATTTTTTAGCTTTCGCTCACGTTCAAAGTTGCATTTGCCTAACAATAGTATTGAACACTTAAAAAAATTTTTAATTTTTCAGAGGTGGTATTAGTTCTTCTAAGGGGAACTTTTTCCCCCTTGGTTCGATTTTCATTATTTTTAATCCTTATATGCCTATGACTACAATACATGCTTCTGCCCAGTTTCATCAATCTAGTAGCACTCAGTAATTTTTAAGAAGCTTTATTGTAAAAAATAAAAAGTAATGTCCGGCTAGAATGGCAAATTACCCCTATGTGCGACGTCAGCGGAACGACTTGCCGTCGTTTAAAAAAAATAAACATAACAGCGGTGGTAGCTTAACGGCACTGTTCCTTTTTGTGTTCTTTTTTCAAATATGTACGTATGACATGTATGAAAATTGCCACATTTTTACTCTGAAGAAAATAAGAAATAAAATATGAGAGAATAGTAAAAACCGATGAGAAAAAAAAAATAAAATTTTTTCCCAGCCGTGTTGACGTCGACCTGCATATCATGTCAAATTTGTATGGAAGGCTGACGTCAGTTGTTGTGTTCCTACACTAAGCATGTTATAGTCCATCAAGCCGTACCCTATTATACCCTACATTATATTCGTATTGCGGCAATATGAAAAAATAACTGGTAGTTTTTGTATTCAGCAAAATAGTTAGTTGCATAGAGATAAACATGTGTGCGAAATGTTAAGATGTTAGTGTAACCTCCGGGCAGTTTATATCCCAAAATACTTATTGCGGAAGGACATTTGTTTTGGGGATATACCGAAATATATGTTCAATATACTGGTATATATATAGACCGCTATGGAAAACTTTTCCAAAATAAAGATATTTGTGCCATTTTTAGCCCAAAACATTATTCCGGGAGGATATTTGTGTTGAGGCAGATCATCACCACAAATTTAAGCTTAGTGTCAGTACAAAAAAAAAATAATCTGTGCCAAATATTTTCAAAGCATGTTTAAAATTGCAAGAATACATGGGCACACAGCCAGCCGGACGGACGAAGGACGGATGGATATGCTTAAATTAACTCAGGAAGTGATGCTGAGTCGGTCAGTATACTTGAAGTTGGGTCTCAGGCTATTAGTTTTGCGAGTAACAAATATCTGCACAAACGCATAATAACCCTACCACGCATTTTGAAAATTTAAAAATTACACAGAAAAAATCACAAAAAATTTTTTTCAAACAAATTCTTGTTCAAAATAATTAAGTTTTTAATGAGTATATTTAATAGTCTCTAACAATATTTTAATTTGATTTTTAAACCAAACAAAATTATCGCCTAGACCATTCAAATATTTAACCAGCCCAACAAATTTTTTTAACTGAAACTAAAACTATTATTTTTTCAATAAAATTCTTGCAAAATTGTTTGTCTTAATTTATAATTTCCGTTGTACGTTATTGGCCAGACAAAATATTTACTGTTTTTCTGAATTTTTTCTGTGTAAAATTGCGAGGCTTCAATTTATACAATTACAACTTGTTTTTCTCATAAGTTTTTTTTTGTTTCATTTAAACTTTTCGCCTTTCATGCTCATAATGCATACACACAAAAATTAAGTCAGTTATACCTATCGACTTCAAAGTAAGCTAGACATATTTCTTATTTCTTTAACATATGCTATTATATTTAATCGAAGTGTATTATTTTTCCATCATACCCGTTTGCTAAAAAATAATTTTCTTTACACAGTGTAATAAAAGAGCTTATTATTGACTGTTAGTTAAGTTTAAAAGTACGCTAAGAAAAAACATTCACTCTTTGCTCGACACGTGATAAATTAATGGATTGAAAAAAATACGAAATATTAAACATGATTTGCCCTTAAGGCAGCAATCTAAGCACCCAATTACTTCTATTATAATTTTAACTAAATATAATTTCAACTTAACGAAATATCAGCTTAATATTATTCAAGCATATTTTAAAAATACAAAATTTATTTAATTTTCTCAAAAATTAATGACTCAATTATAATAATTTATTTTAAAAAATTATTTAATAATCCATAAATATTTAATGAACTGTCTCATAGTTATATTACCATTTGACAAATTATTTTTTCCGATTGACTGATAATTGAGTTCAATTTGTTATAAATTAATATTTAAAATTAATTTTTACTACATTGCGTGTCAAGAGTGTGTCAAACACTTGACATTTATTTTGAAATAATTAGTTTACAACAACAATACAAAAACGAGTTGATAGATATTTAGGATCAGACATAAATAAATAAAGTTAATTTAGATGCATATCGCGCACTTAGTTTACAAGTGACTTAACTTAAAATTTTAGTTTTCAAAAATTGAAAATATAAAACAGTTTTTGACCGAAATTAAAGTAGTTGGAAAGAAAAATTTCGGTTCATAAAGATAATAATTTAGAAATCTTCCTTTTGTACAAATATTTATAGAAATAAAAATTTTGAGTTGATTCACTTCTGAACCACGTGAGCGATACGTACACATTATTTACAGAAAGTAAAATTATTCAAAAAAATCTTTTTAAGCTGATAAAATTTTACTATGAAGTAAAAATTTACTTTTATTCATCTTCGATATTTATATAAAAAGTACATTTTTTTACTGAAATAAAAAATAAAGAGTTTTTTATTTGGGTAAATTTTAAATTCCTTCAATGATTCATTTTTGGTACTTGATCTATCAAACTTACTTTTTAAAAATAGTAAAACATTACCGATTTAGCTAAAATTCGTTTAAACGTGTTTTCTTTTTCCCAAAGTACGCAATGCCTTAACTTTTATTGTTAAACTTTTAACAATTAAAATATTTTTAAAACAACGCATTTAAAAAAGTCTTCAAGCTCTTACTATTTTATGTCTGCCTTTCAATTTTTTTAATGTACAATATAGGTGTTTTTTTTATTGTTTTGCCGTTTTCATAGTTTAAACAATGTAGGTGTGGGAATATATTGTGGATCGAAGAAAACTATGTAGGTGGCCGCCTGTCGACTCCAGGCTAAATTCTTGACATTTCATATTTCTTAATTTAAAAATGTTTGCTTATATATTTGTTCCTTAAGAAAAAGACATGCATATATGTATATAAATCATTCCAGAATTTTACTCTAAATACTGTTCTGTTTATCGAATTGATTTCAATTTGTTGTTCTGCAACCCCTGGGTTTTAGAATTTAAAATAAGAGTAAAACTCCCGAAGGATTTTTTTTAATGATAATTAGCAAATATGTATTTATAACACGTGAAATTTGTTTAATGAAATTGAATTTCTTAGCTAATACATGCATATTGGCAAAATTGTTTAATATATACATACATATATGCTGACTAGCTGATTCATTATCGCAAAGCCCAGACGCATAGAAAAAAAACTTTAAAAAACTTCTAAAGCCAAACTGGTGATTTTGAATGCGGTTGTTTTCATTCAGGATTAGAGTCAGCTTGTTTTTAAGCAGCTTTTCGAACAGTTTCGCCAAAAATGGTAAGAAAATTATAGGCCTGTAAGACTCTACCTTCGAAAGGATTTGTACCAGGCTAAGGAATCATCTTTACTAAGGCAACTTTCCATATTACCGGGAAATTTTCAAGCCATATTATGGCGTTAAAAAAAATTTTTCTTTTTGCTACGCAAGGCAGTTACTAAAGCATTTTTTTACTTATCCTATCAACGCCAGGAGCTTTTTTGTTATTTGGGTTAGCGATAGCCTCTACAATATCTAAAAATCGGAAAGATATTTCTATAGGGCGTCTAGTAACAACAGTCGACAATTTCCTCATGTCAGTGCATGTATTCCCATTGAACAAGTTTCCTAAATGACTTGCGGGCAGATTGCATTTTTCTTCGTCATTTCTAGCCCATGATCCTATCGGATTACGCACTGGGTGTTTTGTGATTACAGATCTTTTATACATATTTAATATTTATAATTTAAAATAATTTTTTTCTGTACTTGCCGTAACTGGAATTTAAGCCTGGGACTCTCCGACATGCAACACCAGCTTTCTTCACTTTAGCTAAGTTATCGAGACAATTTGTTTTTTAAATGCTAAAATCAATTCAAAAACAACAAGTTTTTTTTTGCTTGATTTTTTTTAAATAATTCAAATAGATTTGATTTAAGAAAACCTAACTATTCTCTGAACGAATAAATATAATAATATCTCTACGAGGAAGAGGACTGGTCTAAAATTTTGGCGTGAGTGGTTCTTTAGGGTAGCTTTCGGTTCTCGTTTTTACACTTTATATTAAGGAAACATGTTACTTTCACATTAAGTTATCATTTAATGGGCTATTTGTTTAAAACTAATACCTCAAAACAGGTTCCAAGTGATTCCTATATAAGTTTTTTTGCATTAGTTGCTTAAGACCCTGTTCAGGCCACCTTTAATTTATTTTCGTATGCGTATAGGCATTTGTGTATGTATAAACAGATGCATGTATATATGTAGGTACCGATATTTCTACTTCTTCCTTAGCTCCTTTAACAACTTGTTAAACAGTTACGTGATGTCTGCCTTTTCAACTAAGCACGACCAATAACTTACCATTAAAGGTCTGTACTAGTAACAGGACAAGTACGCCGACCAATTTCCACACATTTTATGTAATTACTTTTTAAAACTTTTGAACTAATATTGTTGGAAACATTATTAAAGTTGCGTTGGCTTTTAAAATTTTGTAACTCAAAGGGGTAAAAAAGGGAACCTATTGGCATTTTTTTGATACTTGCTTAAACTTCTAAAGCTTGCGTTCGAGAGGCTTCTAAAAAATATATGAACAGTTTTTTTGGCACTTTTTCACTTTTTTTATGACAGAAAAAGAGTAAAAACTATATACGAGTATTTCTCAGGTACTTTTGAAACTTTTTTATCAATAAAGATAGAAATATAATTCGAATTGCGTTCGACAAGTATTGACAAAATATAAGTATATTTTTGGGACTTTTTTGAAGTTTTTTACCCAAATTGTGTATGCGATCAGCAAAGTGGACAAAAAATATTTTTTTTTAAAAGTATAAAACTACCTAAAGCAAAAAAAAAGTGTTTTTATATACATTTATGTATATTTTTGCATATTTTGAAAATAATAAATTAGGGATACAGGCTAAAAGTTGAACAGCAGTCGACAAATGGTCTAGTTAAATTGCAATTAAAGTGCTTGAATTACTCTTAACCATAGGACTTATTAGCTTGAGAAGATTGAACAATAAAGTTTAAAGTATAAACACAAATCGTAAAAAACCACTCAGTTTTCAAGCCAAAAAGGCCAATCATACCGGTGAAACATTTTTGAGTTTGAGAAATAGGCTACAAGGTAGTGGGTTCTTACGTCAGAATAATGTCTTTTTGGTAAAGTCCCTATTAATTACATTTGTAAGTTTATATGTAACAATAGGATTATAAAATAGATTTTGTTTAACATTTGTATTTTTATTCCTTAAATTTTTATTAAAAATTTTAGTTTACGCTTGGCAGGTTGTTATTTGGTGAATTTTCGTAAGCAGATCTGTAAGCGGGGTCGTGGATTTTTAAAAAAACTCAAACAAAAATAACAAGTTATTTGGCAAAAAATTAACAAATGTGTCTTCTTGCCAACCACTCGTCAAAAATTTTGCTGGGAACAAACAAAATAGTTCTAGCTTAACTATTAACTTGGACAACAATTTTTTTTTTCTTGTTGTGGAAAAGTACTTTATGTATATTTGGGAATAATTTTAATTTAAATTGTCTTACTATCTCTTTTTGGGAGTCATCAGTAGTTATAATTGAACCTTCTGCAAGTAGACAGACGATACACGAAAAAATAAACATTTATTTAAATAATTTAAAATTTTAAACTTTTATCTTGGGTCTGGCAATTAAATATTTTTTTTATTAAATATCAAAAAACACACCCAACTATTTAAATATTAGACAAGAAGTTTTTCAATTATTTTTTCACCATGAAAACAAAAGCAGATAAAAAAAGTTTAAAGCATTTATTTTTAATTATATGACGATTGTAATAAAAAATGGATCGTAACAATTTTTTTTTGTTTAAGCGAACAATCATTTAAAACGTAAAGGCGTGTTTTCATGAATTATTTTTCTTTGACATTATTTTCCAAAAGACGGTATAAAATTAAATTTTTCTAAGTGGTTAGTCCCTATTGTAACGGAATTTTAAAAACTTTATATAAAACCTAAAGAAAGTATTTAATTTTTTTCTATAAAAGGTAAATACACCAGCAAAATGCTTTTTGATAACAAAAAAGGTGGGTGTGTATAGCTTTTGTTGTTATAATTTTTGGAAAATCCTACAAAAACAAATAATAGTAAATAGTAAACTGTTAATTGTTAAATATTGTTCAATTCAGTGAAAAACATTTCGATATTCTTATTTACCATTTTCGTAACACCGGCAGATGTTTTATTACTACACAATGTTGGACATTGTAGGAGCAATATAAAAAGGAAATATATGTTTGTGTGTAAATAGTATAAAACAAAGACGTCATTTTATAAAGTAAACACTGTAATCAATACGCTATATATACGGTGCATAGCGTAAATAATATATTAAGCTAAAGTTATGTTTTGATTACAAAGTGCCAAAGGCAAAAGTTTAACACTGATACATGTATTCCACACAGCACTTTTTTTAAACTACGTTTTATTACACATCGGGGTGTTTTTTTTTATATAAAAACGTTCACTTTGTTCAAAATTTAAGAAAAATAATTTCTTTTAAAACAAATAATTAAAAAGAACAATAAGCAATAAAAAAAACTCTGTTTATATTAACTTATCTTCGCATAAATATCTATGCATTAACATGGGAATAAAAAAGTTTTTAATATTCAAATGTTTTTTAAAAATACATTAGTTCTTATCTTTTTTAAAATTTAGAGTTTATAAGACTGATATATCATACATAAAAATTTTATCTACCTAATGTTTTAGTTAAGGCATGGTGATGTAAATTTACAACAAACTAGTTTTTAAAAATATATCGACAGAGCCAGATATATTTAGGTTGTTTTTTGTATACCTAACAAGCTATCTGATCTAGCTTAGTAGATTTTAATAGATAAATTAATGACATTACTTTGCGCCGGTTTTTATTCGAGATTTTGTATAGTGTTCGAAATAAAAAAGTTTAAAAAATTCTCTTATTTATAAATCATATGCTACTTCCCGTACTCTTTCGCAAAGAAACTACCTTGTAGCTATCGACTAAGCTTTTATAGGTTTGGAGATACAGCGAATTAAAAATTTCATAAAAATGGTTTCTTTGTATTGGGGTACCACTTTCTTTGTTCGTTTTCAACAAATTTGTTTTTCTACATATTTTACCAGAACTAATCTTCCTAATATAGTTCGCTGTCTTTAAAGATTCAGTGCAAATTTGGGGCAACAGAAGCCTCACTGCTTAAAATATATAGTTTTTGATTATAGTATATAACGATTCTCAGTAAACCAATTTTTTTTTTTGATTTTTAAAAGAAAACTTCCTAGAATTATTTCTAATAGTTTGACATCTATACATGTTTATAACTTTCTTATCTACAAAAACCCAAAAACTGCATGTATACTTTGTGTGGTCGGAAAAAACATTGTAAGAATTTACAAACGAAATGGGAAACTGATGCATTCCTTTTTCTAAAAGAAGGGTTAATGAGTGTTACTGTACTCGACTACAAAGAATGTACTTTAAAGGCAGACCAATTTTCCCGCAAGTCCCTTGTCGACAAACTACGACAATTAGTGATATTCAACTACAAACTAAAATGGCCAGCTGTCAACTTTTTTTTGAATTATGCACTTGTTCATGTATACTTTCAAATATCTTATTTAAAACCAACTAAGACAGATAAAGTTCTCGAGCCAGAAAACTTAAAAAAGAACCATATTTAAAAAAAAGTACATTTAAAGACCCAAGCATTAGTCTAATAACAGTTCTTTTTATTTTTTCTAGTACTTTTTCCACACATCTGAAGCTATTTATAACAAACCTACAGGTCTTTAGGCGGAGGTGGTGAATATCATGCATCAGTGCCCTTCGCAACCTAACCTAGTCTAGCCTAAATTCATACATAATCTGAAACTATTTGATTGGCTTGAAATATGGCTTACAAAAACATATAATTTGTTCTTAATGAGGAAAATAATTTTTTTCAAAGAAAAGGATGGTTTTGATACCCTATATTCCATGAAAAATATTTCTAGAAATATATCCTGAGAACTGCAATAGTTATCAATTTAAAACCTCATTCTGGCCCATTTTTAATCTACAGTAAAGTGTGGTTATAGCGTCTGATTCGTTTTTTCCCTTATGCATCTTTATAGGCATTGTCTACCACTAAATGTATTTACGAGTAGGAGTTACAAAAAACATAACCCTTTTGTATTACAAAAATCTCAAATATTAATTAGCAGTCGATCCCAATTTTTGTTGTTTGTTTATTATAGTTACCAATAGAGTTTATTATATAAAAGCAAAAAATATTCATAAAATTTTTCAAGAATTTGGTTGAAGTCTACTGACGATTTGGTGTAGAATCAGTGAAATGCATACAGACAAACCTAACATACAAAAAACACTTTAAGTAAAATAAAAAAATATTGGATCAAATCCTGAAAATAAAAAATTCTTTCTAATTAAATTAAAAATTTTTTAAACTATATCCATATACAAGGGATAAATAAAGTAATAAAAAACACATACAATTTCCATAGCCCTGCAAATAAAATACAATTAATTTTTGATCCCTTTATTTTCATCTTTGATAAACTGATCTCATTAAGTTTTAATATTGTATTAATCAAAAATAATATCATATTTATTTGGTTTCCTTTTTGTTTAAGTATGGGTATATGCATTTCATTATTTCTTGCACTAAATCGTTAGAAGACTTTCCTTCACGTTCTTAAAATTATTTCCGACTCTCTTTATATTTAATAATCCTAATTAACTTATTGCGACTTACACAGAAAAAACTGCACAAATTTTTTTTTTTTCAAACAAACATTTTTTCAAAATGTTATTTTTTTTCGGGCAATACTATATTATACCCTTATAAAATTGTTTTATCAAACAAAATAAACGAAAAATCAAAAAATTGTTTTGTTCAATAGCAACAACTTATTTTCCTAATAAAATTTTTTCACAAATCTAATAAAATTGTGTAGCTGATTTTGCAATTTTGCTTATAGGGCCGATTTTAGACAAACAAATCATTGACTCAGTTAAATTCTTTACTGATTTCGGTCTTATAAACAAACTTGTAAAGTCAGATACACAATTTTATTAGATTTCTGAAAAAATTTATTTGGAAAAAAATTGCCTACTATTTTCAATAAAAAAAAATTATTGCTATTGAGCAAAACAATTTTTTGATTTTTCTTTTATTTTGTTTGACATTAAAATCAGATAACAATTTAATTGGGGTCTTATAAAATATTGCCTGAAAAAAAACTAAAATTTTAAAAAAATGTTTGTTTGAAAAAAATATGTGCAGTTTTTTCTGTGTATTAACACAAAAAATCATTATTTTCAAAAAAAAACTTAAAGCCCCAAAAATAACTTTTGTACTCATTTGGTATTTTTGAATATATTTTGTTTAAACTAAATCTATAGTTTTTGTACTTTTTTTAAACTCGAAAATTTTATAACATTAAAAAAGAATTTAAATAAACCATAACGTTATGGGATACTCTCCGTATGATTGATTTTTATTTGTTCTTATTACTCATACGACATAGTGCGTATTAAGTTATATCTACATGAGACCAAATTAAGCCAAGAGTGTCTCCAGTGTCATACATGGACACAACACGGGTACTTACAAAAAACCATAACAAAGAGAGCAAAACAAGAGAAAAGTAACAACAACAACAACACAGGGAAATATTGATGTGTTTTTTAAAATAATAAACACAGTGAAATAGCACCTATACATTCTCATAAATCATCCTCTCTTATTGGTCAACGCTGATTTGGACATTGTATTTAAAAAACGTGCACACATACAAACATACATACATAGGAGGAACAAAACTAAATAACTGCAACTAATATATTACTTTCTTATCTAGAAATGTTTTGGCTTTTAATTTAGGGTGTCAAAAACTTTACTTTCAACCAAAATTTTCTTAAATCTATTTTAGATATGTTTACCATATATTGGCATAGCATAAACTAAAATACTCTTGTGTATACTCAATATTTTTCTAATATTTACATGTATTTATTGTGTTAAGTTTAATGACCATAAAATGGTGATAAAAACTTTTTAGATTCTTTGATTTTTATCTTACAATTTTGTTTGCTGTCAAAAACGATTAGCATTTTTATTTATATTGTGTCACGATTAAGCAATTTATTTGTCTGTGGTATCGAGTTGCCTAAATTTAAAGAGAAAGTACAAAATGAAAAAAGATATTAAGTGGAAATTAATACGTTTTGTTAGTATTTATTTTTATTTTTAAATAAAATTTTTGATAAGCCAGGTTAGAGTATACTAACATGATTTTTGGACGAATTTATGGTTCAGCAAGCGATATGTATTTTCTTAAAATTTTTTTTTTTGTATAAAACGTTTTATGTGTGCACAGCGGGGAAAAAGATGTTATAAGTCCATTCACGGCCTGTGTCAAATGGGAAAAAAATTATTTTTAGTTTTTCAAAAATATTTATTCACAGATATAAAATCAAATTTTGTCAAAACAAGAACAAAGTTTAAAAAATTTAAGCGCCCTGTTCTTAAATAAAGAAAGCCCTGTTGTTATACAAAGAATAGCCCTTGTCGAAACAAGAACAAGGCATTGTCAAAATAAGAATGGTTGTTGTTGACATAAGAACCCGGGGTTACCAAGCAGTTTACACTATTTGTTGTTCAATCAAGAAGAAAACGTGCTTAGCTCACTTTTGATAGCGAATGGTATCACTTTCAGTAGTTTTCAAACAGGGTTTTTCTCTTTGTGTAAAAATTTTTGCCTCTTAATTATAAAGCACAACATTATAAATTAGGTTAAACCTCGTTTTTCCATTTCCACCAATCCTTTTCATGTTTTAAGGCAAAATAAAACAACAAAACTTAGAAATTTATTGAACATTTTCCCTTTAGTAATAATTTAATATTTGCTATTGACTAATTCTTAAAAATAAAATTATTTTGTGTGTAAATAAATTTTTTGATTTGTTCAATTGATTGATTATGGGAATGTTTTAATAATTTATGTTGTAGAATTGAATTCGTACACTTAAATAACTGGAATATAAATAGGAAAACGTTTATCAAACAATTAAATTTAATATATCAATTTATAAAAATTCTTAACATAGCATTGACGTAACTTAACTCAGATGTGATAGAAAAGAAAAGAGTGGAAATTACAGAACATATGATTGTTTGTGTGCTCTGCTACGTCTTAGCAATAAGAAATATGACTTTCATTTTAGAAGCAAATTATGTGTTATAATTTGTAATCAATTATATAAAGTTTTCTGAAAAAAGGTTGATATTAAAAAAATGCATTTGACTTGAAAAATGTAGGATATACTTTTAATTAACAAAAATTTTAGAACAAAATTTTAAAAATTAACTTTAAATCTGAATTAAACAATTACAAAGATATGAAAATATTTTACTAAGATATTTTTGGTTTATATATTAATTAATTTTTTTTATTAGGCTCTTTTATTCTGATGGGTGGGTCTTAACTGCTCTTATATTTGTCTATAATATTAGTTCGTCATAAAACTTAATTCTTTATTAGCTTTTGCTATTTAAAAAAACATAAGGTCAATCTTGATGACTATAATTAAATTTATTTTAAATGTGATGGGGGGATCATTGTTTGACAAAACTTTTTCTGGGTAAATAGAAATACTTAAAAAAATGATGATAAGTTTTCAACTTTTGATAAAAAAATTTATTATCAACTGTTTTTTGTGTTAAATTTGTAAAAAATAAATAAATAAGTTAGACAAAGCTCAGAAAAAATAACTTTAAGCGGTTAGGTTAACACAAAAGTACAAAATACAATAAGGGAGGATTTTTATATATTTATATTTTAAGCAACATTCTTAATTTAAAAATCCGTTTTTCAAGTGTAAAACTAAATATTTGTTAGGGGTAAATTTAAAGGTTTGTTAACCTGGTTCTGCATTTACAATATATTTTAAGCTTAGTATTTTTTTAAATGTTTAAAGAATATTTAATATAAAAACTACTTTAATAGAATTTTGGTACAGTATTTACAGACTTGTTAAATTTTTCCTTCTGTTCAACCACAGCATTTTTTAGCAAAATCCAAACTTACCAACTATTCATCAAAAAAAATTTTTTTTAAGTTTAAAAATAAATAAAATATTTAATAGAAATTAAACCCCACCGCGATATATATGTTATCGCCGTATTGAATGTTAAGACAATCAGTAAAGTCTAAGAACTCAATATAATTCTAAATAAAGCTATTGATATTTTAAATTTTTTCGTGGAACTTTGGTTTTAACATACTTATCATTAAAAAACTTTGTTACACATTGGGGAATGTTTTCATCGAAATTCCCCAAACGCTAAATAAAAATTTTTTTCCTAAAAACTTTTGTTTAGATAACTAATTATTGGTAATACACCGAAAGAAAAAACACGTCCTTGTATAAAGAAGATATTCTTGGATTTATCCCAAACCGTATTTTAAATTCTTTTAGTTTGATTCGTACTTAGGATTTCTTAAATTAAGCAAAAACAATTTGTTAATTCTAGATGGTAGGGCGCTGGTGTTCAGTTCTGAGATTCCCAAACCCAAATCAAATTTTAAAAAAATAAACATTTAATATTTACAAAATAAAAATAAAAAGTAAAACTCTTTTTCTTTAATAAAGCTTTGTAAGCCAAAAAAAAAAAACATTTTATTTTTGGGCTTATCCCTTTTAAGCTAAAATCAATCTTTTTATGTCAACATCAAGTACGGTTTCCAACTTTTATTTAAATCTAACGCTAATAGAGTGAAAAATAATATAAAAATATTAATTTCTTGATTTACAAAAATAACGAGTTTACTAGATATTAAATTTAAGTCTAAGGTAATAATGACAGAATGGTGCTTAAACAAGTAGTTCATTTAAAAAAAAAACGCATGACAAATACACGCAGAGTAAAAAAAATATAAAAATTGTATATAAGATATATGTTATCTGGCGTTACGTTAATAAATTACCCATATGCAACAGTGCTTAGCCATTAGGATTCTCCTCTGTCATGGTTGATCTCAGCCATGTTTTAATACGGCAAAGGGTGGAAAATTACCCTTTAGCAGCAGTATTACTGGCTGGCATTGAAACAAAAATTATGAATATTTTTGCAAGCTTGGGTAAATATCTGGGTCACATCTTGTTTAAACATCTATTTTTTTTTGTTTCAAATGCAAAATGTCAGCCTTTGATTTCGATATGAGCAATTGTTTTAATCAATTTTAATAAATCCGCAGTAAATGTAACAATTTCCTGAGGCATAATTTGAGGTAAAGTCTTGTAAAACAGATATAATTAAAGGTATGAAGCTCTCGATACGGTAGTATATTTGGACATTTTCACAATGATTTTTTTCGTTTTAAGTCTAGGCTTTTTAACAAAAGTTCCCACACCAACGCAAGTATTTTTTTCAAAAACAGTTTAAAGTGGAGTGTGGGCTTCATTATTTTAAGCCTTAAGACATATTACCAAGGCTTTTATAAGAGATGATCCTCTATATTCCGCTTTTGTAGAATTTCACTGAGCGAAAGTGCTTAGAGCAGTTCTTAATAATAAGGCTTTCGAAGTGTTATCACTATCTTCCCACTCACATATATCTTTTCCAATACCTCTATTATGTTCGTTATTCTAACTGCACATTGTAAAATTAAATCATGACGATCCACTTATCCTGTTTCACATAATGAAGACAACTGCATTACGCTTAGAATGATGCTTTTTAAAAATTTGCTGGTTTCAGTATTAAACAGTACAACTTTTTGTATTGTTGGTACCTTGTTGCCTTTCGATATCGCGTTACATATTTGGTTTGTGGGAATAGAATAGCAAGGCATTTAGTTTGCATTTTCTGCGGTTTCTTGTATTTTTTTACTACTCCATTTTCTGCCAATATCAAAGGACAGCCGTTAGTTCCAATCTCTACACAATTTTCAAGATCAAGACCAACTTTTTTCTAAGCTCCTAAGACTACTGATGATAGTGTGTCACTTCGACGTCATCGCCAATATCAATTAAAGCCTCTTCAAACGCGTCGATAAAGTTAAAATATTTTAAAGAAATTTAGATTTTTCCTGATAAATCAGTTTTTTTCGTCAAAAATAATCGAATAGTATTCAGCGTTCAAAATATTTTTTAATATTAATTTCTATAATCCAAATCGCAGAAGTAAATGAAAAATACCTTCCAAGCTTGTGTTTTCAGAAGATAGCAAAGGACCATCATCTCGATGTCCACGGAAAGGCATGTTATGCCTTTCAAAAAAATTAAAGTTTTAACAGTAGACACCAAACATTCTCGATTTTCAATTTCTAGTTAAAGTGCAGATATTTGTATTTGAATTGCCTCCCCAAGACGAAAGTTTTCTTGTATCTTTAAAAGCAAGAGCATCGTTTGTTTCATGACTACCAATATTTGTATATATTAAATCAAATATGTTGGTTAAATCGTTTGGAAGAGCAGGGGGATAATTTCCACCCCACCACCCCCCACCCACCCCTGAATCCACGCCTGCTGCAGCAGATATGAAATCGACAGCCGTTTCCTAGATAAAGCATATAAAAACCTTCACAAAATTTGTTAAAGTGTAAAAGGGCTACCACTTTCCCTGCGCTAACCCATTAAATTTCCCAGATATAGCCCGACGTCTTCAATCTATTTGTTCCAGTGCCTATGTTTGCTGAAATACATAACGATATACGCATGGATTTTGTCCTAAAAAACAGCTTATTTTAGGATTTCATTTTTATCTTTATATCCATAATAAATAGATTTTGCTGATTTTAAACAGTATTGTGAATGGAAATGTTTCTGTTAGTTTAAAATTTTAACGTGGTCGGATTTAGTTTATATCTGGAAATTTGATTTCAACAGACATAAAGCAAATTTAAGTTTTTGTTTAAACTAGGGCTTAAATTTTGTATCCTAAAATGAAATTTACTTTGGAAAAATTTTCCCTGAGTTAGTTTCAGATATGGAAATTATTATTATGGCCCTATTATTTTAATAAATGTGGCACATGCCCCTCAAAGATTTATTACTTTTCAATATTTACTTAAATAGTCATAAGAAATGTCCATCAAAAACAGTCTGTAAATATTTGATTTATTTTAACAATGATGATTAAAATAAACATAAAATCTAGGGCAATGTACAATATTATCGTAAAATCAACAGCATTAAATGGTTATAATCCCATAACGATTTTAAAGATCTCCATGTTAATTTGACAGTGACACAAAAAAGTAAAGTCTTTTGAATATTTTGTACATACATACTGACTTGCATACATATATTTGTGCATAAGTGCTTGTACATTTTGTCGATTTCATGTTTGTTTTTTATAATTCAACATTAAACAGACGTATTGTTGACACTTGAAAATCCTGCTTATACTTTGGTAAATACTTGAAGTACTTTTGGTTTGCTATGAATACAAAATCAACACGTTTAATATAGACATTGGACAGATAACTGCCAAAGAGTAGAAGTTAATCGTTTAAAGAGAAAACAAAAATGAGTTCTAATAAATACATGTAACTACATACATACAAACGTATTTATGTACGAGTATATACCAGCATATGTGTTAAGGTCGTTGCTGGTTCTTCAGCTAAAGTAGATATCAAAGTAATAATTATTTTATGTTCTGAGTATGTATGTGTATTAAGATTTTCTGGAACTGTTTAACCATGTGTATTGAATATCAATTTATTTGAATGTATCATAGGTTAATGTTATAACGTTGCAGTAAGCACATATTCATTACGATTGGATTTTAAAGCCAAATATTTGACAAACAAGTTACACGTCCAAAAAATAATGCATAAATTAAAATTTTTTAAAGGAATTATTTACATATACAGATATGTTTGTTTAAATTTATTAACGTACATGTACTAATTACTCTTTAATTTAAAAGAAATTAGTGTCTGTAAATAGCATTATCCTTTGTACAGGTTGTCATAAATAAAAAACGTAATGATTTACGTGAAGTTTTATTTAGAGCATTAAACGATAGAATGAAAATGCGGATTAAAGTTTTTAAAGAATATATCATCCAGATGTCTTCCGTCGAGTTGAATATACTGTTCAAAACGGAGCCTTGGGTTCTGCGCCACACGCTTCAGTAAAATTGGTTTAATTGAACTGATTTCTCGACGAATATTTTCTTTTAAAGCTACAAGAGATTGCGTATTGTCATTATAAGCCCTGTCTTTGAAAACTTCCAATAAAAAACCGTGGGAGTTAGATCGGATAACCTCGGTGGCTATGGGATGCCCCCAAAGTGACCGATCAGTTTCTGTCATACCTGACTTGGTGCCCCCTGTTTTACGCAAACGGAGCTCTCAGCTTAGCCCAAATTTTTTTGCTAAAACGCATGGACTAATCATCAACTCCTCTTTAACCACAAATGATTAACGAAACCGAAACGATGTATGGTCCTATGCTCTTCCTAGGAACTATGGAAATCATATATATAATACAATAAATTCTGATGTTTCGATTTCAGGTTGTGGGTTCTTGACTACCAGTAATGACAGTTTTGCTTGTTTTCGTGGCCGTTTAAATTAAAATTAGCCTTGTTACTCAAAAAAATGTCATTTGCAGTGCGAAAACGCCTCACCATCATGTCAAAAAAAGTTTTGCGTAAGTCAAAGTCAGTGTCTTTCAATTTTAACGATTTAAATTTTAAAAGGATGAAACTTGAGATCTTTTTTAATATTCCATGAATAATCGCTCTTGCAAGTGCCAGTGAGGCTGCTCTTTTTCGTATTAAAAGTTGCGGATTTTCAAGTAAACTGCTTTTAACCAGTTTAATGCTTTCGGGAGTCTTCGAAGGTCGGCTGTGCCCTGTTCATGGGGCATTCATAGCCGAAGCAGTTACGCGGTGTTTCTGCACTTGGTCTATCAGGTATTCACCGAATACCAAACTTGGAACAAAATCGTCAACGAGCTATTATGTCAGAATCATTACTCATAAAAATGTCTTTACAGCAAACGCGCGATTCTCAATCGACCACTGCGGCATCGTAACTGACAAATATTGCAAGCAGGAAGTTTTCAAAAGAAAACCAACAAATTTGTATGATATAAAGCAATCCATTCCAACGATAATTGAGGCGATTCTCGCTGCATCCCTCAAGGCAGTAATGAATAACTTTTTTATAAGATGTCGCAAATGTCTCCCCGGGGGGAGAAAGCCATTTGAATTTAATTGTTTTCAAAACTTTATGAATTGCTTAAATTTTTTTTTCAAATGAATTAATATTAAATTAATTTCATATACTTTACAAAAAGTCACTTGAGTTTCATAATGTAGCAAAACTTTAAAGATAAAGGCACATAAGTTTATATATGTATATACTCTTTCTTTTTCTTATACAAATTACAAAAAATTTAAATTAGTTAACCATTGCGATTTATAAAAACAAAAGAAAACTAATTGACATGGCTTTTAAGTCTTTAAAATAAACAAAGAAATTAAAATTAACCAAAGATCTTACGTTTTAAAAAGACGAAAAACACGAGAAATAAATATTTTTTAAGAAAGACAGTCAAAACAAAAATATTCATATTTCAATGTTTGTAGCTTCTATGAAACAAAATAAGTTCTGCCTTCTATTCGATTCTCAAAATTTCAAAGGCCTTTTATGTTATAGTTGCAGTCAAGGAATTCTGAAACAAATTAAAACTTCACATTCGCCAGCTAAAAAAGAAACCAAACATTTCATCTCTTTTCCTTCTCGTTAAGGGTGCAACAAAAACTACCTACCAACCGTATTTGTTGCCAGATATTCAGAAAGAAACAAATGTTAAAGCATTTTTTAGCTTCAACACTAAGTTCCTCATAAACTTCTCAGAACGGGGTTTTTTACCAAGAATTCACTGCCTTTATCCACACTTACTTCTCTATTAATGTTTTATTTTTATTTAACTTTTTTACTTTCTGAATTATCTTTTTTTTACAACACGTAATTTAATTGTCCAATAAGGGAATTAACTGTTTGGATATTACACCGCCTTATAAACTTTAAAAAATTTAGTCAATACCTGCTATTTACTAAAATAAAAACTTTAGAAAATACAACATTTAAATTTAAATTCAAATGTTAAAAAAAACAATATGTATGTATTTACAACAAGTAGTGAGAGAAGTGCAAATATATTATACTCAAGAGAAAAATCTAAAATACGTAAAAAACTATATTATCTCCCTGTTTTTATACCCACTTCATACACGTAGTGACAAAAAAAAAAATAATAGTCTTAGCCTCGCCTTCAGCTTAAGAATGTCGCTGCCTGTATATGTATTCCTGTGATTAAAGTCGTATTTTTAAACTAATTTTTCATAAATGTGACAGGGATCGACTAAGCAAGCCTTTTGAAGCTGGTGATAATATTGTATTTTTTACTTACTAAGCCCCTTTAAAAATTTCTTCCTGAAATCATCATATTAAAAAAAAACAACTTCATTAGATAAGCTATCTCCGAATTGCATATTTTAGGAATTTTGGCCTTTCTCAGTTAATCTTTTTAGGAGTAGTCCACCATTTATCTTGGGTTTTGTATAATTTCTTTGCAAATAAAAAATGTTTTCGAGATAAATTTATTTATGAACAAGCCTTTTTCAGTTAGAAATAGCTCTACTAAATTTCTTAGAGATTCATACAGTTTTAAATTTATGGACCTTAGGAAAAAAACAATGATAAAATTTATATTTTTGTCTTTTTATCCAGTAATTAACTTCTAACCCAACGAAGACAAAAGTAATAATAAAATTGGGTTTAACAAGTATTTGGTTTAAATTGAGTAACCATACCCAATTCCTACGTTAAGAGTTCTTTCTACAACTTTTGAACCCACAAGGTTAAACCATAATAGGAGTTGCGTGTAACACGTTTAAAAAAATGTAAATCATGCTTTGCTTTCCTTTTCAAATTTTAAACCCCAAGGGGAAAAATTTAATTCAATATAACATTATCCAAATTACGTCCAAATACTTATCTCAAATATAAAGTGAATTATGGTTTTGGAATGTTTCTGGAACCAAACTGGTAAAAGGGGGTGCTAACAATATCGACAGGTGCTATTAAAACGAATAAACTTTTTCGAAATTGTGGATCCAAATGAATAAAGTGGGGCTTTACAAAATTATATTTTTGTACTTTGTGTGTCCAAACTAAAAAAGATATAAACATTATTCAAGTTTAATTCAAATTATGTAGAAAAACATAAATACGTTTTTGGTAATTATGGAAAATTTTATGCCACTTAAGCCAGTGTCAGATAAAACGTAGTAATTGATAAAATGTTTTATTAAGAGCATTGAACTTTAGAATGAAAATACTGATTTTATCATCCAGATATCTTCCGTCGAATTGAACACACTCTTTAAAACGGAGCATCGTGTTCTACGCCACACGCTGCAGTAAACTGGTTTCAATTGGGTGGATTTCTCGACGAATATTTTCCCTTAAAGCCACAAGGGAATAATGATTGTCATTATAAACCCATGAAAGTTAGATCGGGTGACCTCGTTGGCCATGGGATGTCACCAAAGCGACTGATCAGTTTTTGGGGGAAATTCTCCCGAAGCAAATTGATAGAAGCTCTAACTGTGTGTGCAGTCGCCCCATCCTATTGACACCACAGGTGTGAAAAAATACGATAGATAAGCTCGTAGGTTTTAAAAAAGAACTACGTAATCATGCGTCAATTATTATCACAAGCATGAATAAGGCACACCAAGAAGTTGACTTGAAGCAATGCAATGGTTTTTGATGTTTCCCTCGAGGGTTGCGGGTTCTTGGAGACCAGGAACGGAAGTCTTGCTTGTTGACGTGGCTGCTTACGTAAAAAAGAGGCTTGTTGAACCAAAAAATGGGACTTACCATACAAAAAAGCTCCAACATCCTTTCACAAAAATTTTTGCGTTAATCAAAGCCACTTTCTTTTAGTTCCTGAACTATTTGAATTTAAAAAGGATGAAACTTCAGATCCATTTTTAAAAATTCATGAATTGTCGCTCTTGGAAGTCCCAGGGAGGCTGCTTTCTTTTATATTAAAAGTCGCGGATTTTCACGTAAATTTTCAAGTAGTTCAATGGTTCTTAGCCGTGAGACAATCATAGATGCGTGAAGTATATGCACCCACAAACGAATATATTTTTCATTGGTCCATCACGCGTTCGCCAAATACCGAACTTTGAACCAAATTGTCGACGAGCGCTTACGTAGAAGTAATTACTCTTAAAAAATGTCTCCACAGCGAACGCGCGATGCTTAATCTACAACTACCAAATCGTGTTTGACAAATCTGAACAACCGATTATTCAAACGGTGCTACGATCCCTCCGTACCTTTTATTACTTTTTGAAATAATAGTATTTAAAAATATAAATATTCTACCAGACACCCTGTGTTTGATTTTGAGTTTTGGCTGTTTTTATATTAGTGTACGATATGTATGTACAAATATTTGTGTACCCTCAAGTTTTTTACCGGTTTTAATTGTAGCGTTTGACAAATAACAATAATTCTTAAGCTATTCGATATACCCACGCTTAACCTTTGACATAAAATACATACATTCCGCTTATCGACGGCAGAAATGGCATAAAAAATTTTTAAATTTAACAAACAAATTTACCAGATTTGAATTGATGTATTTTAATTTAAAACTTTTTTGATTCAAAATCTTTTTGCCAAAACAAAAATTATGTTTTACCTTGCCTTTAAAATAAGGTTAAATAAAAATAAATTGTGACATTATTACAGCCTTCGAACGATATGTTGATATTATTTAAATGTAAATTTTCCATTTTACGGCAAATCGATATGTTAAAGTGCTACATGTGTTTATTTGCATACAAACATCGCAAACGTACAATTTACCATGTAAATACATAAATAATAAATGATATAGAAAATAAAAATAAAGACAACATCTAGCCTTCAAAATTTATCATTGTCATCACCACATGTTTGACATTTTTTTATGATGAACCCAAACGTTTTTGTCATTTCCGCATCACTTGTGGCGGTGCAAACACGTTATGCGGAAAATAGTAAATGCTACAATTAAAATATAAAATATTCATAAACTCTTTTCAAATTTGTTCCATATTCATGAAAATGGTATTATGACAAGCAACCATTTTTATAAATTTTTATCGGCCACATGGACAGAAAAGTTTATTTAGTGTCGCAGTAAAAAATATTTTTTTGTTTACACAGATATTAAAATGTATGAATATTTACATAAATTAATAGTTTTTCATTATATTTCTATTAGTTGCATAAACATGTATGTATGTATGTGTGTTTACTCATATTAATTTTTCCCCTTTTTTCTTTCAGCACCATGAAAGCCACAACGTGGCTATGTCCAGTCTTAACACTTTTGTTTGTTACACAAACTCTTTGTGCAGCACAAAGAAGAAATTACGCTGGATATACACTCGATGATATGGACTCACAGTTTTTAACGGTATGTTTTCTGTTTGTTTTATTTTTCGGTTGTCATAAAATATCCCTTAAGCACTTAAACAACCATTTAAATATAAATTAAAGGCTTAAATTAATATCAAGTAGAAATAAAAGAATTATTTGCATAAAATTTAAGTGGGTTTTTCGTGGAATTTTTAATAAAAAAATAAAATATTTTTTTAATTATTTGTGTGCAGAATTAGAAATGATGTTTGTGTGTAATTTGGGAGTTTGAAATTAGGGTCTACGTGCTTTTGTAACCTCAGAGTTCGTAAACAAAGATTTGTAAAAAAGGGTATTTTCATAAAAAAATACAAATATAAAATATTATGTAACAAGTAAGATCGATATATTTGGCTGTGCCGAATCTTATATACCCTCCACATTGGCCTTTCATAACCCCGAACTTTTTTTTATCCATTTTTGTTTTTATAAAATATTTCTAATTTTAAAAAAAGGTCGATGTCACATTCTAACTCTCTTAAGAGTAAGGTTTTTACTTTATTCTCTCCAATTTTGTATGACAAAACTAATAGGGGCTGGAAATAGGGGGTAAGTGTGTTCCACAAAAATGTTTTGCAGTTAAAATTAATTGGGGGTGGTCTTACATTTTACCTCTTTAGGAGCACGCTGGAAGCTGTGGGAGCGATTTACAGAAAAATTAAAAAAGTTAAACTTTTAATGGCAGCCCTGTTAAGGGGCGGATATAGGGTTTGAGTTTACTCAAAAAAAAAAAATGTTCGAGAGGAGAAATTAATGGAAAATGGTCTTAAATTGCAGCCGCGTAGTAGCAACTCTAGGAGAGTTGTAGAAGTTTTAATGTACACATTTTAGAGAAATAAGCAAAAGAAGTCTTAGATTTTGGTTTATATCTCGGTCAGTTATCAGGAAATTTTGCTGCAATTCAACAGCGATTTTCTTTGACTTCCCTATCTTTAAACACCAAAAAAATATATGCTTTATGGGGTCGCAGATTGGCATTAAAGAAACTACAAACGAAATGACAAACTTATATATGCCCTTATTACTCACGTTAAGCGTTTAAGAAAACTAGTAATAATCATTTAGTTAAATTAAGACATTTATTTGTTTAGGAAACAAATTAGTGGTAAAAACTCAACATGCTTAGTTGCAAAATCTGTGCAGTTTAGTGATTTTCATGGACGATTTAAGTATATTTTTTTATTACAACAAAAACAAAATACACTTAAATCGTCTGAGACAATCACTCAAATGGCTTCGAAAATCAGCAAATGTAATTGCCAGGTTTAGTACATTTAAACTGTCACGTTAAGCACTTCCCTACTTTGTTAAAAAATAGTCATGCAAAGTCAATTTACAATTCTCTTGAAAACTCGATAGTAATTCCCCCCTTATTTCGTAGGACACTATTAAATAATTAATGGAGAAAAGAAACGAAGCCTTTAAAAAAAACATTTGTAGGTTTTTTCAATAAAATTTTTATTTAAATTCTATAAGATTCTTTATTTTTATCCAAACATTAAAAACTCAAAAAGTAACAAAAATCTATGTAATAATCTAATCTTTTTAGATTCCCCCCTTAATATCCCCTATCTTTAACTTTATAGCGCAGAATTCAAAAATACAATAAAGTACAAAAAAAATTTTTTTCTGATATAGTTCTATAAGCTTCACGTAAATTCTGGTTTGCAATAATTTAAATTTAGTATTTTCGAATTCATAAATTTAAAAAAAATTAAATAAAACAAACATTTGAAATAAATGCACATTTCGCATACTTATTTAATTTCCTTTCCTAAACAAGGTGCATTTCTGATTTCCAACCTCTATCTAGATCGAAAATCTAGATCAATAATTCTTAATTTTTTATTTATAGATTCATTTCCTAAAAACCTGCGAAAAAGTACTAAAAATATAAAAAAACACGTTTTGTCCCCTTAATTAGCTTAAGCTCTTAACCTTGGCAAAAGTCATAAATTCATAATCTCGCAAATATTAAAATTTACAAAAAAAAAATAAAACAAAAAAGTTCCTGTTGCCTAATTAGTTGACTCAAAACTCAATCTGGGTCAATAGTCATTAATTTTATATGTTTGGACTTTTAATTTGAAAAACCCCAAAAAGGTAAAAAAAATATTTTTTGTTTACTTAGCTGACTTTCGACTTTAATTTGAGACAATTTCTAGACTCATATTCTTAAAAAATATAAAAAGTATAAAAAATTGTGAAAAAGTGGCTTTCGGTCGTTAATTAAATTTAGTCCTAATCTGAGTAAAAAGCCCTTAACTCACATACTCTCAAAAAAGTAAAAATGTTCACAAATGTGAAAAAGTACCCTTTTCACTTATGTAGTTAACTTTCGACCTCAATTTGTTTACGAAGTTGTTGTTGCATTATTGTGGAAGATTTACCAAACTTTTCAGAATTTGCGTTTGAATTGAAATAGATTCCGAATTTACTCCTTCATGCTTTTATTTCAAAAAATTTCATATCGTTACCTTAATATAGAATGGCCCTAACTCGTACTTTTTTTATTTGATTTTTTTTTTTTTCGCTAATTGTGATATGTGAGCAACCAATGAATCAAAATAAGCCGAAAACCTTGCTTGGAAAAAATACTAGTTAGGGCCTTTCTATATTAAGGTACCGATATTGGATTTAAGATCTGTCAAAAGTAATTTAAATTGTATTTCTGTCCTTATTCAACCGAAGTGAAGAAAGTACCAAAACATTATTTTATCCCTTTTTCGGGCCTTTAGGTTACTGGGTGCCCGTATAAAAAAGTTGAAAGTAACAAGGGCCACTCGAATCTATACACATTTGTTAGTTTATTTAAACAGTTTATAATATAAACAAGTTAATATGATGCAAGCATTTAAATTACTTAAGTATTGAATATTTTTTAACACTATTTAGGTATTTGAGAGACCCTCATATGTTAATAATTGGTTAATTAATAAAAAAATACCGTTAATTGATTTTGACTGCGTTAATTGAAGTGATTCCATAAGCAAAAAAGGTTTTTTTAATAACCAAATGTTAATTCTCAAAGTTCTAGGACAAACATACCCTACGCAACGTCTGTAGGACTCATTTTCAAATATGCTAGTTTTGAGCAATAATTTTATTGAAGTCAAGAGGCAATTTTTTTGGGTTCGTTTAATTCCGAAATTTTTTTTTTTAATTTAATAACATTTTTTAATTATTTTATTTCCTCAATTGAGTTTTTACGAAACATTATATCTTTTACATTGAAAATATTTTTTAATAAATATTTAGTTTACATTTTAATTTTGTATTTGGAATAATATAAAAAATTAATATAAAATTTGATACTTACTGCCTCAAGCATTAATTTTGTTTTCTTTTTTTTGTTGTGGAAAGCTATTTGACAATTTAAATTGAAAATCGGTTCCTAAGGCTACGACTCATAAAATTTTGGAGACTATAACTAAAAGAAATGTATTTTATTTTTTTATTTTGTTTGTTAGACGTAAAAAAATTTGCAGTTTTTTAGAGGAATTAAATATGGCAGTTTTATAGCACAGATGCTCTGTACAGAAAATGACCGTTAAAAAAAAAAAGATTTCAGCAAGTCTATTTGGGTCATCAAAAGAACCTGTTATCACCCGAATAAAATATTAACTATGCCAGGCATTGCTTTTTTATTTATAAAGTAAATATTTTAATCATTGATAATTTTCCCTTCTTAAAATAACAAACGAATTTTTTTCTGACATCTTTGTGCGAAAATTTACAAAAATTTTATTTTTTCATGAAATTGCCTTCTTCTGCTAAATCGACGTTTGTTTGTGCGTCTGTCCATTAACTTGTTAAAATTAAATTTCCAAATCCCTTGATATTTCTCAGATCTGTTTGTGGTATTAAAATATCAGGCATACTTGACAAATTTTGCTATTGGAATCAAGCAAAAGTCCCGATAGCTGACAGAGATATAAGCCAGCATCCACGACTAGTTCTGCTTATTTTTCTAAAAACTACTTTAACTTCACTGCAGTTACCTCTCTGTGCAGGTGCAATGTAGGACCGACTCCCATTTTTTTTTCTCAGAAACATTTCTGTAAAACATACCAATGCCCATTCACTGCCCCTCAAAGGGGCTGCCATACAAAGTTTAATTTTGTATTTATCGCTTCCACAGCTTCCAGGGTACTTCTACAAGGGTTAAATGTAAGACAGACTCCAATTAGTTGTTTTTCTCCCAAACTTTTTTGTGGAACGTACTTATCCCCTATCTTCAGTCCCTAACAGTTGTGCCATACAAAATTGTAAGAAATTTGAGTAAAAACCTCTACAACCCATCCGGAGACGCCCTTAGAGGAATAAAATGTCTCAGAGACCCCCATTAGATTTTCTTTTTGAACATAACCTTAAAATATACTTACCCCTTATCTTTATCGTCTAGGGGAAAATTGTTATAAGTTCTCCTTGCAACTTTCAGGGTACCCGTAGATAGGTCAAATGTAGGACTGACCCCAACTAATTTTTCCTTGCAAATGTTTTCCTAAAACATACTTCCCCTATATCTTCACCCACTAGGGCGGTTACCATACAAAATTTGAAAAAAACTATGGTGAAACCCCTACTCATTGTTAAGGGTTTATAAGACTCTGAACAGCTGAAAATGGCGCTCTTACTTGTTTTATTGTAACTCTCTTCAATGTTCAGAGTACATTAGCCCGCATACGAGCTTTTGAGGCACACTAATCTAAAGCAGGCATAGGCATCCAATACCTTGATATGTATATAAATGGTATACATATGTAATGTTCAGGCACTTTTAAGAAACGTATTCTTATTGCTTATTCCGCATAGTTAATAGTGTTATTTAAATATCAGACGAAAACAAAACCGTTTTGAAACATCAAACAAGGCTGACTAATGCAGATATGCCCAAGCCCTATGCGCTTGGTTACCACAAACGTATAATAGAAAGTTTTATCATAACTATGACTGTGTTTTTCGTCAAAAAACTAAGTACAACTATGTTTGTGGCAGTCATAATAAAAATCTTTGTAACCATAAAATGAAGAAGTTGTTCGTGATCATATTCCCGTGACCATACTTAACCATGTTTTTTCTCTGCGTGTGTGTGGTGACTATGTGAAAAGTGTAAGGAATTTTAAAAAAGTTTATTAATACTTTTGAAGACTTGACTATGTTTGATCTTACCCTGTTACGTTTTAGTCCAACATTTACTAAAATAAACTATAAGCACCTATAAACATTTTCCATAAAATACAATAATTTAAATAAAAAAACTCCTAATTTAATAAAGTCAAAAGACAACGCTTGTTGAAAAATCACAACAAATAAATGTAATTTATTTTCCTTTTAAAGAGAAAACATTAGAGCAAAGAAAAAAAATACGAAGAAATAATAATAAAATAAGGAGAATACAGCTTTAATAAATGAATGTGTTAAAAAGTAAGTAAATGTTTAAGAAAAACAAATGAAACAGGTGTTTAAGCTTATAAAAAGTTATTATCAACAACAACTTAAAGCATTTATTTTAATGCATTTTATGTATTTTATGTACATTTTTATATACATAGTTATAAACATTTGTTTGTATTATGTAGTAAATTTATATATAGCAACAGTACTTAGAAGCAAAATCAGATGCAATGCAAATATTTAGTGCTTTATTGAATAAAAATATAATCCATAAGTGTTTGTAGAAACATCATTTTTATGTAGTTCTATGTTTTGCATGAATCAACAGCCTCTAGTTAGATTATGATTTTACCAAGTTCTAAAATGTAAGCAGGCATTTGCATGTCAAATATTTTTCCTTGAAGATTTAATTATTAATCACTTTTACATATAAAATACGAAAATAAATATTTTGTTAGCCAGCTGAAAGACAGACAGGAAACTTGAAAATTTTAATTATACTTTTACTGTTATCTGTAGGTCATTTTATTAGATGCCTAAAGTGCTGACAGTATATATACGTACATGTGTTACATAAATTAAAATTTAGTTATTTTTTCATTATATTGAAAATGTCAAATATTACTTGTGATAAGGCAGTACTAAGTAAAAAAATTAAGTGCCTCTCCAAAACGCAACCTTTAACTGCATTAATTACAACAGCCCTTTTGGAATATAACAGCGACCCTTTAATTCTGAAGGACAATGTTGAGTAGATAATTTTTGTAAAATAAACTTCTAGTCCAGTCGATTTGAGATAGTTTGCAGTTGGTCAAAGTTTTGCCTTTTTTTTGTCTGAAGGAAATCATGTAATATTGCTAATGAAACGTAAAGAACTTTTTTTACAACTTTAATGTCTTTGGTAAACTTCACTAACAATTTTTCAGCAAAACATTTTCGTAAAATATTTTATTTCTTATTCAATTTTTAAGGACTTTTTTATTTAACCGAAAAAAAGGATCGAATTGATCCATTAAAACATAAATAAATTTTGAAGGACTTTTTTATTTTTCCAAAAAAAGGGCCAAATTGATTCATAAATACAGAGGTGGAGGGTTACAAATGTAAAATAGTAGTTTTTGTAAACTTTGTTGACCATTCAATTTAATCTGGGTTTCAAGCTGTTAATTTTTAATTCTATACTTATATTCCAAAAAAATTAAAAAAAGTTCCAAAAACATGAAAAATGCAGAAACGCAGTAAAATGCGAGCAGAGTACTTTTGGTCTACTTAGTTGACTTTCGGCCTTAATCTGGGTCTAAAGACTTTAATTTCATATTTGTAGATTCACAATTTTAAAAAATGCAAATAAATTTTTAGGCTCAAGTTCAATGCTTACTAAATTCTCATTATTTTGCAAATAAAGTATTTTAGTTTTTTTTTTAATTCTATTAGCGTTAGTTAACAAAGGAAAAATTTTGTATTGAAAAAACGTGTTTCTATTTACCGACACTAGCCGAGTAGAATGCATTTTCGAAAAAAGCTACGATTTTCATCATCAGTACTCTTTGTTGGGTTGTTAGTTATTATATTTGGTTGTAAACATCAGCCGTTTAACATTCGCCAATTGTGGCGTGGGGAGTCGGCACGAAGTTTTTTCCATTTAACACTAACTGAATCAAAGTTTTTTCTTTTTTTCTTTTTTATGCACTAACGCCGTCTTGGTGTAGATCTTTGTCCATCTGTCAGACGGTATTAAAGACTACGTAATTTTTTAAATTTACAACTTTTAAATTGTTTAAATTGTGTAACTAACGCTAATAGAATTAAAAAAAAACTTAAACAATTCATATCCAAAATAATGAGAATGTAGTAAGCATTAAACTTGAGCCCAAAAATTAAAATTAAAAATTGTCTTAAAAACAAAAAGCTCAACTATACATAAAATATGATTTTTCCAATAAGTAGCCAAATCGCCTAAAAAGTGAGTTTTGCCTGCTCTAGCCCTTTTAAATTAAATACAACTTTGTAACTTTCGAAAGCAATTTAAATATGTATTTATTTTAAATAGCTTAGAAATTTTAAAAAGTTTAAAAGTACCAAAAATAATTTGTACCATTTTTAACTTCTAACGGCTAAGGTTCCAAAAGTACCAAAACTTATACATATTTTCTCAAGAAACGTCAAACGCATTTAAAATTATGATTTATCTATATTGGTTCTCAATTTTAAAAAAAGTACCAAGAAAAAAACAAAAAAAATAATTTAAAGCCCTTTTTACCCTGAACACTCAAAAAATTATATATATTAAATCCACTGGGAGTGACTTAAAATAACTGGATATTGATTTAAAACCTCTCCAACAAGATATTCATTAAAATAAACAAATTTATTCATTTAAATTCGTAAAAAAATTAACTTGCATAAACTTCTTAAATTAACTAGATTTTCTTTAATTCACAGCAAAACACAAAGTTTCAGAAAAAAATTGACAAAGCTAAATATTACTTTAAAATAACTGACAAAATTAATTTCAACTAAAAATAAGTTGTTTTGTGCAGTTGAAGCTTTAAATAATTCTTCAAACCAGTTTAAAAAAATATTGAATTAAAATTTAACTGTTTTTTTTTATTCAAAAACAACTTTTCGTAAACTTCTTAAATAACTTACAGTCGGTTACTGTAATAATTTTTTTAAGTGTAGAATTTATAATTTAAAGATAAATACCAAAGACTTATTCAAACTTTTTTCAAATCTTTGTAACGCAATTTGAATAATATTTTTATATTTTTTTTATTAAGAAGCTGCCAAAGTACTAAAAAAAATAGTTTTTCCCTTTCTTCCTTAAGGGTCAAAATTTCAAAAAGCTATTAAAAAGTTAAAAAGGATTATCCTTAGACCAGTCGAACCCTATTATATTAAATAGCTTAGAAGTTAGAAAATATAAATTTTATCCTTTAGGGATATTTTTATTTCTTTATTACACTTAGGTTAGGTTAGGTTAGGCTAGGTCATCTATAGTTAAACAGATAGCAAAATACCCATCTTCCTTTTTCGACCCTTCTTTAAAATGCCTTAAGAGCATCTTAACATTGCAAAAAACACCCACAGTCTAGACAATGGGCTAGCTTTAATTTATTGGATAATAATTTTTTTTTGCATATTCTTATTATTGAATCTTCGCTAATGCAAGCTAACGATAGGTTTTAGAAGCCTAAGACTAAGTTATTCATTAAGGCTAGTACCAGATCAAAATTTAAGTTCTCATAATAAAATGTAAACATTTTATTCTAAGCGCAATAGTACCTCTTCTTTTCAGAGGAGTGTATACACTATGTTGCAAGATGTTTCGAGCGAGCGGATTTGAATGTGTTTCCAGCTTATATTTAATTTGAATTTTAGTTAATTTATTTTAAAGACGAAGTTGGTACTGTTTAAGTCAGTTTTGGATATATATATACAAAAGAAGAAAAGAAATCTCTAATTAAATTTTTTGAAGTTGTAATTGGCCTTAATTTATTAAGCAAGAAGGCGTTACGCTGTGTAAAATTTAGTCATTTTAGGCAAAATTAAATATCTTGGAAAAAATTAAGCTAGACTTATGAATTTAAAAAAAAAAAATTAGAAGAAATATTTGATAGAAATATTTACTCAAATTGAAACTCAAACGACTTTTGTACATCTACATTAGCAAAATCGTACACTATGCGTTGTTTAGTGGTAAAGGTGCCCCCGTACAACAATATCAGCCCAGGTTCAAATCCCAATGAAGGACAAGGTAAACATTTTTGCGTGACCTTGAATTTTAAATTATTTAGAGGCTTCAATTAAACCCCTTGTAAATTGTAAAAGTAAATATCTGGAAAACTCATTTTTGTAAAACGTTTACTCACAAACATCTTACAAGCGAAACAAAAGTGTGGTCAAACATTATTTAAAAATAGAAAATATTTAAACAAGACTAACCAAATTTTTAATTTTCCTTATATTAACATCAAATTTTTTTAGATGTTATAATATTTAACTAGCAAACCATAACTTTCTTACTTGCTGTCTTTAATATTTTTTTTAATACTTTTGAAGTACTTAGTTCATAATGGAGAAGATTTATTAGAAAACTTTAAGAAAAAAACTTTTTCGACAGTTAAAAATTATTGCATTTTTTTTTTTTTGATTTTGGTTTTTTGGTTGAATATAACATTTTTCCCCAAAATCATATTTTGTTTTAAGTTCTACATTTAGACCACAAATAAATAATTTTTACTCATATTTTGTTTTTTAGCATAACAATTACTTCCCTTTTAAACGCAATAAACCATCATTGTCAATTGTGAATCCGCTGGACGTTTTGAGACAACGTTTACTATTGGAAATAGCTCGTAGGCAAATGAAAGAAAACACAAGACAGGTAAGATTAACAAAAGAAATATTTTTTATTTAAATTAAGCACAAAACAAAGATATACAATAAAATAATCATTTAATGTTTGTTTGTACACAAAATGTGGTAACAAAAATAAACTCAACTTAAAGTTATAAATGTGTATATTTGCTTTAAAAATAGAAAATTTTTTCAAACAGACATTAACAACATCAACAACCTGCATTACTATACACTTGCTTGAGTATTTATGTTGTAAACTTAAATTCCTTCAGAAGGAATGTTAAGGATTTCGGTATGGTTAGTTATTTAGAGTCTAGAATTTACAAAACAGACAAGAAATTTTTTCAACACAAAGTATTTGTGTTAGAAAGGCAGGCTGTTTGTTGGTTTTGGATTTTAAGTCAATGGAAATGTTAAAGAAATAAATATTTTTTCGGTTTGTTACTTGTTTAAGAGTAAAATATTTTATTTATTTATTTATTTATTTATTTATTTAATATATTAGGTCTATAGATACAAAATCCTTACAGACTATAAAAAACAACATTTAGCTATTTAAATACAAAATAATATTACTTTTACATACGTTAACATTCAAAGAAAAATCAATAAGATTATACATTTTATTAAACTCAGTACATATTCTTAAAAACGGATCAGAATTTGCATAGTTTGTTTTAAATACTTTGACTGATAAAAGACAAAAATTACGTGTAGGCCGAGATGGAACATTAAAAGATATGTTGGACAACAGAAAGTCAGAAAGTATATTTCCTTTTAATAAATTAAATACAAACATAACATTTAACATTGTCCTACGACTTTTTAGCGTTGGCAGCTTTATAAGAGCAAGTCTACTAATATATGACGGCATGTTTACCGGATTAAACCGAAGATCTCTAAGACAAAATAGTAGGAATTTTTTTTGGACTGATTCGATGGTATTAATGTGAATTTTGTACGACGGATCCCAGATTACAGAGCCATATTCTAAAGTGGGTCTTACGAGTGATGTATATAGCAGCTTTGTAATGTATGGATCACTGAACTCCTTTGCCCAGCGTTTTATAAATCCAAGTACCGACTGAGCTTTATTAACAATTAAAGAGATATGATTAATGAAGTTCAACTTGGCATCTAACAAAATTCCCAGATCAGAGATTAGATTCAGTCTGTCTAAAGTATGACCGTTTAAAACGTAGCTCACGTTACTATGACATCTCCGAAAGAAGCACATATATTTACATTTTGCAGGATTTAACTTCATAAGGTTGCACTTGCACCAGGAATAAAAAGCATCTACGTCATTCTGAAGAAGGATATGATCAGCATGATTTTTATAGCTAAGAAAAATTTTTACATCGTCAGCATACATTAAGACGTTAGAATACGTAATACATTTTGGTAAGTCGTTGATAAACAGAGAAAATAGCAACGGCCCAAGATGGCTTCCTTGTGGCACCCCAGAAGTAACAGCTATAGGCTTGGAGATAACCTTTTTGAAACGAACGCTTTGCTTTCTACTTGTCAGGTAAGAAAAAATCCAGCTAAGGCAGTTTTGTGTGAAACCCATCAATTCAAGCTTTTTTATAAGAAGTTTATGGTTGACCTTATCAAACGCCTTACTAAAATCTGTGTAAATTACGTCAGTTTGCTTATGATCAACAAATCCCCGATTTATAAGAGTTGTTAGCTGCAATAGATTTGTAATAGTTGAACAACCTTTTCTAAAACCATGTTGCAGCGACGACAAGATAGGCGACACTTGCTGAACAAGATAATCTGTTATAATTTTTTCAAAAAGTTTAGGAATGATACTTAGCATAGCAATTCCTCTGTAATTAGTTATGTTTTTTTTACTACCAGATTTTAATAGAGGTTTAATAAATGAGTCCTTCCACATTTTCGGAAAATGCCCGAACTTAATTGATACGTTATTTAATAATTTCTTTTAACACAGTTAGACAAACAACAAAGCTTCTATAAAAATTAAAGACAAATTTTTGTGGTAAAACTATTTCATTTTACTTATATTGTATATATTTATTGGGCATATTTGTGTTTATAATTTAAACGGATTGAACCAAAATCTGAATATTTCAAAACTCTAGAGATTTTTTAGTTAGTTAAATTAACATATTCCCCGCAAAAAAAAATCAAGAAATGTAACCAAGTTAGGAATTTAATAATTTAGAAGAAGTGGTTGCCAAGTGTACCTATATTACCGATCCGATTTTTTTACAAGGCCTGATATTCAAGTAGCTTAAGCTTTCCTTTCTTATAGTTAAAAAATTCCTTATTCAACGGATTATTTCACTTAATGGTAATTGAAATGGAACTGGTAATGCATGAAGAAATACTGGCATACTGAATTGTATTACATTATTTGTTTAAATGTTCTGATGGTAATGTTGAAATTTTTAATGTGTTTTAGCAAATCCCATCTATTTATAGCAAATATTTTTTTCCAGGCCACAGCCGAGCCATAACCTTTAAGAAGACGTAAGACCCAAAAATCAAACTATTTTCTTAGGTTAAGGTACAGGGTGTTTGGTGGCAAATTTATATTTTCAAATACGATTATTTCAAAAAGTAACTAACAGTGCAGAGGGACGGTGGCGCCGTTGGAATTATCGATTGTGCGAATTTGTCAGTCACGATGCCACAGCGGTCGAGTGAGCATCGTGCGTTCGCTGTGGAGACATTTTTTTAACAGTAATGATTCTTACGTAATTGCTTGCCGACAATCTTGTTCAAATATCGGTATTCGGAGAATACGTGACGAATAAGCTCATTTTCACTTAAACAGACACGTAAACAATTAAATCTGCCGTTACGGGTTTCAGGAACCCGCAACCATTGACGAGAAAATCAGTGTCACCTTTTGGTGTGCCTTATGAATGCACGAGATAGTTGGACCACTTTTTCGAAAAGTCTCGAGGGCAGACGACGACTGTTAAGCCTGCCAGCTGATCCAATGTACTCTTCGCAAACGTTGTTTCAACAGAATGGGCTGGCTGCATACCATCCAGAGCTTCGATAAATTTTTTTCAGAAAAACTTCCTCTAAAAACTGATCAGTCGCTTTGGCGACATCCACCGAGGTTGCCTGATCAAACTCCCATGGATTTTTTATGGAGCTACCTGAAAGACAGAGCTTATAAGGATAATACCAAATGTGGCCTTCAAGAAAAATATTGCCGAGAAATCAGCTCTATTAAACCAAGTCTACTTTTCTAATGACCTTCGTCGTTGGTATGGAAAAAGGGAAGAGGAGACGGAATTTTACCTGCTTTGCGAATATCCTAATTTAGCTGCCAGGGCATAAATTTGTCTGGGCATCTTTTTATTAAATGATCTTGATGGGGTATAAATGTACAGATTGAATGGCCTGTTAAGTTACCTCTCGGTCATGAATTGGATCTTTGTTCTGGATTCTAAAGGGTAATACCTCAGTGAACGTTTGGCTGTTAGTAAGGAGCCTGCCAGTTTTGTCCAATATCCTGTAGTGTAGCAGCCAGCGAGCCTCATTGCTAATCAGCGTAGGGCACTGTATAAAATTTGAGCTCCTTTCTTTGTCCTGTAACCCAGATTGCTTGTTTAACCCATCCACATTTAGCTGTTCAAGCTGCTCATTGAATTCCACAAGAACTACTTACTTCTGTTATATATTTTCGAAGGGCCTTAAATGAGAAAGTAATTTAGAAAGAAACTTATTTACCCCATTTTTCAGTCTGAATTTTTAGATTTGGTAGATCAGCCCAGAGCTTTAAGTTTAGATACCACTATATTCTCTCACGATATTCTGTATTGATAATGACACATTTGTCTATACCACCCGCTTTGATGGTAAAATTGGTAATAATTAACACGCATATGGTTAAGGTATTATAATTAACGGGTTTAAGTATGAGAGTAGCCAACTTTTCTTTTAGCTCTAACTTAAATACTCAACTGCTTTCTAACTACATATGTACCTAAAGATAACCAGGTGCACCTAACGAGTGTACAACAAATCTTTGATCACATTTTCTATAAAGTACTCTGCATTATAAGCAGTAGACATTCTAAAACTAAATATGTATTTAGGTTGAAAAAAAATTTAATATAAATATTTTTCTTTTAAAGACAGTTAATGATAATTTTATTACCATTTAACAAAACCAAATAATGCACATCTCAAAGTGTATTTTCTTATACATAGGGTGACCACTCATTCTGATTTCTTTGGTACATGTATTGATTTTTTATTTATTGTATTGGTTAAAAATATGTGTACTGATTTTTAAAGATAATTTTTTTAATTAATTAAATAACAAAAAAAAAAACAAGATAGCTAGCCCAGTATTTATACTCCCGCCATCATTTTGCGACTGTTTTTTTAATCGGCCAGTCGGTTGTTGTAATAAAAAATCTAACAGTGTCATAAGCAACTGTAACACGACAATTTTTTTTAGAATGTCAATTATTTTCAACCTTTATCTTGATTAGGTTAAGTTAGGTAGAACAGGCAGCCGTTAATAGAAAGGATACAGTTAATGTAGGTCCGATTAGTTCAGTCCTTTTTTGTTACCTGGAAAGGCAGGTAGAACGAGTGAAGATAGAAGGAAAAAGCAAATTTAGAGAAGGATAAGACAAAAAGAAGAATAAAGCATTAAGCAGGGCCTCTGGTGGGAATCTAACCCGCAACCCACAGACTGGCAGACTCGTGCATTAACTACTGATCTACTCGGACACCTCTTTACTTTACAAAAATACAAACGAGATGGACGGAGGGAAATGATTTAAGCTGACTGCCATCATTAACGGTGGTTCTTATATTATCAGAACGTTAAACAAACCTTATACTTAACAAAAATTTGACTGAATTCGAACCTAGAATAAATGTTCACCCTATTATAAAATAAATTTAAAATTATATTAACTTGCTTATAAGTACGTGGTAAAATAGAATTTAAGTAGCTTTGCTCTATTAAACATTACTGAACTGGAAAACTTACAAAGGGCAACTTGCAATAGAAGTGTAAAATTTGTTTGTATATTTTTATACTCAATAAATAAGAATTCTACTTAACTACTAGTTTAAAATGTCATTAACCTATACATATGCATACATCTATACTTAAAATATTTTTATATTAAGTGATTGTTGTTCATTAAGAAAGTTTTCCGCAAAGTAAAAATAAAAAATAAATATTAGGTAATTTTACAAAGAAATATATTTTTTGAGTATACGTAAGTGCTAGATATTGAAAAAATGAGCTGCCCAAAAATAAAAGTTTTCTGTAAAGTGATTTGTTCAAGTCATTAGGCCTTTGTAAAATTCTATCGACTATTCAAATAGAGTTCTGGATAATATTTTTATGTTTTTTTTTTGTTTTTTATTTTACAGTGAATTTTTGTTCATAAAAAATGTTTGAAAAATATACCAAAATGTTAACAAAAATACTCTTTTGCTTAGAGGTCAATATCGGGTTTTCATTTAAATTATGATTAAGAAAGGAATTTCTTTAAAACTTACCTAAATGTATAAGTATATTAAATAGCCAAGTTCAGTAAAATGTATGTGTTATTTTGAGCTTAACCCAATACAACTAAAAATAAATAAAAAAAAAACAAATTTAAAATTTTTTTTTAAATAAAACTTATAAAGAAAAAATTGTTTTCTTAGCTTCTTAGATAAAATGAAATATTGATTTTAAAACATCTCAATAAGTCGTTAATAAGTCTCATACAACTCTAATAGCAACTAATTGATGTTGACGACAAAAACCAGATAATTCTCTACTATGCAATAAGTAGCAGTAGTAGTAGTAGTAGTAGTAGTAGTAGTAGTAGTAGTAGTAGTAGTAGTAGTAGTAGTAGTAGTAAGTAGTATATATGTGAATAAGTGATAAGGGTATCTGTGTATAAGTTTGTCATTCCATTTGTAATTTCTTCAATTTCCATCTGCCATCCCCAAAAAGTCGAATTAACAATGGTCGGATGTCCGTCTGCCGGTGTTAAGGTTAAAATCAACTTTTAAAAGCCTCCCGATGTCGCACAATCTTAATTTATCAGAAATATCTGCAGAAAACTTGCTACTAAAATCCAGCAAAATCGCCCGTAAACTGATCAAGATATATGTAAATCAGCAATTAGGACTACCTCTGTTTATTTCTTCAAAATTTGTACATAAAAGCTACTTAAATTGCCTTAATGTTACCCGAAATCCATTAATTTTTCCTCCTTAACATTTTTGTGGAATATACTTACATCTTATTTCCGTCCCCTAACAGGGTTGCCAAAAAAAAAATTTTTTTTTATAAATCCCACAGCTTCGTGGTGCTTCTACAGTTTCTCCTCCCAAAAATTTTTTGTAACATACTTACCCCTTATCTTCATCCTCTTACAGGGTCGCCATACAAAATTTTAAAAATATAGAATAAAAACCCCTACAACTTGTTGGAGTCGGCCTAAGAGGAATAAAATGATTTGCAGACCCCTCTTTGATTTTCCTCTCAAACAAATCCCTAGAACATACTGAACCTATCTTCATCACCTAAGGGGCTGCCATACAAAATTTATAAAAATGAGGCAAAAGCGCCCATAACTTCCCCATAGTCAACCTTAGAGAAATAAAATTTACGACCGAACCCCATTAGTTTTTCCTTTCAAACATATTCTCAGAACATACTTACCCCCTATCTCCATCATCTAAGGGGACTCTTGCACAAAGTTTGAGAAATTACAATAAATCCTTTCCTACAGTTTCCAAGGCGCCCGTAGATAGGTCAAATGTAGGAGTGACCCCAACTCATTTTTCCATGCAAATATTTTTCTATAACATTCTTATCATTAACTCCACCCCCTAAGGGGGTTGCCATAAAAAAAATTAGAGTAAAAACCCCTACACGTTGTGAAGGGTATATAAGACTCGGCACATCCGAATATAGCGCTCTTGTTGTTTTTTAAAAGTGCCAAGACTCATTATTGTGCATACAGTGCTTACAGAGATTAATAAATACTACACAGTTGGGTATAATATGGTCTAGCTTGATCGAAAATTACCTTCTTACTTTTACAAAACTGATATGTTCCATCTTAACAGAATCAAATAAACAGAAGTGGGCAAAGAGAAAACTGTTTCTTTCAATTAATATTTAAGACATATTTTTATTATTTCCTTTGTATTTGCTACAAAATATTTTATTTATTTAAAAAAAATGCTTCTTGACGTTTTCGTTCCTCTTTTTTAATGTAATAGTAAATCAACAACAACCACCCAAGTTACTTTAAAGAAATCCTTTTGCAAATATTCAATTCTTAAAATATAACTTAACAAACCTAAATATATCTACAGCCACTGGATTGGATTGCCTCAGGTCTGAAACAAATTGTAACACTAACAACTAAACTTGCCACAGCTTAACCGCAGTGTTTATGTGCTAAGCACACAAATACTTACGTATAACATTGTGTATGCACACTCCTACATCAAAAATACCCAACGGTGAAACCAAACCGGCCTTCACACTTCAAGCCTTCTGAAAGGCATGCTTGTACCTTTAGGTTGATTATGTTAAAATTTTTTCTTTGATTCCCAAGAAGGATTTAAGAATGCCCCGGTCTTCCCTTCTATAAGAACGCAAGCATAATTTTATTAAGGTATTTTCTTTTTTTTAGTTTTTGTTTGTGTGGCAAATGCCAAAAAACGAAGGTTCCGTTATAAATTAAAAATAAGGGTGAAAAACGAAGACAAAACTATTTTTTTTTCTTTAGTGTGTAAAATACAAGAACTTAAAAAATAAGGAATAAAAATATAAATAAAAAAATTGAAAAGAGTTTAATAAAACTTAAAAAAATACAATAAAATTTAAATAAAAAAATCAACGAAAATGTTAACAGTTGTGTAAGGAAAACATAATCCATTTAAAATAATACATTTACGAAAGGGTTTTTAGACGGCATTGAACAGAAATTCATAATACAAATCTAAAAAAACTTAAAACGTAATTTGCAGGCCCTTTTAGAAAATTTGCCGTAATGACGACTTGTATAAAAATTACAAAATTAAGGAAAGGAGTTAGGAATACTTGTGTATTCAAAATAAGGAGGCCTTCTTGAAGGCTTAAGAACCCCTTTGTTTTACCGCTGAGTAGTTATATAAAAACTTATGCACAGTTATCACGGTGGCTACATAAGAACGTTAGTTATTTACAAACAATTTGAAGTAGTTTGCTTTTATGAATACTGAGGAAATTTATAAAATGTCAAATTAATTTAACTTAAATAATATAATTTTCTTCAATTGAGAAGAGTACGTAAGCAGTGGCTGATATCTATAGTTCTCCGTCCTTAAAATTCCTGCATAAATATTTCTCATAATGCCACAGTATTTTTCATGGCGTAAATAAAATATATTAAAGGCTTTAAAAATTTAAACATTTTAATTTCCCAAATGACATCTTTTAACATGTTTTTTTAATTTTATATTTACGCTTAAGGTGGAATTGAATCGAGCTATATTAAAAAATGTTGGTAAACGTATGGCCAGCAAGCATCGTATATCTCCCCTGACTGCTTCCCAATACAACGACCATGAAAGACAAACGCAAATGCAACAGTTTCCCATGCAACATTTACAACACTATGAATACGAATTAATACCCACAACATTAATTTTTGATTACTTACAACAACAGCAGCAAAAACAACGACAACATCCTGGGTTACCACACGAATCCACAGCAATACAGTTTGATAACAATTACATTAACGATGTTCTTACTTCACCAGTTGACGAAGAAGATGATACAGATTCACGAGGCATGGATATTGCGAGATTCAATGGAGTGTTGAACAATAACGCCAAGAATTCAATTAATAATGAACATTTGACCTCAATAAATGAACAGCAACTAGAGAAAGCAGGAACAGGAGCAGCAACAACATTTCAAAAATCGACTAACAATAGAAGTGATGCAACAAAAAGTTTAACATTGATTAACAGTCATCAACCTCAACATCACAAGAATCATTTCAATTCAGATCTAAATGATGAAAATTCACTATCTTTGGATTCTAACACAAATGATATAAAAAATGGAATTAATGATAATGTTGATGCAGGTATTAACAGTGGCAGTGATTATCAGATGCAACGTTATTTGTACAATTTTCATAAAAATCCAAATCATCTAGCGAGGAAGTAAATTTTAATTTAATGCCTTTCTGCAGTCCCACCTTCCCCTCTTTATAACAGTTTATTTACCTAGAAGATAAAAGGTACTCCCCTTTACTTTTAAACAAATAAATAGAAATATTGTTAATTTCAAAAAAAGAAAAACATTAAAAAAGAATATATAAAAAGCAAAACTACATATATACAAAATTATTTGAAACAGGCTTAAAAAACGAATAATCGAATTTTAAAGATTTGAGTGTATTGTGCTTAATATGTTAAACAGTAGTTTGAAGAATTTTAACAGCAACCATAAAATTTCTAAAAAAAATTATTTTAACAGTTTAAAACTAGGGAATTCAAGTTTTTTGGAAATCATAAAAAAATTCAACAATTTATAATTGAATAAACAAACATACATATATGTATGTTAAAAAAAACTAAATGTAACTATTTTAAAATTTATTTACATTGCAGAAACAAATTTCAAAAAATATTGTTGCTATAGTTTTTACAAAATGTATCATAAATAAAATTGTATATAACAGAATTAAGTTGCAATTTCATTTTCTTTTTTTTTTTGTTACTTCTATTTAAAATAATTAAGTTTGTTTGTATAATGCTAGTTTAGTACAACTTTATTCAAATTTCTAAATATTTGTTCTTATAACGTACATCCATATATTTTTTGGGATTTTTTAACCATTTATCATACAATTGGAATTTGCTATGTAAAACTACACGGTGGCAGCTCTGCGCAGCAACAGGTGATTTGTTATTGTTTACAGTACAAATAAAACAGAAACAAATACAAACTGAGAAATATAAACAAATTGTAAACAAAAACAAATTTCACTAGAGGTGAATTTAAACAAAGTATACAAGAAGCACATTGTGAGACAGAAACAACTGCTGTTTTTAATTCTTAGAGTATTAACAGTATTACAGCAACATATTACATATTAAATTATTAAACTTAATTGTGAATAAAAACAGAGGTAAAGGACAGATAATTCTGAAAAATTAATTAAGAAAAAATTAATAAAAAAATATATATAAAATCATTACTAACAAATTATGTAGACAAACTTAAAAATAACTTCGGGCTGACAAAGTGTAATTAAAGAATTGAACGGGGGTGGCAGATAAATTTGTGCGAAAATCGTAGAAATGCAAATAATCAAAGTGTAAGCATTTTGGCACATAATTTAATATAAAATTTGCAAGATTTTAAAATAAAAAATTTTTAAATTACTCTCTTTTTTATATTTCAAAAAAAAAAAGGCCACACCCGCAACACTTTTAAAAAGTTTAAAAAAACCGTTTGTATGAAGTATACTATAGGTTCAGCATAGAAATGCCTTAGCTCGTACATTTTTATAAGCCCAGATTTTTGGTAATTTCAGTTAATAGTCTGCTTATATAACACAATTAGCAAAATAAAACTAGACTTAAAAATAAACGAGCTAGGGCTTTTCTATATTAAGGAATGATATTTATTGAACTACCAAATAAATTAAAATAAATGTGCTCGATATTTATTGTATTTAACATAAGTCAGTTGTTGCTATTTTGTTAATAATAATATATGTTTTTCCTTTGATGATTAAAATGTGGAAATTTTAAAAGATTTTAAATTGTCATTTGCTATTTAAAAGATTAAAAACCTGGCAGGAGTAGCAGAGAATAACCTTTTATAAAAATATTGTAAGATACAGAGCTGCCATTTGGCTGTAAAGGATGATTTAAATTTTAAGCTTTTTCTGAAAAATTTCACAATTTTAAATTAATAATTTTCACTTTCAAAGCTTAGTTGCAATTTTTCAAAACTCTTTTTAAAAAAAGTTAGAAGACGTCAAAAATTTTTGCAACTAGTTAAGGATTTATTTTTTTTAATTTAAGTTACCTAATTGTTTTTTAGCAGAAGTTTTATTTTGCAAAAAGTATATAACAAAATAATTTTTTTTATTATTTAACTCTTATTAAAAAACAAATTACCATTTTACAACAACAATAATACCATTTAAAAATTAATGATAATGAAATATTTTTCGCGGGCGGACATAATAAATACAACACATTTAGGGCTACCTAAATTTCATATATTCTTTATAATTAATTAAAAATTTTTTTTTTATATATTTTTTGTTTAGCATAAATTTTACTTTTAAAACATATAATTATGCACAGAAAAATAAAAAGAAAGAATCTAACTAAACATGCTATTAACCTATCGGATATATATAAAAAAATATAGCTGCAAAAAAATAATTTTTCCACTGAAATTTAATAATTCTTTTTCACTTTGCAGGTTAAATAAATCAAGTTAAAGTTTTTTAAAAAAAAGGTTACTCCTGTTTTACAAATAATATTTCAATGCAAAGATAAATATATTTATAGTTATAGTCTTAGTTGTCTCCCGAATATATAATAATTTCATTTTGTTGTATTTTAGTTTATATTACCAAATAACTTTTTGCGTAACATAATATTAATGGAACGAAACTAAACTATTTTCATAATAGTTAAATATACACAATACTAACAAATATTTATTTTTAAAATAAATTTTTATATATTTTATTATATATTTATGTTTTACAATTTGAAAAGAAATTTATGAACAAAGTCAAAAATATATTAGCAAATACTTACACATAAACAAATGTTCCATATTATAAAACTGTTGTTTCTTAAATAGGCAGTAAAAAACAAAAAAATTATATATGTTTGTTAAAAATAAAAATACAAAACAAAATAATTTATAAAAAATAGAAAAAAAATATTACATATATATTAAACATAAAAAAAACTTAATCATAAAGTTCATTACTACAAATACGTACAAAAATAAAGTTAAAAACTACCTAAACATGTTTTGCAGAGTCAGTATATTTTATAGTTTTAAAACATATGTATTTTAACAAGCAGGTATTCAATATATTGTTAAATTATTTTCGTATACAAAAAACTAATATTTATTTTTATATTTCTTTTAACTTAATATTAAATGTAAATACAGAACTTAAACTTAAATAAGCATTAACCAAAGTTACTTCATTATTATGTGCTAAAACAAAAGAAAAAAGGAATTTATTAAAAAAACAACGTGCTACCACATAAACAACAAAAGCGATTACAAAATATTATGTGTATTTATTTATAAGTGATTTCAATTATTTATCTACAACTAAATGTATAATATTTAAAATTAACTACTTAATAAAGTTTAGCTATAAATGCTAAAGAAAATCCAAACTCTTTAAAAGAACAAGAATAGTTTTCATTGATTAAAAAAACTGCCGGTACCTAAAAATGAATTTTCAATTTTTTTGTTATGGAAAACATTTATCAAAACCAAAAATTTTAATATAGATATACATACATATATGTATATCAATCTTATATAAATTATATAATTTTTTCGGTACAAATTTATTCGTTCTTGTAAGAACAGGCAGGCAATAAATAAAAATGAATACAGGTACGTATGATTAATATTTAATGTTTCATTTATCAATCATTCGCAACAGGCCAAAGATGTCAAACGAGTAACAAAACTAATAGCTGTGTTGGCGTACTTAATCCCAATTTTATGCAAAAATAAGACAAATGCGAGCGGTTTGAAAAGAGAATTATTATTCTTCGATTTAATGCACGAAACATTCCGAACTTTTTTTTCGGGCTTTTTTGGAAAATTGACAAGAAATAAGTTGTTAAAAAAACAAACAACACATGTAAATATCTTTTGAAAGAAACTAAAATGCAAAGTAAATACGTGCTCGGCAAAATATCTGATAGTAAGTGATTTTATTTCTGAATGTTTCTAAATGACTTATGCTAATTTCTAACAGACTTTAAGCTCTATTTACAAAAAAAAAAATCGTTTATATTTTGTTGTAATCGTTTAAAGCATTTTTGGTGTTTTTTAGGGCTAGAAATTTAATTTTTTGTATTCCTCTGCCTATCTGTGGTTTTGTTGTTTTGGAGAAAAAACGCTGTTCTCATTTTTCAGAATTTTACCCAAAAAGTAAAGAAAAGGACCTAAAATACATACACCGAAAAACGTTTTATTTTTTATCAAAAAACTTACGTTTAAAAGTAAAAAAAAATTATTTTTTGTTGGAACAACGAAACAAGGATTTTTATTTCCTAAAATATATGTATATACCTTCAAAAACAAATTTCGTTTGTACATATCCATGTGTAAAAACAAAAATATTTTGAACAAAGAGCAGATAAAATATTTTTCTAACTTTTCTTTTTTAATCAAAAATTAAAAAAATTTTTGGCCAAAGCTACATACACATATACATATATATATGTATGGGTAAAACATAGTTACAGATGGTTTTAATTGTGTAATGTACTGATATATATCGTTTAAAATATTTTATATTTAGCTGATCATATTTTAAAATACCTTATTTTTATTTTATTCATATCGCACACTAAATCTGAAAGAGTCACAACTCAAAATCAAAAGTTTTCATAAGAGTTTTCTTCTCTATATTTAAAAGCATTGTCCATTAATAAAGTCTTGGCAATTCGGCAACAACAAAAAGGCAAAAACAAAATAGAAACATTTTGTTTGAGTAAAACTTCACCATGATTGTCAAAAATAGCAGACTAAAATACCACTTTTAACACCGACAATAATGACACGGCACTTTATAAAATAAACAAAAAAACAATGGCGCCCTATATATGTAAAAAAAAATTTGACACTCAAGATAGATAAACATAAGGGAGCAAAAAATTTTCAGCTGGGCTAATAATTATACCTTGTTAAGTGTACCCTAGTTCAAACTGTATAATAAAATTAAGTTCAACAGTAAAAGTCTTACAATGAATTTTATTGAAATGCAAAAGTATTTTTCATGTGTTTAAAAAATTTATTCCAGAAAGAAAGCAAAAATGATTTTTGGTAATAATAAGTTGCGACTGTTTTGTATTTAATATTAAGTTGCGACTGTTTTGTATTTTATATTTAAGGGAGTTTAATCATAAACGTCAAAAAAGACTTTCTTAAAACGTAAATCATGTTATTTTTTTGTACATTATCGTATCTTTCTGAATGTGAGTTTTATAAAAATGTTAAAAAAAGGTAGTGGCAAATAAAGGAAAACTAAACACTATAAGCATGCATGATATATTTTTGGCCTTTCTAATATAATCTTGGGTCATTCCCAGAAAGAAATGGGATTTCAAAATAAATACTTCCGGGTGCTTGCATGTAAAATTTACCAAAAATCCCATAAAGTTGACATTAAAAAACGTTCAAAATGTCAAACAAGTACAAAATATATGTCTGTATTATTTAAATTCGATCAGCAATTGCTTGATCAAAAAAAAATTATCAGCTAATTAATTGCTAGAGTAGGAAAAATTACAAATTTAAATTAACATAATAATTGGTTTAACTTGGCAAGAGCTTGCAAATCAATTAAAAACTAGTCAGGCACCAACCTATAAAAGGTTTTCGAGGAGAAACACTCATCAAAAATCGGGTAAATTTTGAAACAATTGAACTTAAGTCACAAACCCTCGAATAAGCTCTGTTTGTCCGACATGCTATTTACACACGAAAAAAGAAGATGATTTTTTCTGCCAGTTGGTACTTGATGACTTTATTTATTACAAACCCTGGAATCATTATTGATCTAACGTAAAGCAAGTGTAACTAGCTGAATCGACAACAAAAGAAAACTATTATGGCGATAAGGCAATGTGTTGTATTTGGTGGAACTAAAAGAGTCGTATATATTGCGACCCGCTTAATCTTGCCAGATCACACTTCAGGACCTTTAATTATTGCAAGTGATCTGTTAGTTAGCATTGGCCTAAAATCACTCGGAACTTGCAGCCACATATGAAACCGAAACATTGTATTTTTAAAATGGTCCGTCATTAATCTCAATATCTTTCAAAACTATTAAGAAAAAAGTTGAAAAAAGATTTTTCATTGCCCTACTAATTGCTTTGCTTTCTTGCGGACAGGCTTTACTTCAAAAGATTGTATTTTAAATAGGCTTCATTTGATCGTGGCCTCAAAAGATGAGAAATTCTTTCAGCACAAAATCCATATTTTACTAAATATATAAGCAAATATTACAACTAAAAATGGTTGATACCTTTGTTAGGTTTAAGCTGTACAAATACCTCAAAATGAAATCTAAAAATTTGAAAACTCAGTTTAAAACACGTTTAAAAGCTTTACATCCAAAAATTTTAGTGAGACAAGTTTTTCAAATAATTCGAATTGTTAAAAAACTTTCAAAAATTATTCGACCAGAACCAAAATCCTGAAATTGTTTAATTATTTTCGCAAACAAAATCTAAGCTCAGTTAAATGGATATTCTAATGCATACATAAGATAGAGAAGACATTTATAGTCTGTAAGAATCTTGTATATATAGACCTTATATTAAATAAATAAATAAATAAAAAATATAAATAATGCTTTCCTCATACATAGATATTTTAAGAATTATTATTACGAGTTACAAAAAATCTGATATTTTATTTATTTATTTTAATTTTTATTTTGCTCTTGATAAAAAACTTAAAAAAACCATAAATGTCAATACAATCATACACACGCACACACAAACATAAATATCGATTTAAGTTTTTCGCAATCAAAATTAAATATTTTAAAATTCCCACAACTAATCAATTAAACATATCAATCAGACAATTATTTCATTTTAAAGGAATGTTTCAAAGGCTGATATATGGAAGTGTGTATGTACAAAAGACTTTAAAATAACTTTCTTTAAATATGTATGTCCCAGAAAAAAATGTGCAAATGTAAAAGGGTAAACTAATTTGTAATTCTATATTATAAATGTTTATTTTCAAAGAGAATCTTTAAAAATTAAATGTTCAAGAAGGTTTGTGTTTTAAATTTTCAAACCTTTTTTAATAAAAATCTATAAAATAATGAATTCTTAGCTACGTATGCATTGTGGCGCTCATTTAGTCTAGGGGCAAAAAGAAAAATAACGTTTATAAAAATGCCGTACACAAGCTTGGGAAAAGACCAATGGTATAAACATGTGATAAATAAAAGAGATCAAAAAGACAACTAAATATACAAAATATGCTTATAAAAATAAAAATTCAGTAAAAATTAAAATAACGTTTATTAAAGATGTAGTATGGCAAGAAACTAAAAAAACAACAAAAAATTTTAAAACTTTATAAGAGTTAAATTGTTGAAAATTTTTTTGGGGGCTTCTTGTTTATTTTATTATTTTTTCTTAAAATCTGGTAATATCCTTATTGTATTAATTAGGTTTTTAAGGCAACGAATCACTTAACTATAGTTTAACTAAAAAAAAATCAAGTAAGAGCGCTATATTCGGCTGTGTCGAATCTTACATACCCTTCACATTGGTATTTTTATATACCCAGCCATCTGATCTAACCGAGCTATTTCGTATTGCAAATAATATAATGAAAATACTTTATGCCGGGCTTGAAATCGATAGCTTTCCTTGTTTTTTGAATAAAAAACTTTACAAAATTTCAACGTTTGTATGTATAATAGAAATACCATGTAGAAGGTTTGCGGTCGAGAGTTTTAGCAGTTTTCGACATTATTCGTATTAAAAATTTAATGAAAGTTGTTTCTATGTATGAGGGCTACCCCTTTCCCTTCTCCTGTCCAAACATTTTTTCTAAATATAAGTCTTATTGTCTAATTACTTTTTGTAGAACATTTGAAAACGACTGCTGCGCAAACGCTTGATACCCCTACCAAGTATGTGGTGTGGATAGAAAAAGGCGTAGTGCCTATGATTTTGTTTTAATTTAAACGAGATAATTGGAAATAAAAAGGCGTTTTTCAAAGCTGCGGAGATTATACAGGTTGCCTAGTGGCAAATTTATATTTTTAAAAACGATTATTTTAAAAATTAATAAACGGTGCGGAGGGAGGGTTGCGCTGTTGGAACTATTAATTGTGCGGATTTGTCAGTCACAATGTCGCAGTGGTCGACTGAGCATCGCGGGTTCACTGTTTAGGCATTTCTTAAGAGTAACGATGCTTACGTCGACAGTCTTGTTCATAGTTCGGTATTCGGCAAATTCAGGATGGACCGAGTGAAAATTTAATTCGTGCGCTCCTTGTAACTGCTTCGGATATGAATGTCCTACGCCCAGGACCCGGTCAATTTTCAAGGACTCTCGAAAACATTGAACTGATTGAAAGCAGTTTACGTAAAAATATGAAACTTTTAATACGAAAAAGGGCAGCCTTACTGGGACTTCTAAGAGCGATTATTCATGAAATTATAAAAAGAATCTTAAGTTTCATGCTTTTAAAGTTCAAATCGTTCAAGAGCTGAAAGAAAGTGAACTTGATTTACGCAAAAATTTTTGTGAAACGATGTTGGAGCTTTTTCGCACTGTAATTTAAATTTTTTTAAGCAACTAGGCTGATTTTCACTTAAACGGCCACGTCAACAAGCAAAACTACTGCTACTGGTCTACAAAATCCTGCAACCCCTAGATTAAAGCATTCAACCCTATTGCATAGCCCCAGAAGGACTGTGACTGCCTTATGCATGCATGAGATAATTGGAATTTTTTTTTTCGAAAATTCTCGTGCCCACGCGACAAACGTCAACGGTGAAAACCATCGATGCCTTATTATGAAATTATTTTTTCCAAACCTGCGAGCTCTTCTATAGTAGTCTCAACACACGTTGTTTCAACTGGATAGGGCGACTGCCAGACCTTCGATGAATTGGCTTGGGCAAAATTTCCCCCAAAAACTGATCAGTCGCTATGGGGACATTCCATGGCCACCAAGGTTGCCATGCCGCTAGATTTTTTAATGGGTCTACCTCAAAGAAAAGGTTTAAAATAACAATCCCCAATCTCTTGTGGCTTTTAGAAAAATATTCGTCAAGAAATTAGTGCAATTGAGCCAAGTTTAATGCAGCGTGAGGCGCAGAACATAAGGTTATGTTTTGAATAGTATGTTTAACTCTACAGAAGACATCTGCATGACATACTCTTTAAGAAATAAAATCCCCATTTACAACTTACCGTAAAAACTTGCTCTTAGTAAAAACTTGTGCCCATTCACATGTTTTTTATTGAAATTTTAAAATATAAATCTGCCACCGGACAACCTGTATTTGGTGTTAATTATATTATGGTTAAATTTTGGTCACTAGGTGGCAGCCAGTAAAATTTGAATTTTTTTTTTAATCTTTGGATTAAAAAAAATTTTGTCTTAATAACAATTTTAAATAAAAATATTCTTGTTAACTTTTGTGTTTATTAAAGTTTAATAATTTCCTTATTTTTAAAGCAAATTTTATTAAAATTATATGCCTTTTATTTACACACACACATACCAATACATACAAATATGTTAATTGCTTGTGACAGCCATAAAAGCATTCAAATTTTTTTAAAGAATTTTCTTTGCAATCGCAAATGAAAAAAATCCACAGGGAGTCATATATGACAAACATTTTTTACTTCCTCGGATGTGTGTTAAAATGTCTGAGTGTCTGTGTATGCGACAAAAAAATTGTCTGTGACAAATACTGATTTACTATGACATCTAATAGAAGCAACAAAAATATATTGTTTTCAATAAAGAACACTTCAAAACAAACACTTGAACGTGTTTAGAACACTTTTTTGAATAAAACAAACAATTGTTTTCTATTGATTGTTTATTTTATTTAGGCTTTAGAAATGTTGAGTGTTTTAGTTGTTATTGCCATGAACATAAACAAATTTGTTTTTTTTGTTTTACTGTGATTGGCAAATTTTTATATAGAAAATTCAATAAAGGCAGGTACTTTTGAACAATCAAAGAGATATGATCTAGTTATATTCTGCATACAGAAAACAACTGAATGTTGTTATGGTTGAAAAAAAAATTTCAAGTGGCATTCAATCGCAATTACACATTTCTTTTTAGAGTTACAACTTGCTAAGTCGAGTAAAATTGTGTTACTATTGGATGCCGTTAACTGTCTTCAGTGAACTAGGCTAAAGAGTTATGGTTTTAGTTTAAGGATTTCACAAATAAAAATGGTTTTTATCATCCATTACGTTCTGATAATCATGTATTTAAGTTTTTCAACTCATTTGTAGTCTCTGAATCGTCCTTGCATGGTTCTAATCCAATTAAGTGGATCCAAAGGATCTACGCAAGTTCAAACTAGGATCGCGGGTAGTCTGACTAGTTTAATGAGTTTGAGACAATTTTTTGGTTGGTTGGACCAAGCTTAGTGCTTTATTTATTAAATAATAATATTATTCCGCCCTTTAACCTTAGGGGCATTGTTTTGGCAATTTTTTTAGAGTGTAATTAAAACATCGAGGTTTATGCCGAGGTACTTGGGGGTTTCATTGTATGATAGATTAGCACCGTTAAAAATTACTTTCAATCGTTTGCGAGAAAAGTTGTTGTTCAAAGGAAAAAATCTAAATTCTGTTTTGGCAGTGCTAGGTCAAATTCTGATTTTTTTTAATATTTAATATTCGAAATCTCTTGAAAGTATTGTTTCGAGAGAGTTTATATGTTGGTGTTGCGTCACAAAACAGATGTCCTCTGCGCACTGAAAATGTACATTATAAGCAGATTTAAACCAAGTGAAGCCAGGCTAGACCTTTATGGCAGTTCGTCGACTTTAGGTGTCATTATTAAGAAAATGAAATGTGCGATTACTCAGCATAATGTTGATTAGATTTGCCATAATACTACACCTTATGACTTGCAGTAATTTAAAATTAATCCATTTCGTCAGACTGCGTGGTTTGCTGCTGTTAAGTCGATAAATACCGCATCCAAATTCAATTTGCATTCGTCACCATTTTCGATTAGAGTTCTCATTGGAAGTATTTGGTCAGTGCAGCTTAAAATTTTGCGAATGCCTGCTTGTGTCGTCATTAATGGGGTATTTAGCTCTGCTGCTGTTTCAGCGTTCAAGGGTATTGTAGCAGGTACTTAGAGGCGCAAGTAGCCGAAAACTTTCTGCTAAATAAGTTGGCCTTGCTGGCTTAAAAACGGTAATAAATTAAGATAGTTTGAACTCAAAGCTTCCTTAGGAAGCTCTAAATTGTTCTGGTAGATGATGTGAATTGTGGTAGGCTGTGGCTTCAATACATTTTTTCTTTCGTGCGTAGTCAAGAGATTGCAGAAGCTTCTCTTCTAAGTCACTGTCTCCACTAACTTAGTCCATAGGTTCTTTGCGGGATCCACAAGGTATGTGTTTTTTTTTTTTTGCCTCTGAAATTATTTATCTCACAAACTTTTTATAGTATTCGACAGCAAGAGGAGAGAAATTTACTGAATATCAGTGTCTGTAAATTTGGGCCCCGAGGCTTCGTTGAAGTTCCATCTCCTACCAGAGGAATTTTTATGCCAACTTCTAAGAAGACAGGGCACTGCTGACTGAAGAGTACGAAAGACATATTGATTTTTTTTGAAGAGGTTGAACAAAAATTGTTTTTATCTTTATTGGCTTAGAAGTTACAAAATGGGTCTGAGCAACATTCAAAATACAGTTTCTACCCGAAATCCCGTCTAGGTGGATCTAAATATATAAAGAGGTAGCCACCTTCCAAACTTCAAGCTTCTAGTTTAACGTCCTAGTAAAATCTTTTTCAGTTTCAGTAACAAGTCTCATTATTTAATAGGTGACATGGTAGTCACTTCTTTATAACACAATAATCACCAGTGGTGCCCAGCAAGAGAAGATAATATGTGTGGACACTTTTTTACTGCGTGTTGATCTAAATAAAAAATTTAATATAAATCTGTGTTGTTGTTCCTTTTTTTTTTGTATTATGCTCTCTTTGTTATGATTTTTTTGTTGGCACTCGTGCTGTGTACATGTAAACCCCGATTTGTGTTCGTCCCCCGAAACCATTTCTGGCTAATATTGATAATGACCTATTGCTAAGGGCCTTATTAATTTCATTTGCAGGTATAGATGCAAAAATATATTTATGAAAAAAAGGTTCTGTATTTTTTCAAGCCCCTAATTTTTATTTCACTTTTTAGATAATGTTTGGTAACAAGTTATTTTATTGATTTTTGTAAGATCAAAAGGGAACAAGGTAACAAGGTAACAATTGTGCTCACATTTTTACTTAAAACTCAAACAGTTGAAAAGTTTTGTTTGAAAATCAGCTATAATTTCCAAAGGATGTATGTTTTTAAAAGAATAATAGTAATAACACCCTGCAAAAGCATAATTTATAGTCACAATTATCATTTAAAGGCTGCGACGGGCGTAAACTTTATTTTAAGATTGAGTTGTGTAAAATATCTCATTTTTTTATATTTACGGTAGTTTTAAATGTTTTTATTCGTATTTGATTCTCTATTTTTTCCAAAAAAAAAAAAATAAAACAATTCTCTTAAGGAAAAACATTTTTCACAATGTGACGGACACAGAAAAAATAAAAATAATTTTCAATATTCAATTAAATAATTTAATTGAAAATTTTCAATTAAAAAATTAATTAATCGATTTAATCAAAACACAACAAATCTAAAATTAAATACAAAAAATAAAAACTTTTTTTGTTTTTTATTTTTATGTATATATAATTATAATTATATATAATAATATGTTTATATAATTTAATTATTTATGAATAAGTTATGTTTAATTTACATTTAAGTATACATTACAAGTCTCAACAACGACTCGAACCATGGGCCATTTGATTGCAAGGCGTTAAACTTAGTTTTATTTATTTACCTCCACATTAAAAAATGCAAGCAAGTGAACGTGAGGTGAGCTTTGCATGATCAGAGGAAAAACAAAAAAATGGTTTTGGCGAAATTGCAGCTTTTTTGAAGAACTTGCAAACAATAAAAATTTTAATTGAAATAATTTAATGTTTATTTGAAAATTAAAACTTTTTTAATTAATGGGTTAATTGAAAAAAACTTTAGAAAAATTTTTTCTGTGGATGTGACATTTTCATCGAAGCGTAAAAACTAAAAGCGTGTTATTCAGTATGTGATCATTATACCCTTCACATAAGTGATAAGGGTATATATAAGTTTGTCATTCCGTTTGTAATTCCTTTATTATCCATTTGGGACCCCATAAAGTATATATATTCTGGATCCTTATAGATAGGGAAACCGATTTAGCGATGTCCGTCTGTCCGTCTGTCCGTCTGTCCGTCTGTCCGTCTGACCGTCTGTCCGTGTTATGGTTGAAATCAACTTTCTGAAGCCCCCCGATATCGCATAGACCCGAATGTGGTATCAAACTGTCACAGATAGTCTCGAGAAAATCGGTATTGAAATTCAGCAAAATCGCCCGATAAATAACCGAGATATAAGCAAAAAACCACGACTACCTCGGTTTTTTGAGTCTACAACAACAACAAAGAACATACTTTTACATGTAATAATAAAAAAACAACAAAAAAACAACAAAAAAAGAAAAAAACAGAATCAGTCATGTCTATATTATTGAAACACATCCAAAACAAAAATTTTATTAGTATTAGTGTTCATACATATAACAGCGTTGCCATACAAAGCTTAATTTAAACATTTTTAAAATCGCTCCTACGGCTTCCAGGGTTCTCCTACAAAGGTAAAATGTAAGACCGACCCGAATTATTTTTTCCATCCAAACATTTTTGTGGAACATACTTACCCTCTATCTCTAGCCCCTGACATGGTTGCCACACAAAATTTTAAAAAATAAGGTAAAAACCGCTATAACTTCCCCGGACTTGCCCGTAGAGGAAAAAAATGTATCACAGACCCCCATTAATTTCTACTCCCAAACATATTCCTAGAATATACTTACCCCCTATCTCCACGCCCTGAGGGGGTTGCCATACAAAATTTACAAAAATGATATGAAAATGCCCACAACTTCTTCAGAGTTGGCCTTAGGGCAATAAAGTGTACGACCGACCCCTATTAGTTTTTTCTCCCAAACATATTCCTAGAACATACTTACCCCCTATCTCCACCCCCTAATGGGGTTGCCATACAAAATTTACAAAAATGATAAAATGCCCACAACTTCTTCAGAGTTGGCCTTAGAGCAATAAAGTGTACGACCGACCCCTATTAGTTTGCCCTGCCAAATATATTCCTTGAACATACTTACCCCCTATCTCCACGCCCTAATAGGGTTGCCATACAAAATTAACAAAAATGATAAAATGCCCACAACTTCTTCAGAGTTGGCCTTAGAGCAATAAAGTGTACGACCGACCCCCATTAGTTGCCCTCCCAAACATATTCCTAGAACATACTTACCCCCTATCTCTACGCCCTAAGGGGGTTGCCATACAAAATTTACAAAAATTATGTAAAAATGCCCACAACTTCTTCAGAGTTGGTCATAGAGCAATAAAGTGTACGAGCGACCCCTATTAGTTTCTTCTCCCAAACATATTTCTAGAACATACTTACCCCCTATCTCCACGCCCTAATGGGGTTGCCATACAAAATTTACAAAAATTATAAAATGCCCACAACTTCTTCAGAGTTAGCCTTAGAGCAATAAAGTGTACGACCGACCCCCATTAGTTTGCCCTCCCAAACATATTCCTAGAACATACTTACTCCCTATCCCAACGCCCTAAGGGGGTTGCCATACAAAATTTACAAAAATAATGTAAAAATGCCCACAACTTCTTCAGAGTTGGCCTTAGAGCAATAAAGTGCCCGACCGAGCCCTATTAGTTCGCCCTCCCAAACATATTCCTAGAACATACTTACCCCCTATATCCACGTCCTAATGGGGTTGCCACACAAAAATTATAAAATGCCCACAACTTCTTCAGAGTTAGCCTTAGAGCAATAAAGTGTACGACCGACCCCCATTAGTTTGCCCTCCCAAACATATTCCTAGAACAAACTTACCCCCTATCTCCACGCCCTAATGGGGTTGCCATACAAAATTTACAAAAATGATAAAATGCCCACAACTTCTTCAGAGTTGGCCCTAGAGCAATAAAGTGTACGACCAACCCCTACTAGTTTGCCCTCTCAAACATATTCCTAGAACATACTTACCCCCTATCTCCATGCCCTAATGGGGTTGCCATACAAACTTTACAAAAATGATAAAAAGCCCACAACTTCTTCAGAGTTGGCCTTAGAGCAATAAAGTGTATGACCGACCCCTATTAGTTTGCCCTCCCAAACATATGCCTACAACATACTTACCCCCTATCTCCACGCCCTAAGGGGGTTGCCATACAAAATTTACAAAAATTATGTAAAAATGCCCACAACTTCTTCAGAGTTGGCCTTAGAGCAATAAAGTGTACGACCGACCCCTATTAGTTTCTTCTCCCAAACATATTCCTAGAACATACTTACCCCCTATCTCCACGCCCTAATGGGGTTGCCATACAAAATTTACAAAAATGATAAAATGCCCACAACTTCTTCATAGTTGGCCTTAGAGCAATAAAGTGTACGACCGACCCCCATTAGTTTGCCCTCCCATACATATTCTTAGAACATACTTACCCCCTATCTCCACGCCCTAATGGGGTTGCCATACAAAATTTACAAAAATGATAGAATGCCCACAACTTCTTCATAGTTGGCCTTAGAGCAATAAAGTGTACGACCGACCCCCATTAGTTTGCCCTCCCATACATATTCTTAGAACATACTTACCCCCTATCTCCACGCCCTAATAGGGTTGCCATACAAAATTTACAAAAATGATGAAATGCCCACAACTTCTTCAGGGTTGGCCTTAGGGCAATAAAGTGTACGACCGACCCCTATTAGTTTGCCCTCCCAAACATATTCCTAGAACATACTTACCCCCTATCTCCACGCCCTGAGGGGGTTGCCATACAAAATTTACAAAAATGATATGAAAATGCCCACAACTTCTTTAGAGTTGGCCTTAGAGCAATAAAGTGTACGACCGACCCCTATTAGTTTGCCCTCCCAAATCCTAGAACATACTTACCCCCAAACTCCACGCCCTAAGGGGGTTGCCATACAAAATTTACAAAAATGATGTAAGAATGCCCACAACTTCTTCAGAGTTGGCCTTAGAGCAATAAAGTGTACGACCGACCCCTACTAGTTTGCCCTCTCAAACATATTCCTAGAACATACTTACCCCCTATCTCCATGCCCTTATGGGGTTGCCATACAAACTTTACAAAAATGATTAAAAGCCCACAACTTCTTCAGAGTTGGCCTTAGAGCAATAAAGTGTATGACCGACCCCTATTAGTTTGCCCTCCCAAACATATGCCTACAACATACTTACCCCCTATCTCCACGCCCTAAGGGGGTTGCCATACAAAATTTACAAAAATTATGTAAAAATGCCCACAACTTCTTCAGAGTTGGCCTTAGAGCAATAAAGTGTACGACCGACCCCTATTAGTTTCTTCTCCCAAACATATTCCTAGAACATACTTACCCCCTATCTCCACGCCTTAATGGGGTTGCCATACAAAATTTACAAAAATGATAAAATGCCCACAACTTCTTCAGAGTTGGCCTTAGAGCAATAAAGTGTACGACCGACCCCTATTAGTTTGCCCTCCCAAATATATTCCTAGAACATACTTACCCCCTATCTCCACGCCCTAATGGGGTTGCCATACAAAATTTACAAAAATGATAAAATGCCCACAACTTCTTCATAGTTGGCCTTAGAGCAATAAAGTGTACGACCGACCCCCATTAGTTTGCCCTCCCATACATATTCTTAGAAAATACTTACCCCCTATCTCCACGCCCTAATAGGGTTGCCATACAAAATTTACAAAAATGATGAAATGCCCACAACTTCTTCAGAGTTGGCCTTAGAGCAATAAAATGTACGACCGAGCTCTATTAGTTTGCCCTCCCAAACATATTCCTAGAACATACTTACCCCCTATCTCCACGCCCTGAAGGGGTTGCCATACAAAATTTACAAAAATGATATGAAAATGCCCACAACTTCTTTAGAGTTGGCCTTAGAGCCTATTTAAAAATTAGAAATATTTCATAAGTAAAAAAAATGGTTAAAAATAAAAAAAGTTTGGGATTGCGAAAGGTCAATGTGAAGGATATATAAGATTCGGCACAGCCGAATATAGCGCTCTTACTTGTTTTAATCTCTTGCGAAATAAATAAAAATAAAATATTGACTATTTTTTGATATTTCGATCATTTTCATTTTATTTTATACGTAACTACGTTTAATTAACCACATGTTCTATTACCTGCTAACTTACTCGGTAAGCAAGGGCTTTGCTCAGGTGCTTAAACTGTACGATAATGAAGGTGTCAGTCGGTACGGTTTTTTTATTTATGATACAGACTGATTTCTATTTATCTTCACATAATTTTCCATCTTGGATAATAAAAAATAAACAAAATATTTAAGTCTTAAAACTTTTTTTATTTTCTACTAACAAACATAAACATTTTTTTTATAAAGTAAACTTTAAATTGCATTTAATTATATTAACATTATAATGATTACCATTTATAACTACACATTTTTACTTCCGTTTGCAATTAAAAAGACAAATTAAATTCCAGGTTGACAAACATGATTTTGTAAACATTTTAGAAATTTTTCTCTTAGAATTTTTTTTAAAAACGGAAACACAATAAATTTGCCTGCAGGATCTAATTTAAAAAACAAGATTTTAGCATAAATGAAAAAATATATATATATTTCTTGAAACTCCAAATAGTAAGAAATGCAGTAGAAGTAAAAGACATTAAAATAATCTACAGTTTTGTCATATAAACACACATACATCTTAGCTAAACTCGTTTGTAAATATATAAACCATTCATAAATAAAAGAGAATTTTTTACTTAATCTCAATATTTATCACAACACATCCATTAAATAATCGAACCCATACATTTGTAGGTGTAAAGGAAGAGATAATAACAAATAGCACTTTTGAATCTACTTAATGTCACACAGTAGAGCAACACCACGTAATGTCCAGTGTTTGGGATTAAAATCGGTTTCAAAATCTATTGAACCCACATATTTCAAATCAGTACGTTGTGGCTTTCGATATATGGGACACTCATATAATTTTGGATCCTTGCCAGCTGTGGTATTGATAGCAAATATATAAATAACTGGCATTTGTTCATACAAAACTTTCATTTTCGATTCAATTAATTTCCCACTGCGACGATCCAAAGAGGCACCTGAAATTAAAGAAGGCAAGAAACCATAAGTTAAATTAAAGAAATCCATTAAAATATTTTCAATTATTCATAAGCTTTAAGATAATATTCCTAATAAGGTCACTTCCATAATTATAACTTTTAAAACAAGTCTAACGTTAATAACATGGGTTATTCATATTCAAAGAATTTGTCATTAGTTGCTTGTTTTAATGAAGCCAACCACAAAAGCCAACTTTCATTTAACTTTCCATTTCTTAACATAATTGTATGGAAAAAAGAAAACCTTTTAAATTAATAGTCATTTGGAATTTTTATGCAAAAGAAAAATAAAACAAAGCAATATTCAAATATATTAATCTCTTAGGATATATTTAGTTTTATGCATTTTCAAATGATATTGTTAAAAGGTTAAATAAAAGAAAACGTAAGAAAACTTCAAAACGACAGTTTAAAGAGCATCCGATGCCCACATATACGAATGAAAGATTTAGCATAAAATGAAAGTGCTATTTGGCTTTTCTTGATCTCCATCACCCATCATTAAAGGTAAAATATATTTAGGTATGTGTACACAGAAAGAATAAACTTAATAAAACAAGTTGTAAAAAGTCATTATGTTTACTTAGAATTAAATTTACCAAATTCAATTTTTTTCAGAAATTAAAAAAAATAAAAGTTTGAAAATTTAATAAGTAAAAATGTTTTCTTATTGGCAACACTCCTCTGGCATGCTGTTCCCTTTATACCTTTTACTTGACATTGGTAACACATTATCACTCACTAGTATGGTTAAAGGCACCATTTATTTCATCGGTGCTCCGCTTTTCTATTTTTAATTGTTTTTTGCAATAATTTAAAATCTCTTTTATACTTTTTTTCTAATTTCATCTTCGTCGTTTAGCGTTTTACAATTTATAAATAACCCGATCTCAACAATGTTAATTTTCGTAAAAAATCAAAAGTTAAATCTTAACTTTAAGAATAATTTCATAAATTCAAAAACACGATCATAACTTTCAGATTATGTGTTTTGATTTTAGGAATGTATTCTAAAGGTGATATTTAACATAAATTTAAGAATACGATCTTAAAGTCAATATTGCGTTTTTGATTTTAGGAACTCATTTAAAAAATCAAGAATTTATACCTGAATTCGAGGACGTCAATCTAACTGACCAAAATTCATAACTGAAATCAGAAGACTTTGCAATTTATATTCAAGAGTTTTGTTTTTAAATCTAGATCGTTATTTTTCTCTTAGTGTATTCCCTTATTAAGTTAAATATAGTTATACTAAAACAACAACAAAAACAGTTACTTTTGTTAGTCACTTACTTAAATATACCTTAACGTTAATTCAATATTTGTGTATCTACCCAGCTAGCAAAATTTTGGCAGACATCTGTAAAATGTATAAAAGAAAATTTGGGGGAAATTGACAGAAGGAACATGTACATAGGAAAAATGAGAAGTGAATAGGAGGCAGTATTTATACAATCTAAACAAATCTATTTACATATTCCTTGATATTTATAACACAAGAGCGAACTATGTTTTTGTTGATTAAAAACTGAATGTTGTTTTTAAGGTTATTGGGGACGTTGAATTCAAATCTGCAGTTGGTTTTTTTCTATAAGCTCGACTTTTTGCGATATACCCTTATGTCCAAAAGAAGGCACTTCCGCTACAAACAATGGAATAAATTTAAAACGTTTTACTCGGTTCAGTGAAAAAAGCCCAAAAACTCCTCAACAATATTATCTTTGAGTCGTGCTTACATCGGTTTTAAATTTGCCCAGTAGTTTCAGAAATTTCGAAGAAGTTGGGGCAGAAAAATGTGTTTTTTTAAACAAAAAATTTTAACATTTTTACTTTTTAAAACTTATTACTAAATAATAAAAACAATAATAAAACTTTTTGTCGCATTATTTTTTTTGTACCATTATTTTTCTTCGGACTTATAGGCAAGTACGTTCCGAACAAAACAAGCTATATTTCGTTCTGCAACTTTTGATTTTACTTAGTTTTTTTAAAGATACTACTGTGCAACGGCACAGATGTACAAGGTGGCCCAAACGAAGTCACCCGAAGGTGTTTGGCTCTCAATTTTTTTTTCTTAATAAAAAACTTCGACCCTGTATTTTGTCTATGTTCACTTGAATTTTAAGAATTTTATTAGTCAAGTCGAGAAGATTATATCGGCCAAACGCGCGCCGTCAAAATTAATAGCTATAGGGGCTCGTTTTATGGCATAAGTCATCACTTCGACGAGAAATTCGGACGACAGATTATCGCACTTGTGTAGAATATTGCCACTGAGGGATTCCAAGATCTCGTAAATACAAGATTTCAAAAAAACCCACAAAAAATGTCATGAACGGTTAAATTGTGCGATCTTGCGGGCCAATGTAAATCTCCACAACGAAAGATGAGGTGACCCGGCAACGCCGCCTTCAGAATATCGGTTGTGGCTCACGCAGTGTGTGCTGTTACTCCGTCTTGTTGGAACCACAAGTCTTCCAGCCCTAATTCGTTAAATTGCCGTAGAAAAAACTCGGCTAACATGACCCTATAACGGGCACCGTCCATTGTTGTCGTTTGACAAGCGGCGTCCACGAAAAAAAAATGATCCGATGACTCCTCCAGCGTGAGCATCGCACCATGTAATCACTTTGAGCGGGTTTAATGGCTCCTCGTGCACCACTCGTGGATTTTCGGTGCCCCAGAAATGAAAGTTTTGCTTGTTCACGTACCCGCTGAGGTAGAAATGATCCTCATCGCTCATTACGACCTTGGTCAAAAAATCGTCCACTTCGGCCTCGAGATTGAGCATGGCTAAGACGTGTACCCTGCGTTTGGCGGTCGACAGGCAGCAGCTTATGTAGGAACTAGATTTTGTACGGAAACATGCGCATGTCTTTAGCCAAAATTCGCCTTAGGGACTACCGACTGATGGCTAATCGCAAGGCACGGCGTCGATATTCTTGCCAACAGCGGCGATGTTCTCGGCAGAACGGGCGTTCCGGGGCCGGCCACTCTTGGCAGTGTCTCATGTAATCCCATACTCCTTAAGGTTGGTGGCCAAATGGTGCAGTGTTTGTGCAGTCGGTGCCGGACGACCGGGAAATCGATGAAGGAATTCACGCTGCGCCAACACCACAAACGAATTGTTACGCAAAAAAACGGGCACGATTGTAGTTAAGTTTCAAAAATTTATAAACTAGTTAAAATACAAGTTTTTGTTTTTTACTTTAATAATTTTTTGACCTCTATTTAATTTTTATTAGACTATGTTTTTTTAAATGGTCTTGCTCTTTTTGTTTGCAGTAGGAATAAAATACTCAATAAGTGTATTAGAAGAGGCAAAAAAAATTTCCGTTGCGTATTTTAAAGTGAAGACATAAACCAAAATAAAAACAAATCACAAAAGAATAAAAACCACATAAGCACCTCTGTAAGAAATCGTTTGGAAATCTTACAGGCACATAAAAATTTCCACACATGTCTTAAAGAAATCTGTAAGATACCCATACGAATCATGTCAGATTTTCGGCAAACTTTAATAATGCAGATATTGTTATCCAATTTGACTAGCTGGGTGTATATTTATGTTCTAAACATATGTACATACACATATTAGGTTTGAGTGCGTAAATGTGCTTAATTTCAGACAAACATACATTAACTTTCATTTAATCCTCTGAGACATAATATGGATTAACCGATAGATGTGTATGTGCTAAAAAGAAAACTAATACAGTATGGGAAAAATTAATTGAAAAGGATTTTAACGTTGTTATTTTAAATATTTTTTTTAAAGCTTAGACAAATGTTTTTGTAAAATTACATATTTACCTTAAATTTTGACAAATCGCCCTATCACTAAGATTAAATCACGATATATATCACAAAATTTTTTAGAATAAAAATTAGCCATAAAATTAAAGCACAGATATTAAACAAATAAATAAAAGTATGAAAAAAACTAGCCTTAAAAATGGTTTAAAATGTAATCAAATTGTAAAATGATGCTATTTTATTTGTCTTAACTGTAAATAACTGTGCTTAAAAGCAACAGAAATACACATTAGAAATCATATTTTTCTTTAAAAGGCGGCTTTACTTGCAGGTGTTATTAAAAGATGCTTAATTATTAAATATGGGTAAATTATATACATATCGTTGGTTTAATAATACCAGGTTTAAAGTAAAATATCAAAGTTGTATAGTTGTTAAAATTTATATTTTTTTGTTGCTAAATTCTCACCCACTTTGAACATATAATTATACAGCGCTGTGCTTCAAAAATCAATTCTAAAATCTTTTCTAAAAGCTGTTAATTCTCACAAAAAAAATCACATATACATTAAACTTAAAATCGAAAATAATCTCACGCACAACCTTGTAAAAGGGATATGTTTCTGATCATGCACTTGCAAATAAATGTAACGTTAGTGGGTTAGTAATAATAAAACTCAGTGTTACATCTAACGGCATTAGGTCGTAAAGGTACGCTAAATTTAGTAGAGAAACAAGCTATATTTATAGCAGTTATGACCCAAAAGGCTTATCTTAGCCCGAAACTTAGTCATAATGTATTTTAAGACGCTAAGTCCACATGCCAAGTTTAAACAAAAAATTTAAAAATTGCGACCTGTACTTTAAACACAAAAATATATCGGGACGGATGGATACGCTTTAATCAACTTTAAAGGTAACTCTGAGCCAATCGTTTCAATTTAAAGTGGGTCTTAAACTAACCTATTTCCATTGATTTTTAGCCATTTTTTGAGCCAATTACACGAAGTGCCTTCGTCCTTCTTGCCACCTAATTATTCAACTATTCTTTTGTTCAAAATACAGGGTGAATTTTTTAAGATATTTTAATAAAATTCAACGCCGAAATGTTTTTGATATAAGAATATTAGTTAAATGTTTACCCTTATACTTAAAAACGGTCCATAGCTTACCACGGGTTCCACTTCTAGAAATCTTTAACCCTCATTCACTTTTTACATATGTTTCAATATAACCGGCGTTAAACAACAAAGATTATGGTGTAGGATATAATTCAAGGTGGGCCAAAAGAAATCACCATATTGGCAGATGGCAGCTAATGTCAAATTTGGTTTGTCATTTGTGAACTAGACAGATATAGAATACAAGTGAATAAGCCATGGAGCGAAACAGTTCCCAAGAACGCGGAGCAATAGCATCAAATTTTTGGCATAACAATTCTTCTGTGGTGTTGGCGCAGCACGAATTCCATCGCCGATTCCCCGGTCGTCCAGCAGCGATTGCGCAAACATTGTCCCGTTTGGCCGCCAGCCTTGAAGAGTATTGGACCACATGAGACGCTGCCAAGAGTAGCTGGCCCTGGGGCGCCCGTTGCCAGAAACATCGACCAGACACCGTGCCTAACAATAAGCCATCAGTCAGTCGTCACTTAGGCAAATTTTGGTCAAAGACCTGCCCATGTTCCCGTACAATGTCCAGTCCGTGCTTCAGTTGCTGTCCGTCAACCGCCAAACGTATGCAACTTACGCCCAGGCCATCGTCAATCTTGAGGCCGAAGTGGACGATTTTTCGACCAAAATCATAATGAGCGATGAGGCTCACTTCTACCTCAGCAGGTACTTGAACAAGCAAAACTATCACTTTTGGGGCACCAAAAATCTACAAGTGATGTACGAGGAGCCACTACACTCATCCAAAGTGAATGCATGGTGCTCTGTTCATGCTGGAGCAGTCATCGGGCCATTTTTTACGAGGGCGCCGCTGGCCAAACGACAACAGTGGACGGTACGTGCTATAGGGCCATGTTAGCCGCAGTTAAACGAATGGAGAATATTTAGTTCCAATAGGATGGAGCAGCGGCAGACACTGCGCGAGCTACAACCGATATTCTAAAGGCGGCGTTCCCGGGTCGGCTCATCTCTCGTTTTGGCGATTTACATTGGCCCACAAGATCGCCCGATTCAACCGTTCCAGCCTTTTTTATGTTTTTTTTTTTTGAAGTCTCGTGTTTGTGTGAACAAGCACGACACGACACGAGTGCGAGTATCTGTTGCCCGTAGTTCTCGCCGAAGTGATGAAAAATGTCATAAAACGCGCCCGTATAGCAATCAGTTCTGACGGCGCCCATTTGGTCGTTATCATCTTCTCGACTTGACCAATAAAATTCTCAAGATTCAAATAAACATAACCAAAAAACAGAATACAAATTTTTCATTAAAAAAAAGAATAGAGCCAAACAACATCGGATGACTTCTTTTGGCCCACCTTGTATAATCAGGTTTAATCAAATTACACTTTCTTGTTTTTTATTTTTTTTAACAAGTGCCAATCAAAGGTAAATTTTTAATTATTTATTTTACAGCGTATATTTCTAATGCACATTGCGGTTTAATATGTCAAAAATATAATATTCTGGTTATTCGCTAAATTTATGGGTAAAGAAATTTTTAATTTTTTTTAATATTTTAAATTTTCCTCTTACTTAGATATATTTGAAATTGAATGACCTAAAAATTGTTTTAAAATCTTGTTTTAAATTTCCTCTTAGTCAAGGTAAAATATATGTAATTTGTTTAAAGGATATGTGCGCATGAAGATAAAATACTCTGCTTTACATATTTTTAAAGGAAATAAATAAAATTAACTGTATATGTATGTACGAGTATTTATGTATATATTTACTTACGTATGTAAAGTGAAGGAAAGAAATAGCTTTAATAACTTAAAATCTAAATATTTTGAACCTTTAAACTTTCAGTGACAGTGCGATATACATTTTGCCTTCCAGTACATATAAAAACTATTTTCTTAGATGTAATTTTTATATCCTAAGCTGTTTCGTGATATTATTTTACTATTACGGCTTATTTTTTTATCTTTATTATGTTAAATGCTACAAGTTATTGTATAATATTTGTCTTAAACTTCATTACAATCAAGTTGCAAAAATATGCAATTTGTTTTAAAAATTAACATGAAGACACGCAAAATGATAAATAAAAAGAAAACACTACGTTTGTTTGCAGGTATGTTCTATATAAACACACTAGCTAAGCCCCGGTGTGCTTCGCTACCCCAATCATAATAAAATTATTAAAATATTATTATTAATATAAGTTGCAATAAATAATAAGTCAGCCCTACTGTTTACTTAGCACATAAAAATTGGAAATTTACCAGGCTTACAGTTTTGGAGATATTTAGAAAGCTTTAATAAGCAAAAATTATTTATAAACTTCTATATACATATAATCTTAGCCCCTAATTAACATATTAACATTTTTTGGTAACCTGACGAATGCAATTTAAATAATGTTTCTACCTTCATTGGTTTTAAAGTTACAAAAAGTACTAAAACATAATTTTAACCTTTTTTCCCCCTAAGAGTCCAATTATTCAAAAAAGACCCAAAATCGTACTCATATTTTTTAGGCCTGTCGCATCCAATTTGAATTATGTTTCTATCTTTATTGGTTGAAAAGTAACAAAAAACGCATAAAAAAAATCAAAATATATTTTTAACCCTGTTTTCCCCTTTTGGGTCCAAAATTAAAAGAGTACGAAAAACGTAATAATATACTTTTAAGACCTATCGAACGCAATTTGAATAATGTTTATATCTTTATTGGTTTAAAAGTAACAAAAAATACCAAAAAGTACCAAAAGATAATTTTAGCCCCAAACATACATACATACATACATACATACATACATACATACATACATACATACATACATACATACATACATACATACATACATACATACATACATACATACATACATACATACATACATACATACATACATACATACATACTACATACATACATACATACATACATACAAAAATACATACAACCTTTCTTTATATAATATAGATACAGGGATCACATTTCAAATATTTTTCAAAAGAAGTTCAAACTTCTCTTATATTGTAATATTCAAATTTTATTATGCTTTTGTGCAAATTTTTGTACCTCACCAAAGAAAAAGGTCTGAGACCCACCTCCAATTATACCGATCGACACAGAATCACTTCCTGAGCCGATTAAAACCTGTCAGTCCATCCGTCCGGCTGGGAGTTAGGTTGAATTCCAAAACGCAGTTTACCTTGCATCACGAAATTTCAAGTTTTTCCTGAAAGCAAAGATGATGTTTCTGGTAATATCTTCTTCTTCCAAATGAGTGCTTACAGATATATTATTGTCCTGGAAGCAAAAAACGTTGCCCAAATTGTAAAGAGTGAATAAGGGAAGAAGTTGAAAATTTTTAATGCAAAGCAAACTGCGTTTTGGAATCCAGCCTTATTAATGTATTCTTGTAAACAAAGTAGAGACCGCATTTTTGCAGATATTTTGATGAAATTTGGAACAGATAATTTTTTTGGCATAAGAAAAAAGCATGTTGTTTGTGGTGATGATCAGTTAATTTTTTGACAGAGCTCCCATACAAATGTCCACCCGGATTAAGCGTTTTGGGCTATAACTGGCTAGAATATGGCCTTATCTTCACATAATTTTGCACGTTTGTCTATCTTTATGCCATCCGTTTTTGTACCGAAAATAAACATTATCGGTTTTTTTTTAGCTTCATAAAAATCGCAACAATAGAAGAACCAGTTTGAAAACTTACATTTTTGTGGGCGCTGCAATCCTCCATTTTTGTTCTTTAGAACTTCGGAATTAGAGGCCTTCTATATGTGTGCCAATTTTAAAAAATCAGTGCAATAAAAGTACCAGCATAAAAAGTTTAACTTTTATGGGCGTGGCACCGCCCACTTTTTTACCTTCAAAATTTTAACTTTAAAAGCCGTTTACGTGCGAACTAATTTCCAAAAATCGGTCTCGAAAAGCAATTGAAATTATGTTTCTATCATAATTGATTTTAAAGTTACAAAAAGTACTAAAACATAATTTTAACCTTTCTTCCCCTTAGGGTCTATAAAATTAAAAAAGTATCTAAAAACGTACTCATATTTTTTAGGCCTGTTACACTTAATTTGAATAATGTTCCTATCGTTATTGGTTTAAAAGTTACAAAAAACGAATACAAAAATCAAAATATATTTTTGACCCTTTTTTCTCCCTTTGGGCCCAAAATTAAAAAAAAGTACGAAAAACTTAATCATATTTTTGTAAGACCTATCGAACGCAATTTGAAAAATTTTTCTATCTTTATTGGTTTAAAAGTAACAAAAAGTACCAAAAAGTACCAAAATATAATTTTAACCCCTTTTTTCGGCCTTTCGGACCATAATTTAAAAAAAAACTCCAGATACCTGTCTGTTTATTTCTTAAGGAAAACGCTAAACTTTTTAAATTTTGTTTCTATCTTATATACATCAAGAGATAGTAGGTTACCGATTTTTCCCTTTTTGTCCCCTTTTTATCCCTTTACGGGCCCAATGTTTAAAAACTCATGTGCATTTAAACAAACATGTAAAGCTTAACACGTGTTGTAAATTTCAGATATTTAGCTCTACGCGTTTGAGCAGTATGGCTCTGGGTAATTTTGTTACTTGACCTTCCCACAAAAATGGGCGTAGTGTGGGCGTGGCAGCAATAATTTCCAAAAAAAAAGTATCCTATTGTTCCTTTCAGACTTGAAGTAACACTCTGTAAAAATTTCACAAAAATCGATCCACTGGTGTGGCCAGCTATAAAATACAAACATACATACATACATACACCCCTTCTTTATATAATAGATAGATAGATACAGGGATCACATTTCAAATATTTTTCAAAAGAAGTTCAAACTTCTCTTATATTGTAATATTCAAATTTTATTATGCTTTTGTGCAAATTTTTGTACCTCACCAAAGAAAAAGGTCTGAGACCCACCTCCAATTATACCGATCGACACAGAATCACTTCCTGAGCCGATTAAAACCTGTCAGTCCATCCGTCCGGCTGGGAGTTAGGTTGAATTCCAAAACGCAGTTTGCCTTGCATCACGAAATTTCAAGTTTTTCCTGAAAGCAAAGATGATGTTTCTGGTAATATCTTCTTCTTCCAAATGAGTGCTTACAGATATATTATTGTCCTGGAAGCAAAAAACGTTGTCCAAATTGTAAAGAGTGAATAAGGGAAGAAGTTGAAAATTTTTAATGCAAAGCAAACTGCGTTTTGGAATCCAGCCTTATTAATGTATTCTTGTAAACAAAGTAGAGACCGCATTTTTGCAGATATTTTGATGAAATTTGGAACAGATAATTTTTTTGGCATAAGAAAAAAGCATGTTGTTTGTGGTGATGATCAGTTAATTTTTTGACAGAGCTCCCATACAAATGTCCACCCGGATTAAGCGTTTTGGGCTATAACTGGCTAGAATATGGCCTTATCTTCACATAATTTTGCACGTTTGTCTATCTTTATGCCATCCGTTTTTGTACCGAAAATAAACATTATCGGTTTTTTTTTAGCTTCATAAAAATCGCAACAATAGAAGAACCAGTTTGAAAACTTACATTTTTGTGGGCGCTGCAATCCTCCATTTTTGTTCTTTAGAACTTCGGAATTAGAGGCCTTCTATATGTGTGCCAATTTTAAAAAATCAGTGCAATAAAAGTACCAGCATAAAAAGTTTAACTTTTATGGGCGTGGCACCGCCCACTTTTTTACCTTCAAAATTTTAACTTTAAAAGCCGTTTACGTGCGAACTAATTTCCAAAAATCGGTCTCGAAAAGCAATTGAAATTATGTTTCTATCATAATTGATTTTAAAGTTACAAAAAGTACTAAAACATAATTTTAACCTTTCTTCCCCTTAGGGTCTATAAAATTAAAAAAGTATCTAAAAACGTACTCATATTTTTTAGGCCTGTTACACTTAATTTGAATAATGTTCCTATCGTTATTGGTTTAAAAGTTACAAAAAACGAATACAAAAATCAAAATATATTTTTGACCCTTTTTTCTCCCTTTGGGCCCAAAATTAAAAAAAAGTACGAAAAACTTAATCATATTTTTGTAAGACCTATCGAACGCAATTTGAAAAATTTTTCTATCTTTATTGGTTTAAAAGTAACAAAAAGTACCAAAAAGTACCAAAATATAATTTTAACCCCTTTTTTCGGCCTTTCGGACCATAATTTTAAAAAAAACTCCAGATACCTGTCTGTTTATTTCTTAAGGAAAACGCTAAACTTTTTAAATTTTGTTTCTATCTTATATACATCAAGAGATAGTAGGTTACCGATTTTTCCCTTTTTGTCCCCTTTTTATCCCTTTACGGGCCCAATGTTTAAAAACTCATGTGCATTTAAACAAACATGTAAAGCTTAACACGTGTTGTAAATTTCAGATATTTAGCTCTACGCGTTTGAGCAGTATGGCTCTGGGTAATTTTGTTACTTGACCTTCCCACAAAAATGGGCGTAGTGTGGGCGTGGCAGCAATAATTTCCAAAAAAAAAGTATCCTATTGTTCCTTTCAGACTTGAAGTAACACTCTGTAAAAATTTCACAAAAATCGATCCACTGGTGTGGCCAGCTATAAAATACAAACATACATACATACATACATACATACATACACCCCTTCTTTATATAATAGATGTATCTGTGGTATAACAAGACTAGCAAAATGATACTTTTTAGTCCTTAGTACAATGCCAACAACAACATCAACAACAAAATCAAATGCAACAAAACACATGTTGTGGAAGTAAATAAAACACCACAAGAAACGTGTTGGCACTACATCATCGTCTGCTTAGCAGCATACAAGCAAATATATGAATAAATTAAAAACAGGATATTTTCTTCAATATTTTCTTTAAAAAAAAAACTTGTTAAATCTTACACATTTGCAGTTGCAACAAAGTTTAAAAAGAATATGAAAAATGCACATACTTAAGCCTGGTTTTACAAAGATTTTTTGACATGGTAATACATTTATACGTTTTTATAACCCACATCTCTTCACTGAAAAGGAAAAATCTTTTCCATAAAAAATTGTTAATAGATTATTTTCAAAAATAGCCAATAGCTTTGTAACAAGGTTAAGTAAGGTAGAATAGGCAGGTCCGCACGGCAGGTCCACTTTATTCGGTCCTTTTGTATTACCTGGTGAAAAAGGTAGAAACGGTGGATATGGAAGAATAGAAGAAATTTAGAAAAGGATAGGAAGGTGAAGTGAAGCAGACTAACCAGGGTCTCTGGTTGGAATCGAGCTAGCAAAACTTTACATTTCTTTTTATGGAAGAATAGAAGAAATTTAGAAAAGGATAAGAAGGTGAAGTGAAGCAGACTAACCAGGGTCTCTGGTTGGAATCGAGCTAGCAAAACTTTACATTTCTTTGATGAGATAAAATGCTAAAAAGTACTTACTCATTAGCATTTTAACATGGAAATTAAATTGAAAGCAAGAACTTATTCCAGAAATATGTTTGGGTGGCGAATTAAATGGGGGTCGGTTGTGCACTTTAATATTCTAAGGCTCAAGCAATTAAAAATTTTTGTTTTAAAAAGGATTTAATGTCTAAGGATGGTATGTTTTTAAGCGATTAATAGTAAACAGGGGCTGAAAGTGCATAGTTTCTAGTCACAACGATCCCCTAGAGAATGTGACGGGTGTGACCTTATAAGTTGGAATTCAAAAAAATTTTGTTTTAAAAATTTAACTCTAAACTGATTTCGATCTTTTCGTTTTATTTTGCACGTAAATTCATCAACTTTTTAATTAAGACAAAATTTATTTTTTTCTCAGTTTGAGCCGTTTTACGTGAAATTGAACTCTTTTGTTTAAAAAAATGTTTTTAAATATAACGGTGAGTATTACCAGCTTTACCATTATAATTGATAACACAGTATTTGGATCTTGCCGGTTAATATTGTTGAGATCAACGTTCCACATAAGCAAGTTTTGATTATGAACATTAAGAAATATTTAAATGGATTAGCTCAGAAGATTACTGTAAGATTGTGTAAATACTGCCTTCTATTCACTTCCAGGTACTGCTGCCTAGGTTTAGCTACTACATACTAGGAGATTACAAATTTCCCTAAAATTTTTTAGCCTCCACAAAAATAAATGGAAAGTTTTATTCGATTTCTGGAAATTTGTTTAACACGTTTTCCAATAATGTGGTCGAAACTTAACAAATTTTGGCTTTTAAGAAAATACCTGAAGTTGGAACAAATGCAAAACAAACTCCCTTCCACTCCCGTAAATTTTATAATTCCTTTTTAGAAAACAACCAGTAAATAATAATTAAAAAATTTTGTTAAGAAAACTTTCAAAAAACCACTATGCTAAGAAAGTGATGTTTTGGTTTAATATTTGGAACTGTTTTTCACTGTTATGCGAAACAAGATGTCTTGGTCGCGTGTATTTTATTTTGTTATTTTTAGTGAATCTTGACCAAAAAGAAAGCGCTATGGAAAAGTTATCTCAATAGGGAGATAAAAATACGTCTTTTATAGTTATTTTTTGCTAAAAGAACCTCTTAGCAACTTTAAATTTATTTGTACATATACTTACCATTACGCAATTTTAAGCATTATTTTTCAAAAACAAGATTTTGATTAAAAGGGCATTTTTGCAATTTTAAATTAACAAAATTAAACTAAATTGATCTACGAAAGTATTTAACAAAAAACTTTATAATTTTGTATAGATATCCTTACTCAGATTTAAATCAAAATTTATATATTAGCCTTTTTGTTCGTTTGTCAAATTGTATAAATATATGGCAATATTTTAAAAAAGATATTTTAATGAGAACGAAATCTATTAAAATTTAATTCAAAAGGAAATTATAAAGTAAGATAAATTTGATTTTTTTTTTATTGAAGAAAACAGGGACACCAAATTGTCCGGAATCTCAGAATCACTCCTATATGTATGTATGTCAGATATCCATTCCCGTACTTTAATTTTGCTAAAAATTTTTACTTTTTTTGTTGATAAAATAGAGCCACAGATAAAAAATTATCATTGATTTTATTAAAACAAAAAAAAATGTTATGTTTTATTGAATTTTATACAAAATTTTAAGCTTGTAAAAGTCATAAAAATCTTTCAGTTTCATATATTTTTTTTATTGCATTTTGTTAAGGTAAGCATTAACTGCATTTTTTACTATTCTAAGTTTAATTTAAGCTTCTTACCGATAAATAAAAAAAACAGAAATTGTCAGCAATTTAACGCAAAAACGACTCTCAGAGAAAACAGGTCCGTAACTGAAACGTCGGCTGCAACCTCACAAACTTTCATTTAACTTTTCCAACTTTAATTTACACATCCTCTATTAAATAAAAGTGTTTGTAAATTGGCGAGTGCAAATTGTCATACTTTTAGGTTTATTTAACTAGTTTTTCAACAATATTAGTAATTTCATTCATAGATTTAAACAATTTTAAATTTCATTGCATTTTCCAATTTTTTTTTTTTTAATTTTTTTTTTCTTAGTTTTCGTCTCCAAAACATGAGGGTTTGTTAACAAAATATATGAAGTTTAACAAAAGCTTGGCAATATTGTTAAGAGAATTTTTTTTAAATTGAGTGGATAAGAAAAATCGCTGTCAGAGTAAAATATTGTATAACCGCATTTAGCAGCGTGGATTTACGTCAAGTTGTATGAAAAAAACGTAATGCCGGCATTATGTATCATCATTAAATCTATATATACCATAGTGGTTATATTTTCAGTTTAATTATATACACTATTTAGATAATCACATCATATTAAATAATAAAAATTTTTTTTTACCTTTTTTTAACGAAAAAAACCCCACATTTAAAATAATTAAAAAACACAAAATTAAAAACTTTCTAAATAAGACTGTGTTCCTAAACGCAGCTTGCTTTGCATCACAAAATCTCAAGTTTTCCCTGAAAGCAAAGATTAGGTTTTTGATAACATCTCCTACTTTCAAATGAGTGTTTACAGCCATGTTATTAATGTGCTGAAAGTAAAAAACCTTGTCAAAATTGTAAAAAGTGTATAAGGGAAGAAGTTGAAATTTCGTGATGCAAAGCATACTGCGTTTAGGAATACAGCCTAAATTTAAATGTTCTACTTTTTCTGCGGGGAATAAAAAATGTTATTCCATCGTCATTTCTTTTTTAATTATAAGACCAGAAGCTTAAAGCTTCGTATTGTATTAACACCATTTCTTCAGCGGGTTTCCTTCCTTTAGTTAATAGTTTTTAATAAAAAATTAAAAAAAAAATAACTATCTAGGACGTTGAATGGAATAACCGCTTATTTAAATTTTGTTTTAATATTTTAAAAGTGAATTTTGTGAGTAAATTTATTGAGTAATTAAAACACATTTTATGTAAAAGAACAAGGTAAGTCCTTTCTTCAAGGAATATGGCCGTTAAAAAATAATATGTAAAAACTTAAAAAACTTGTTTTAAAAAATTTAGCAATTTAACATGTTACCTCGTCGTAATTAAACTTTATGGTAAGTTATTTTTATAAAGTAGATTTGTAAAGAATAATTAAAATAATAAATGTAATTAATATGGTTTATACTAAATAACTTCATCATCTGCAAACACTTTTATTATTTTTAAACAGAACTCCTACATCTTACGTTTTTCTTCGTATATTTCTTTAATATGTCGCGATTATATTTACAAACAAAATTTAAGTTTATTATTTACTTACCTTCTAGAAACAGGCCATGAACGTAGACACCCTCCGTTGGATACTCCATAATGTCCTCTTTATTATAACGTGTAATTTGATTTTGTAATACTACGGAGTCAAGAGCCCAACCTTTATGGGCTCGTGTTACTTCCTACAGGCACATAAGACAACAATGTTAGTGTCATAGGAAAAAGCCGGTATAAACAACGCAAAAATAGTTATAAAATATTTATTTAAGTGAAAAACAAGCGATGGCACGAACACACATACACACACACGGCAAATAGTTTTGATTGTATGGGAATTTAATGTTGTTTTGTTTTTGGTTTTCGTTTATGGCGTTTATGTGTTTCATGCATAGAGACATAATTTCATATCAGATAAGAAGTCGGCCGCCACATAACATAAGGAGAATGTTTTGCAATGAAAAAAAAGGAAAAAAAGGAAACCAAATGAAAAATTGAACTGTAAATAATAATTGGTTATAAAACGATATAAGAAATTGAATAAATTTTATTTGATATTCTTTTGTTTTTGTTTATTTCCTTTTTTATTATTTTTTTTTATTTTCACCCACATTTATAGTTTATGTGCCGAAATGTATAATATCTATAGCGAAATCTTTTCTACGCACTTGAATATAAAATTTAATTTAAAAATTAATTAAAGCAATTTATGTCTACGATTTCAAATCAATTTCGCTAATATTTCCTGCAAAAATTCAATGAAATATGAGCCTTTTGACCAAAGGCCGTTTCTATAGCAAAAAGATTTCGATTTTTCAATTAAATAAAGAAATTGAAATTTAAGAAAGATTTTTAAATTCTATTTCCCCAAGATAAGTATGACCTATGGGACTAATAAAATTAAGAAACTAAGCCCAGGAACAATGCATTTTCATTATCGAAAAGTATAGAAAATTTAGTTTAAAAATTAGATGTGGGTTTAAAATTTAACTATTTAAATAGTTTTTTACTTTTTTATCTTTAACGTAACGTTTTTTTGTTAAGCCCGCAAAAGCTTCATTTACTAAGCCTGGCAAATTACAAACATTTAATTTAGTAAAATTTTCTTCTAGATCAAAATTTAAATTTTTAAAATTAATTTTTTTAGGCAGATAATAATAAACAAGCGCAGTATTTAATTGAGTACTAAAAGTTTAAAAATATAATTTTTTTTATCTAATTGACAATTTTGCATTCTGCACTTTAGTAATTTCTATCCAGTAGTCAGTTACTTTAATGAGAAAAATTAAATATGATTTTACCACCTTCGACCAGGCTACACCATTTTCTAATGTTTTTTTTAATTGAATTTTAGATATTTCCAAATGAAACTTAAAAATGTATAATTTTATTTTCAAAAATGTATAGATCAATTTTTATTTAATTTCAAAAATTTCCTATTAAATATCTTGGCATTCACCTAGATCGTCGCCTCATATGGAAGTCACCTATAGATGCAAAGTCGGCACAAATGAAATTCAAGGCTAATTAGTAGAAACTCTTTGCTTTTCTACCCTACAACTCAATTTTGAAGCCAACTTAGTACCATAATAATGGGGTACTGCCTCCGCCTCCAACAAAAAGATAATTTAACACCACCAAATAATTTCCCCCGAATGATAACTGGTAGTCCTTGGTTTAAAAAACAGCAGCATCGACAAGGATCTACAAGCACTACTAGTTAAATGCAAAAACCTAAACTGTATGGACAAGTGTATAAATAAGCTGGAAACACATTCAAATCCACAAACAGGAAATATCTTACAACATGGAGCGCACACTCGTTAAAAAGAAGGATACAGTTGCCCTAAGGTGAAACCATCACTTAATCTAAGGACTTAAATTTTTTTAACTATTATTAACTATTATTTGTTTTAAGTGAATACTAATTGTTAGTTTGCAAAAGCAAAAATTCAATAATAAAAGTATGACCTTAAAGATGTAAAAAAAGTTATCGTCGGTTAAGCCCGACCATACAGGTTCTTTGCAAAAAAAAACGGGTAATATTTTTATTCAGTTAAATAGTTTGCAGCTTTAAAAAAGGCATGTGTGCAAAATTCTGCCAAGATAAATAAATATTCGAGTCAGTTATATTTAAACCAAAAACGCCGTTTCCGGGAGGATATTTGTATGGGCGATGTATCGAAAAAGGGACCAATTATATTTTTGCTTAGTATGCTGGTTGGTGGCATAAAGTTTTACACATGTGCAAAATTTTGTCAAAATGGAGTCAGCTATATCCAAAAGCGTCCTTTCCGGGAGGACATTTGTATAGGGTATATATCAAACAATTTACATATTATCATCAAAATATTTGTATAATTTCCACCAGTACTTTGATTACAAGAATACATGGACACCCTTCCAGACAAACGGACATGCCTAGATCAACACAGGAAGTGATTCTGAGTGGATCGGTATACTTTAAGAAGGGTCTCAGACCATTATTTTAAGGCGTGACAAACATCTGAACAAATGCATAATACCCCTACCAATTATGTATGTATGTGGTGTGGGTAAAAAAAATAATACAAATATCTTTTACATGAGTGCGTATAGCTAATATCAATTAGTCAATTACAATATCACTCATACGTTCGTTTGCACCTAATATTAAAGTTAATCGAACTGAGAAAGTAAATATTTACCCCATTAAATTTTAAAAAACTATAATTACATAAAACGTATTAAGCTCTTGTTAAATGCAGATCTAAGACCATTATTACCGTTGTAGTGATTACAAAACAATATATTTATTTTTATTTGGTATTTACATGCATTATTAAGTTAAAGTTAAAAAAGTTATCCAAGTACCCCAAATTACTTCCGGTATTAAAAAAATGTATAATGGTATTTAAACAAATCCTTTTTCAATTAAACACAAAACAAATCCTATTAATTAAAAAAATATGTCAACTAATTAAGATTTTAATACATTTTACCCGCAAGGGATTAACACGATTAAGAGTAATATAACAACCGTAACCATAACCGTATTGTAAAAGTATTTTTTATATATATTCAAACAGTAAAAATAATTTGAAAATTATTTATTTTTTCTTTCCACAACATAAACAATCTTTAAAAAAATATGTTAAAACTTTTTTATATCTTTAAACATACCTGACGCATGGCTGTTAAAAAACCTTGAGGGTTAAAGAAACCTGTCATCCAAAATACCTTTAAAGATTAAAGTAGAAAAAATAATTTAATTTAATACATGAAAGAGCAAGTATAAAAAGATTTTATATAAGAAGTTAAACTAAACTCTTAGTTTTGGTTTAAGAAAAACTTTAAAGAGAATAAAAGAAACTTAATCTAAAAGGTAAACCATTAACTGATAATAAATTCTAAGTAATTAAGCGTTTTGTGATTGTTCGTTTTTTTAGTTTCTTTTGAAATATAAAATCTTTTTTTTTCTATTTTTTCTTTATTTATGCAACTTACCTTTGGCCGGTCAGTTGAAATCCAAGTACGAAATTGTGCATTACGTTCCAACAATTCAGTATACCAAAATCCCAATGTTGTTGACTCCCATGATATCTGCAAATGACACAATCCGTGGTTGATAATTAATAAACTGAACGTGCTTTTTTACATTTTTGCTAACAAAATATTTGAATTATGAATTAAAATATCGCATTCTATGCAAATAATTTTACATGGTTTTAAAAGCAAAAAAATATTAAATACTTGAAGTTATTATTTCTTAGTAAAGTTGATTTAAGGTTGAGATATATTTATTTATAAATAAAAATCAGACTTAAGCAAATATTTCTTAAAAGGGTCAAAAGTATTTATTTGCTCACTTTACTTCTTTTTTTTAGAAGAGAGGGGGCAGAATGGTTTCTTTCTAACTGATTTATCTGATATTGAACTCATAAAAAGCCAAACATGTAAAGTTAGTTCTTATACCCACGCCATATACATACCCATTGTAACTGAATTTTTGGAAAAGCTTTTTGCTAGTGTCTTGAGAGCGCGGCGACGCTTGCATTACTTTGTATGGCATGCAGAAAATGTAAAATTCCTTTTTCATCACTAAGTGCAGCAAAGAGGTGCTCACCTCTATTGAAGGTCCCCAAATTATTCACACACAAATGACATATGATTATGGCGGTTTTATTAAGAATGCAAAAAATGGCACTGACTGTATGGGCGTTATAATAAAAATTCAGATGTAAATATATGTTTATAGTCAGGTTGTGATCAAGGCAATCTTTGCATATCTCCCATGCTTCTTAATTTTCCAAGTAAGCAAAACAGCCAGGCAAGCTATGTGCTATTAGGAAGGTGCACATACACTATGTTCGAAAATACAATGGTATTAAGAACTATGGATATTCGGGCTTTCTAGTTGCAGACTTTTTGTTGAGACGATTGCATGTAGTTTTTGGATACCGGTCAATATCAAGAAAGCAGAGAATAAGAAGACTTATTATGGGCATATTCTATGCTACTATCCTGCGCTCATGAGCCTCAGAACAACAAGTCTAGATTCATACTTTTCTATCTTCCATCTTCGAGCTTATTATATCGTGTGAGTGTTACACACCATATTATCGTTTATATTGCCTGGTAGCACAGAAAAGTTCTCACCCTATCTAAAATGTAAACCTTTACACTGTGCAACGAATGAAGAGTTTTTGAAAAATACAAAAAATGCACAAGTAAAACCCAATGCTCCGTTTGGCGAGGTTGCTGACAGTTTTTTAATGGGCCAAAAAAAATCGAAAAATCAATAAGCCCTTCAAAAATTTGTGTCATTAGTTTTTGTTTAAGGCCGAATCAGTTTTATAAAAAATTAAAAAAAAAATTTTAAGAAAACTTTACTTTAACTTTAAAACAAAGTTTAAGAATGAGGTGCTAGGCTTACAATATTTCTGAATATAATAAGGCGTTATAGCCATTTACACCATTTTTAAGGGGTCTATAGATTATCCAGAACTTTTAAGCCCCATTAGAAGAAAATGAAGGCCGAGATAAGTTGCTGAACTGAGTATAGGGCTTTACTATGCTTTGATTGTAAAATCGAGTCTTAACCTTCCCGTTGGTGTAAAATTTTACTGTTTTGTTTGGCTTTATTTTTTTTTTCTAAATAAAAAACTTCGATTCTGTTTTTGGTTATGTTTACTTAAATGTTTAAATTTGATTAATTATTGGATCCGGGGAGAACTTCGGGCGGCAGATTTACGCACTCTATAAGGTACTATTAAAGTTTGAATTTTAATTTGTTTCTTTCAAACAGTTTTGTGAAACATACTTACCCCCTACCTCCAGCTCCTTACAGTGTTGCCATACAAAATTTAAAAAAAAATGGGTAAATACCTTTACAACTTCCCCTGAGTCGTTCCTACAGGAGCAAAGTTTATTAAAAGCCCCCATTCATTTTCCTTCATAAACAAATTCCTAAAATATACTTACCGCCTACCTTCATCACCTGAGGGGGTTACCATAAAAATATAAAAAAATAATTTAAAAATGACCATAACTTTTCCAGAATCGGCCTTAGAGAAATAAAGTGTACGACCTACTCCTATTAATTTCCCTCCCAAACATTTTCCAAGAATATACTTTTCTCCTATCTCCATCCCCTCAGGAGGCTCCCATACAAAGTTGGAGAAATTGTTATAAGAACCCCCTCTACAGCTTCCAGGGTGTTCCTACAAAGGTCAAATAAAAGTCCGAGTCCAGTTAATTTTTTCTCCCAAACACCCCTACAACTTCCCCATAGTCACCGTTTGAGGGTTCAAATATGACACCGACCCCTATTAAAAAATTTAGTATTTTTCAAAAATAAAAAAATTAATAAAAATAAAAAAAGTTCGTGTTTTCAAAAGGCCAATGTGAAGCGTATATAAGATTCAGCACAGCCATATATAGCGCTCTTACTCGTTTATTAAGTAGTTTTTTTTCCTTTTAGCCCTACACCTACAATGGGAAATGGGTGCCAAGCATTTTACCTTCTTGAACTCTTCCCCATGATTTACTTAACACCATAATAGATAAAAAATATTAAAATTTTAAATGTTCACATAAGTAAGCCACTTAACATATCTTTGAATAATATTGCTTAGTTAAATTTTTTTTTTAAATTTTTTTATTCAAAAAAGTCTGACACAGATTTATATAAAGAATACAATTGACTTAAAATCCCATAAAATCCCAATTTTAAAAAACAAAAAAAGGTTCAGTATCAATGACTTTTTGTTAAATTTATTTTACTCTAGAATACAATATACCCCTAGTTAACTGCCTTTAAATTAGGTACTGTTTTTTATTAAATAATTTACAAATTATACAACAAAGTGTATTTGTTTATTTTTATGTTTTCCTTCCATAGACTGTTACATCATACTTTAAATACACATTTTAATGAGAAAACATGTTCATTTTATATTTTATAAACAACTTTTTGGCGAAACTAATTGAATTTTTTTTTGAAGAAAATTGTTATCAACAGGTTTCTATTCATTGTCTGTCATCATTGTTTCTTTAAACAATACAAGTGCTTTTATTTTACCCTATAGGCTTTCAAATACTTATTAATCAAAGGAACAAAACAATCATGACAAAAATAATAATCTCCTCTTATTTTAGTTGTCTGTTTCGCTTTTCCTTTTAAAATAAAAAAGTTAAGTTTTTTGTCTGAGACATTAAAGGTTTTGGCTTAAGACAATTTAAAATTATTAAAGCTTTTTTTTCATTTTTTATAAATAAGCATCTTTAAGGAAGCATAGACAAGAACCCCTTGATAAATCTTTTTAAACAAAAATTATAAGGATAATAAGCACTTGATTGTTAAACCATTTAAAAATAAAAAAATGTTTAAGGTTTCTTTTAATCCTATTAATTGAATTAAATTTTTACCGCAATTATCTGTAGCAGCTATACAGGAAGCTTGAATAACTAACTATTGCATGTTTAAATTAAAGTTTCACAATTTTAATTTAAAAAATTGTCAAAAAAAACTTATTAAGTCATGTAGTTATGTTGACAAAACATATGACATTGAACCATATTTTTATATAAATGTTTGGGTGTTAAAATTGTTTGCATTATCTGCGAAAACTTACAACAATACCACTGCAAGCAACGACAATATTAAATATGTTATAATAGGTGTACAATAATTGAAATTTTTCTACTCGTTATTAATATATTTTAAATTAATTTCAAAAACACACGCACAATTTTGCATATTAGAATGAGACTACGTTAATACCCTGAAGGAAACTTGGGGACAAGTGTCCCGATGTCACTACTTTTGCCGACTATTGTGGTGCCTTTTGGCGATATTGGCAACAACGTGTCCACTTTTTTATATTTTTAAACTTAAGTAGAAAACGTAAAAATTCACACACAGTAGCCCTTAAAAAAACCCCCATGGGAGTTAGATCAGGCAACCTCGCTGGCCACGGGATGTCCCCAAAGCGACTGATCCGCTTTTGGGGGAAAATTTTCCTCCAAGCAAATTCGTCGAAGCTCTGACTGTGTATGCAGCGTACTCCAAAATAAGGCATTAACAAAGCGAAACCGCTTCAACCTTGTTTTACAAAAAGTTTTGCGTAAATCAAAGTACCTTTCTTTCAGTTATTAAATGATTTGGATTTTAAAAGGATGGAACTTCAGATCCTTTCTTAAAATTTCATGCCTAATCGCCCTTGGAAGTCCCAGTGAGGATGTTCTTTTCCTTATTGAAAGTCGCGGATTTTTACGCAAACTGCTTCAATCCAATTAAATGTTTTCTGGAGTCCTTGAAGATCCACTAGACCCTGGCCGTGAGACATTCATAGCCGAAGCAATTCCGAAAAATCTCTGTACCCACGAACGAATTAAATTTAAACGCATATTTAACGAATACCGAACTTTGAACAAAGTTGTCGACGAGAAATTACGTAAAAATCATCTTAAAAAAATCTTAACAAATGTATCCACAGCGAACGCGCGATGCTCATTTAACCACTGCGGCATCGTGACTGATAAATCTGCACAATCGATAACTCCCGCGGTGGCAGCCTTCCTCCGCAGCATTTATTAATTTTTTAAATAATCGTATTTAAAAATATAAATTTGCCCCCAGACACCCTGTACTTAGCTTTGCTAAGAAGAAAACAACTGTCAGCAGCAATTTCACGCTTCAATTTGCCGCCAAATGTTATAATTCTTTAGCGACATAATTGTGTCTTTTAATTGTTTTGTTTTTTAGTTGTTCTTATAAAGTAATTTAAATTCATTCATACTGATATTCAATTAGAGACCCCTGCTACATGTCTTTAGCAAAAAAAAAATATTGCCTAGGGTATAACTAGTCAGTAGTACTGTAGGCTGAAATTGTACTAGTGGATCACTGATTCCGATGTCTACATATGACCACAAAAGAACTATTTTGTCAATAGTACCAATGTCGGTAGTAGATTTTCAATGACTCGCAAATGTTGAAGGTCTATGGCAAAAATCATTGCCTGGAGTACAGCTTGTCAGGAGTACTGGTTTCAATGTAAATAGTTAATCACTAGACTTTCGCTATTGTCATTTCCTGCAGGGTATACACACACACTAACCGGTAACTAACTAAATCCCCTTAAAAAATCACAGGAAATTTATTTTTTATTTCTATAAATAAGAAAAAAAAATTTATTCACTCTTAACAACATATATGATATGAATTTGGAAAATATTTAGTTTTGTACACTTTAGATGACATTATTTAGCAGTAGGCAACGCTTGCAGTTAATAAAGAAAGTAATTCATATTACAAAACAAATTGTGTTGGGGAGTATTTTTTCATTGAAGTTTTTAGTTCCGACTGTTAAGACTATATTTAAATCTCATTAATTTCTTTTATGTGAAATACGGTGTTTTCTGGGGCCAATCAATCTGCTTATTGAAATGACTTAAAAGCAAGCTCTACTGCATTCAAAAACCATAATAATTATTGTTTAAAATTGCTTAATTAAGGGCATAATTTAATATTTTTAAAATTAAGTTCTTTGCCCTCTTACATTGTTTCACTTGCTTCCCCAATTTATTTTTCTTTGTGGGCGTAACACTTCCCATTTTTTTCTTTGAAATTTTTGCGCTAGAAGTCTTCTGTATGTATAAAAATTAAAAATATAATATTGCATCATTGTAAACGCAAAGAAGCATGTATCTTCGGTTATAAATCGAAAACTTCCCGAGAATTCTAAAAAGGGCATAAAGCCCCTAAAAAGGCGTTTAAAATATTTTTGTTAGAAATTTGCTTTCATGGGCGTTGAAAGTGGCATTGAAAGTTTCCACTACGTTTACAAAATTTTTTATAAAATTTTTGCAGAAAAAGTCCCACTATGTGATTCAAATATGCATAAAAAGTCTCACAAAAATCAATGCAGCAAAAAAATATTAAGAAAACATTAATTTAAATCCATGATTTTGATAAGCACTTGACTGCACGTGTAAAAAAGTGTAAAGAAATGTAAAAAATTAAACTGCAAGTTCATATGCACATACATACATATGATTATGAAGTCTGAAGTACTTTTTTTAATTTCAATTGTGTAAAAGATGTTGTGAATTTACATCCACCCAACCACGTAACTAAAATCTTAAGAGCCATAAATGTTGAATTAAATTTATAAAAAAAATATCTAATAAATAAAATTATCATACCTTCATCCATGACTCGGGTATACGTGCATCATACATGGCATCCAAAGATTCTTTTAATCCGGGGCTCATTACAATCGTACCATCAATAGCCAACTTAAGGTCACACAAACAACTATACACTCTTTTGATTACTTTTTGCATACGATCAATTTCTTGTCTATTTAATTTAGAAGGCAAAATAAAAAAAATTTATGAATTAATAAACAGGTATTATTTATTTTAAAAAAAAAACTATTTGATGGTTTCATAAGGCTAATTTTTTGTTGTCATAGTTTTCTGATACGTAAAACTTTTGCCATAAAACGGAAAAACAATGTAAATATTTTTAAAATTAAAAACTATGTGCCTTGTACGGAAGAACATGTGTCTGGGGGCAGAGTTATATTTTTAAACTTAAATAAAAACCATATTAATTAAAACAACGTTTTATTAAGATTATGTCATCCAATTGTCTTCCGTCAAGTTGTACACACTGTTCAAAACCGAGTCTTGTGTTCTGCGCCACATGCTGCAGTAAAATTGGTTCAATTGAGAAGATTTCTCGATGAATATTTTCCTTTAAAGCCACAAGAGATTAGGGATTGTCATTACAAATGTCTCTTTGAGGTAGCCCCATAAAAAATCCATGGAAGTTAAATCGGGCCACCTTGGTGGGCATGGGATGTCTCCAAAGCGGCAAATCAGTTTTTGGGGGAAATTTTCCGAAAGCAAGTTCATCAAAGCTCTGGCGGGATGCAGTCGCCCAATCATGTTGAAACCACGTGTGTGAAGAATATGATGGATGAGCTCGCAGGTTTGGCAAAAATAATTCCTTAACCCTGCGTCGATAATTTTCACCGTTGGCATTAGTCGCCTGGCCACGAAAATTTTCGAAAAAAAGATTCAATTATCTCATGCATGGAAGAGGCGCACCAAACAATTACTCTGTGACAATGAAATAGTTTTTTGATGTTTCAATCGAAAGTTGCGGGTTCTTGGAGACCAGTTACGGCAGCTTTGCTTGTTGAGGTGGCCGTTTAAGTGAAAATAAGTCTCGCCGCTTCAAAAAATGGCATTTGCAGTGCGAAAACGCTCAAACGCCGTTTCATAAAAATGTTTGCGTAAATCAAAGTCACTTTCTTTCAGTTCTTGAACGATTTTAATTTTAAAAGGATAAAACTTCAGATCTTTTTTTTAAATTTTATCAATAATCGCTCTTCGAAGTCTCATTAAGGCTGCCCTTTTCCGTATTGAAAGTCGCCGATTTTTACACAAACTGCTTTCAACCAGCTCAATGTTTCAGGAGTCATTGAAAATCGACTGGGTCCCGGCCGTAGGAGCTAAGAACGATATTAATTTACACTCGGTCCATCTCGCATTCGCCAAATACCGAACTTTAAACAAAACTGTAGGCGACCAATTAGGTAAGAATCATTACATCGACAAGTCCCCACAATCAGTAATTCCAACGGCACCACCCTCCATCCGCAGCGTTTATTACTTTTTGAAATAATCGTATTTAAAAATATAAATTTGCCAGCAGACACCCTGTACATTCGATTTCACTTTCAAGAATATTCTGCTCCTTATAACACCAATTAGGTACTTCATGATAAATAAATTATTCTTATGTTGATGTTGATTGAAAACAAGTAAACTATACTCAACTATATTTTTAAGACTATAATTATCACTACCATTAATTGAACTAATTAATGTGATATTTGTTTACCTTAAAAATATATTCATCGGCAAAAGTATACCCATACGTATTAAATTCTCACGCACTTCATATGCATTATATTGTGGTGGCAATTTTCTTAACATATCATCAGCCAATTGATAGACAATACTTTCTCGTGTTTCCCCGCCTCCGCCACCGCCTTCCTTAGGCTGTACACTGAGAATTGTGTCCAGTATTCCTGAAATGATAAAATATTAAAAAATGTGGAAGTATGTAAGTGTGATTGTAGGATTTTTCTTTATGTTCGTATTTGTATGTGTGTGTATATACATACGTACGTATATTTGTAAAACTTACTTATTTCCCCCCTTAAGAAGATGTACACACACGGAACTAATTGAAAGTTTACTTACATGTGCTTTCACTACAAGAACCAATATCATACTATGCTTTACCAAATTTGAAAGTGGTATTATACAAGGTGGGCCAAAAGGAATTGTCTGATGTTTGTGGCTTTCATTTTTTTTAAATGAAAAACTTCGATTCTGTTTTTTGATTATGTTTATTAAACCCTTATAATTTAATTGGTCAAGTCGAGAATATAATATCGGCCAAATGAGCGCCGTCACAATTGATTGCTATACGGGCTCGTTTTATAGCTTTTTCCATTACTTCGGGCGACAGATCCTCGCACTCCTGCCCAATGTTGACCTTAAGGGCTTCCAGGGTCTCAGGTTTATTCACGTAAAAAACGAGATGAGGCGACCCGGAAACGCCGCCTTCAGAATATTGGTTGTGGCTTGCGCAGTGTATGCCGTTGCTCCGACCTGTTGGAACCAAATGTCCTCCGGTCCAAATTCATCCAATTGCGGCAAAAAATCTCGGCTAATATAGCCCTATAGCGCGCACCGTCCACTGCTGTCGTTTGACCAGCGGCGTCCTCGAAAAAAATTGCTCGATGACTCCTCTAGCGTGAACAGCGCTCCATGCAGTCACTTTAAGCAAGTATAATGGCTCTTTGTGCATCACTCATGGAGTTTCGGTGCCCCAAAAGCGATAGTTTTGCTTGTTTACGTACCCACTGAGGTGGAAATAAGCCTCATCCTTCATTACGTCTTCGGTCGAAAAATCATTCACTTCAATTATTCCGTATTCTTGGGGAGTGTATTGCTCCATGGCTTGTTTATTTGTATTCTTTATCTGTCTAGTTCACAAACGTCAAAACAGATTTGAGATTGGCCGCCTTTTAAAAATAAAAGCATCTTCCAATAGGGTGATTTCTTCTGGTCCACCTTGTATATATCGCACGCTAAATCGCACACAGTCATAACTGCGAGATTCTTTTTCACTGTTTATACCCTTCGCATATTAATAAGGATATGTATCATTTTGTCATTCCATTTGTTATAACTTTATTTTTCATTTGCGACCCCATAGAGTATATATATTCTGGATCATTAAAGAAAGGGAAGTCGACTTAGTCATGTCCATCTGTCCATATGTGTGTCTATTAAAACCTAGCTTCCTAAGTCAATTTAAGAACTGCAGACCAGGTATTTATGTAAAACTATTAGAGATATCTCTCAGATTGTTGCTATTTTAAATCTGCAAGACTGGTTAACCACGCACCCATTTGTAGGCAAAATACTCTTAAGCCAAAAGCCACTTACACACGTCAACGCGGCAATGGGTTTTCGCATTCCTAACTTTTTGCACGTTGTTGCCTTTTAAGTAACATTTGGCACTTTGACCCAGAAATTCAAACTTCTTACAGGTATTACTGAACGAAGATCCATTCTCTTTCATTTAATCAAAAACTATTAACCATAAAGTAGTATACCTTGCCGGTGGACACCATTTATCATTCATCATCGTGCAATAAATAATGGTCGAGTTTCGACGTATGGCCGATCACTATCTTATATTAATACACTTACCTTTGGCAGAATTAATTTGATACGTAATGTCAGCATTGGAATGTAAACCAAATACCTCAGGTGTATCGTAAGCTGGTAAGTTATTAATATAATCGATAAAAGTTTGCAGGTTTTTTGTATTGGGCACCTTGTAGCCCTTATAAAATTCAAATGATGAACTAAGCAAACCCTCACAAAACCACACAGCTGTAAATGTTGTCAACAGGCGTTTATCGAAATCATCTGTAACACGACCACCATACTGCACCTCTCCAATCATATAGACCAGAGTTTGCCAGGAGACACCCTTTTTGGGATCCATTTCGTCCAAGTGATTTTGTACAAACTGCACGCTGGCCGCAAAGTCGGCAGCATTGAATTCATATGGGACATTCCAACCCAGAGGGCCAAATTTACGCCGCTCTTGTACAATGGTGTGTAGAAAGGCCACTGTATATAAGAGAGTAGGCCATTGTGGTGCTGAGGTATAATCTAGAAAATCTTGTGTGAAGGCCTTAGAAAGAAAGTAATAATATGGCAAACATGTTTAATATAGAACTTTTTTTTAATCACACCTACCTGATAACTTCTCTTCAAACTTGCACGTATACCTTGCGGTGGCTCGTTAGTAAATTTAATTGCCATTTGCAATAGGCCAATGGGAAAATCAGAGTGGGGTTCGGTAGTTACCCACATACGGAATGAGTCATCAATGTGTTCAGTTTCAACCAACATATCGATTACTTCTGTACAAAAAGGCAAAGATAAGTGAACATTTTGCAGTAAAACCCAACCACCGCCTGCCATTGAATCCATAATCATTTTACGTGCATGAAATTCTTGCCCCTGCCCCATTGAAACCGACTTAAGAGCTACACAAGAAATATAAAATATTTTAAGTAAAAGACATGTTTCCACGTCTTTAAGTTAAGTGTAAACATACGTATGCTTTTTTGTTTAGCCAAAGCAGCAATTTGTGTTGTTGGATCCGAACCAATAGATAGCAAACACACAAAGGGAGTTCGAGGTTCAGATTCCGACCATGCCAGCTCTAAATCTAAGATTTGCATTTCACTATATTCTGGACCCAAGGATTCTAGAAAAGTAAGTATTTTTATAAAAGGAAACCAAGTTTGTAACCTCTTCTTTATACTTAACCTTCAATATATTTTTTTGCTTGAGAAATTGTGCGATCAGGACACCATGATCGTATAAGTAACAGTTTGCGAAAACCATCCAAAGATGTTTGATAGCCACAAGGTATTTCCTCATTTTCAGGCTTCTCTGATTCATACCAAATACGCCATTCACGTTCATTTAATTCAATCTGAAATATATAAAATTTTAAGTTGTTTTATAATTGGACGTAAAATATTTTTTATAAAACAGGATGTTTTAAAAACTAAATTATTCTTAACTGATTTATGAGAAGATTGAGGTTCTTTGGAAACACTTTGTTTTATCAATTTTTGAAGGTGTGAGATTTAAAACAGAAAAAGTATTTTTTACACAGGTTATACTTAAAACAGACATAAATGCAAAATTACTGGGATCAGATGGACTAATAGACCTATAATTGGAACCCATGGGATAACCTGACCATAGCTGACTCCAAGACGTTTTGAAAGTTTTCTCTATCTGGAAAAATGGTGCCTTTGAAGGTAGAACGGGAGTGCCTTTTAACGACTGTTTCATAGGGCTATCAAAATGCAATGGAGGTAGAGAGTATCCAGCAGCTCCTGTGCTTTGATCTGGCACTACATAGAATATATCCAAACTACGATTTCTCAAATTTGACAGGCATAAGCCCTTCAGGTCTAGCGGCTGGCCCGTGAAGAGGTACAGAACTGGGCGACTATTGCCAACCATATCAATTAGCGCAGCTTCTTAATTTTTTGATTTTTCTATCTTTTCCTTATTTACAGTTATCAGAAAGAGACCAAGACAAAGGACGTTAGTGACACTATTTTTTTAAACTTAGGGTTACCCGTATATTGAGCGTGTTTAATGCAGATAATGTGCTCATTCTAGTCAGGGAAAAGCTTCATTCAACATTATGGACACATGGACTGCAATCGGCGTTGTGTATACTTTCTTCGTGGGCATCAAGGAAAGGGTTATGCTTGAATCCTAATAGAACGGAACCAGTCGTCTTGAGCAGTATAAATAAGGTCAAGGCTTTTAGGGGTCCAACACTCTATGTGGTAGAGTTAAAGCCAGCAAAATACCTTGAAGTTGTCCTTGCTAGCAAACTATCATGGAAGAAGAATACACAGGAACGGGTGATGCCACGTAAGAATATCTCAAGCGGGTACTAGGTGATATGAAAGGCAAGAATAGGCAAGTCGAAATTAGGAAAATTTCTTAATACGGGCCTTTAGTTTTAAGTAAAAGCCAGGGATATAAGAGCGACTATATGTTCAAAGAGGTTAATTTTGAAATAACACTGCCGATAATAATCCCTAGAAGGAATTATTGGTTTGGATCCAATAGCCAATACCTCCAGGTATTGACTTTTTATTGACAGATCTTAGATGGATATGGGCACCAGAGCAGGGGTCGTCTGTACCATGAAAAAGAACGTCAGACTGTCACATAGACTCTTTGATGGGTCTTGTCTGCGTTAGGAGGAGTTGCTGGACATTTTTAAAAGAATAGTCAATCCAGGCAGCCTTAAGGGCCTTGAGACCTAATTGTATCAATTCTAAGTTGCTTAAGGCTGTTGGAGAGCCCTTGGAGGAATTGTGGATACCAATAGTTGGAGACGACGAGCCAGAACTATACGCTTAATTGGTTGGGTAAAAGACTCCACTTAAAACTAGGCGATGTTTTGAAGAGTAAGCTGGAAAACATCATTGGGTTCATCTTGGGAATTTGATAGTTAGGTGAGAGGCAATAGATATGGAAATTTTACACGGGTAACTAAATTGTTTCTTTTTTCCTCTCTTTTCAGTCTTACTAACTTTTATTTTTCATTTCTCCTTAACTTAATGTCCTATTTTTCTTATTTTTCCTTAAATGGACGCGCAGTTGACTCCGGGGGTCTTCTAATGTACTAGAAGGTGTTTTTCTATTCACAACGTTTTGCAACGTTATCTAAGTTACTCGCCCCAAGAGCAGTGGCTTCACTTCACTTCGCACTTCTTGTATTTCTGGAGCACCTGTTTTACTTTACCGAACCTAATTTGACCTCAAATCATGGGACTAAAAAAAATCGAAAAAAATTCATATTTTTCATGAAGCTTTAACAACTTAACATTTCAAAACTTAATTTTCTTAAGAGCTTTAAAAACTTTTATCAAATTATCAAGCCCACACACACACACATACTCTCATAAGCTTACCAACTCCAAAACAGTAACAAACGTTTCCAGTTTACTTATCTCCACCAAATTCAACCAAGTGATGTCCAGAATCCAACGGAATGGTTTCGGTTGAACGGCATTTAAGTCCAATGATGCCCCACCCTTAATAAATGCCATAAATTCCTCATGGCTTATGTTGCCTTTGTGATAATCTATTTTGATGGCCAACATTAGAGTGAACAACTGCTTGTGACGTTCATACAAACTGCGATTGGTAAACTTGTACACCTCATATGTTAAATAACGTAAAATTATATTAATGCGTTCTTCGGTAACACTGGATTTAGTTGATTTTGTTATCGAATTATTAAAGATGACTAAAAATTGTTTTAGCGAATTTTGATACATCACATTGACATTGCTCATTTCAACAATTAAGAAATAAAGTATGGAACCACGTGCTGCAACAGCTCGAAATTCTTCTCTAGCTTTCATTATCTTGCGCTCGGTAACTTCAGCTATTTTAAGCTTTTCATTTACTTCCTCAGCAGTAGTCTTTGTTACCCTTAATACCTCAATGAGAGCCTCATCATCGACCAATGACCCTTGGGAAGAGCTTAAGCGGAAAAGTAAATTTGCCTCTAACTCCTTCATATTTCTTTGATTTTGCATAACCGTTTCAAAAAGTGCTACCCTTTCAGCTTCTAAATCAGATTTTTCCATTAGTATTACTCGCCCCAAAAGTTGGTCCTCCAAGCCCCTCATGGTAACTGTAAAATCTATAATCGATGTTTTGGCGCTTACTTCTGGACTAAAAGGAGGATTGGGTAGTTTGGTGGTGATATATAACATAAAGCCAGGCATAACATCGCATTCCTTATCACCCACCAATACTTTCTCAATACTACCCGATTTGATGAAATTCTTTTCTAAAACATTATCTATAACAGGATCCAACTCCACACCCACATCTTCTATTAGCAAAGGCCTTCCCAAAGACAAAGCATCTTCTAAATGGGTTCTAAAATATTTGTGGTTAAGTGAAGTGATTTGTAATTCATTTTGCTCTTCTTTGCATTTAATCCATATTTTTCCTTGTGTTTGAGGATCTATAAGCAAAGGATAACTACTAGACTTGGTGGCTATTAAAGCATTTTGCACAGACAATTCATCGTTAGGCAGGCCCTGCAGAGTCCATTCGGAAATCATAGAGGAGTCAACCAGCATATTTATTATATTAAGACCCGTGGTAAAGGGTATAGCCTTTTGTTTTAATATGCTCATCCAGGTTTTAATTAAATTTGCTCGAAATTCTTGGTTATAGGGGCCACAATAGGATAGAAAACCGGTGGCTAACAAAACATCTCCCACAAGTTTGCCCAATTGTATTTTAAATTCCTTACTTTGATTGGTCCATCTTACTTTCTCATCTGACAGACCATTTATAAGAGCCGTAGCGGCGGTCATTTTACGCAAGCAAGCATTGGCAGCATCTGTAAGCCGTTGTTTCTCACCAACTGCTTTATCATATTGATTTTTCACTGCCTGCAAGGCTTCTTCACGTTCGCGTAGCTGGTCCTCTGCAGCAGACAAATCATCCATGGCAAGCTTAAGTAAATTAAAAAAAGCAAAAAATGAATGTAAATTTAAAATGGGTTATCCTAAGTATTTCGGAAATCAAAAGTCTTAGCTTTAACAAGTGCTTTATTCGGCAGTGCCGAAACGACGGTAGACTTAAACCAATGACGATAAAAAGATAAATCTGATTGTGATTGACAAGTCTCCCAAACCCCTATATATATTTTTGGTTTTAAAATTTTGAACACAAGTGGGGTAAAACGGATGCAATTTAAATTTTGATACTTTACGGTACTATTGGAAGCCTCTAAGATAGTATAGACACAAACATAACTACATTGATACATAGGTTCCGGAATTTTACTAAGTGGCCCAAATTGAGGCTGAAAGTCGATTAAGTCGTCAACAAGTACTTTTTCATATTTAAAGAAATAATGACCCAGATTATTGTCGAAAGTCAACTTAAAGGACAAAAAAAATTTTTTGGTACTTTTTGCGTCATTTTTGAGATTAAAAATTTTAAAATTCGAAATTTAGCACTAATGATCCAGATTAAAATCGGAAATCAGCTACGTGGACCGAAAGTACTTCTTTTAAATTTTTAACACTTTTTTTAAGTTTTCGAGTTTATGACTTTTAAAATATATAAAATTTAAATACTATTTACCCAAATTGAGGTCGGAAGTAAATGAAGTAGACAAAAGGTACTTTTTCACAATTTTGGCACTTTTATGCAGTATTGTAACTATAATTCTACGTATATGAAACTAAGGGCTTCTGAAAAAAGGGTGCTATTTTAATAGTTTTGGTACTTTTTTGAAATGTTTGAGATAATAAGAATAGAAATGAAAAATTATAGACCATTTGCCCAAATTATGATCGAAAGTCAACTAAGTGAAACAAAAACTACTTTTTCACATTTTCAGTATCTTTTTACAATTTTTTAAACTATGAGTTTTTAGAAAGTTTTTATACTTTTGGTACGTTTTTCCAATTTTAAAGGTGTTAAGTTAACATATATGAAATTAAGGACTATTGATCTAGATTGAGGTTATAAGTAAACTTGTTACAGCTTGGGTAATTTTTTGCAAAACTTGGCCCGTATTGAGATCAGAAGTCAACTTTGTGGACCAAAAGTTCTTCTTCACACTTGTGGTGTTTCTGTAAAATGTTTACTTCACTTTAATGTATATTAACAAAGTATTGGGATCAGTTCTTTTATTAAAATAAAATAAGTTGTGGCAGGTTTAAAGTCAAAAGCTTTTATAGTTTCTGAGATATAGAATATCAAAAATTGCTCTTAAATAATTCCTTTAGTTGTAGGGAGGTTATAACTTTCCTTAACCCTATTCAAAAAAATGTCTCCAAATAAGCTTTGTGTGGCTAAAGTAACTGAGATATATAAGGATGTATGCATGAATTTCGTCCTTAAAAAATTATTATCTAAGGTTTTGCATATACTTTGGTCTATAGGTAATCGATCTTGCTGATTTTTAGCAAGGATCGGTTAAAAAATATTTCTGATAGCTGACATCAAAACAGGCTATATGGGACTTGATCTGGCCCCAAAAGCTTAATTTTAACAGACGGACAAGACTTAATCAATATATGTACTTTATAGGGTGGCAAATAAATTGTAAAAGAAAAAACAAACTGACATATACATTGATCGCTATGCGAAGGGTATAAAAACAACAAATTAATTTTAAGGACCTTCTAAGGTCCCTTATTTAATTGTTTCCCTTATTGCAGTTTCTTTTTTAAATCAAACCCTTCTAAATTATTGTCTTATAAATTTCATAACTTCTTATCTTTGACATTTGTATCAACTCATGTTTGACGTTTCTATTGCCATTATACACACACCCACGCAATTATACACACACTTACCCAAATACGTATACAAACATACCTTTAATCTTGCCTCCTGCATAGTCAAATTGGCTTTCAATGGTAAAACTTCTTTATTGACACTGTGAAAGAAAGCCATTGCTTTCGTCCAAGACAAGAGACCAGCAACATCACCACAAACTCTGCGTGCCATATCCATATTATAGTCCTCCATACGAAAATATGGTTGCAATAAATCAATCATTTCATCGTTTATTGTATCCTTAGGATAGTTTTGTAGCTGCAACAAGAATGTTGCACTTGCCATCATCTAAAGCAAAAGAGCATGCAAAAACAAAGGAAACCATACACTATGATATATTACTTAACAAGAAATAGTATTTTTCATACCTTTAATGATTCTTGCCATGATGGTTTGGGGCAAGGTGTGCCAGAGTCTGGTATACAAGGATGCAGCTTGCGTTTAAACAGTATCAATACACAATCCATAATACGCATAATCAAATGAGGTGGTCTACCCAATTTACGCACAGTTGCTATATGAGCTGGTTTAATTGTATTTAAAGCATTTTCAGCTTCTTCTAAAGCCGGTTTGGCTGCTTCCAGTTTTTCTTCTGCCAATGCCTTTTCATTGGCTATGCATGCTACCAAAGCCTCTGCTTTGTCCTTTACAATTAACACCTGATTCTTAACGATTTCTGCCTGCATGGCACGCTCAGTTACCTCCACCAATACTGACTCGGCCTTTTTAGATGCTTCCACAAGCTCTTCTTCCATTACCACCAAATCCTTTTTAAGTATTTCCACCGAAGCAGAAGCCTCTTTCAACTTCTCTAAGCCAGTGTCCATTTTTTCCACACCATCCCCCAATTCTTTTTGCTTTTGCTGATATATATTTTTATAGCCTGCTATGAAATTGAGATACGATTTGGGCGTTACATGAGTAGCACGACGAAAACGTTGAAAATATTCTTGAGAGGTTTCCGCCACAATATCTTGTATGGAACCCAAGGCATTGACAAGTTCTTCTTTCACTTCAACTGTACACTCTATTTCAAAGTCGCTAAGAAAATGTCGAGAAACCGAAACAAGAGCATCCTTGGGCCAAGGTTGAAACCAATCAATAGTACAGCCTGATACTAAAGCGGGAAAGCGTTGCACTCTAGAACGAAAAGTCTCACCCACAGGGGAGAAGCAAAATGCTACATGAAGATTGGCACAGGTGCGAGCCAAAAAGAACTCCATTACACTTTCGGCAGTGGCAGTTTTTCGTTGATTCTCTCGCTTCATTATGGGTGTCAATTCCTGCACTATTTCCGCTTGTTCGTCACGTGAAAATAAATTCGATATGACACCCGAAGACAATATATTGTTAAGATATTCCAAAAATCCCTCCTCCTTTATATCCATATCTGTAAACAAAAAGGTGGTACCTTTACCCTGCACCCCACAGGTGCGATAAAGCAGCTTAAGATCTTCCAAGAAGTTGGCTATATTATAGGAACGCGTTAAGGCAATTTGAAAGGTTTTATAGCCCGCTATAAATGAAGCCAATTTAGTTAAGGATTGTTTGCCAGAACCACCCACTCCAATGAGCATGACATTGCCGCGAGGATGCCTTATGATACGTGAAATCTTTACCAAATGCAGCATGGCATCGGGAAAGAAAACCAAGTCCATTCCAGAACCTCGCACCATTTCATTAAATTGAGCAAGAAACATAACTAAACGTTCACGCAGTACTTCATGTGAAGTAACCGGTTCATAGACTTTGGGTAATTCCATATCAGCATCTTCTCCCTCTTCTCCCGTAGGTTCAGGAGCATCACGCATGAAATCAACAAAGACTGGATTTGGTATGATCATCTGGGCATGATTTTCCCCCAACTCCGAGCGCACTAAACAAGATAATTCCGAACTAAACCATTCCTTATCGGGAAAATTAGTGAAACGATCGGCAAATACACGTGTGCATTCATGCTTCCACAAAGACATCAACACACTTTCTGAAGTAATGACTGTTGATAGAGTACCCACCATACCCTGCCATATTCGCGACAAGTCTCTTAAGCTAAAAACATAATGGAACTTGGCTGGTGTGGGTAATAGTTTTTCTCTAGTACGCTGCCATAAATAGCGTGTAACAACGATAAGTTTCTTTATTAAATTCCTTACTTCTGGTATAAAACCTCTCTTGGCATTGTAGTGGCCCTCGCCTATAACACGAAATATTTTATCTATTGATTCATTATCGGGTATATTGCAGTTAAAAACACAAAATTGTCTCTTTAATCGAGAAGGTATATCATTACGCCCTCCCCCTGGTAAGCCCATTGCGGCAACATACTGCACATCCACCACAGTGGTAAAATCTCCAGGCTTTTCTAAACTATAAAAACCTTTCATATCCATAGATTGCCTTACAATCTCATTGGTCACCTGATCACCCCATTCGTTTATCTCTGGCAAATTGATGTCATCTATGAAAACTATTAACTTGCGGCCACCTGGAGGGCCAAAAGTTACACCAACTCTTTTTTCCACATAACTTTCGATAGTCCTTTGAAACTGATATGGACTGGTGGCCGATGAAAAGTTAAATGAACGCCCCATATACGTTTCCACATTCATCTTTTTCATGAAATTCTTCATTATCACTGTCTTACCAGTGCCTTGCTCACCAATTAACATAACAGCCTTTTCCTGATTTGCTATACAACCAATTAAATAATCCATGCGCACATTATCCACAATTGGTACTAAAATGCTTAGAAAATCTGGTGTAGAAACTTCTGGATACATATAAGGTGTAACTAGAGTCTTCCATGATTGCCAGGTGCCCGTTGCAGAAACAAAGAAATCAAATATGCTATTCTCATGGGCAGTCCCTTTGGCATAATCCAAATCTGAAAATGTTTCTTTTACAAATTGATTCATTTTAATACGATCTGCGGTGCTGAGATAGGCTCCTAAGCCCCATGCCAAAGCAAAGATGTACAAACGGTGTAAGTGCTCAGGCGTGCACATATCTTCCTTTACTTCCACCACAGTTTCTTCGGCGGCTTCTTCTACAAATGCATAAAGAAAACAATGATAGAGGTTATAATAACTTCTACTTTATAGGATAAAAATAAACAACAAAACTTTTTTTTAACAAAATATTTAAAATGATTAAAATTCAACTTTTTTAAGTTCAAGCCTCTATCCCCACTGGCAGTATTTACCAAAATCGTAAATTTTAAAGGGTAAGATTTTTCAAATGTGTCCAGCACTCACTGTTTGCAAAGCATACCTTAAAAACTCCAGAAGAAAATAATTACAGCCTCATCCGCCGAAAAATTTTAGAAATTTAATCGAGTAAGGAATGAAGTACTTTTAAAGAAGTGGTTGAAATCTGCATATTTCACATGCTGTCAGACTAGAAGCAGCAGAATTTTTTCACTAGATGTAAATTATGTTTTCTCTAAAAACAAAAGAGCCTGTAAAGGATGGCAAATCATAGATTGCTCTACTTAAAACTAAGTTAAAGGAATGAATAAACCATCTCCAGAATTTTCTAAAAGGACAAACATTTCCAGCAAAAAAATCCCATTTCCGCCTTTCCTTTTGCCTATAATCATCCATGTGGTAACACATTTTTTCGGGCGTCTGATCTAGACTCAACCAGGGCTGTCGACCTATAGTAACACAGTGCACATGGCAGTAAGCCTTGACCTTGATTTACGGTATACAGTCAGATACTTTTATTATCTCCGTAAAGCCTTCAAGTATCTCCGAAATTGGTCGAAGGTCAGATTTATAAACATTTAACGTAGCCGTGTTGCCGCTAGTGCCACCTAGTAGGCCGGCTGGATATTTAAACTTCCGTTTGGTAAAAAATACACAGAAGATTGGATATTAATTCGTGAGATTAATTTTAGCAAATTTTTTAATTTGTAAAATTTTCAGCTGCTTATGTAAAAAAGTTATAAAAATGTACCTGAATTTAATTTAAAAGATAAGTTTTCTCAAAATTTTCTTTTTTCTTACTTGCAAGTACATTAAAGTTGCCGATCTTAGATGACAAATATCTTAGCAATATATCTGATAGATTGATACTACTGATGAATCCATTGACATTTAAAGGATCTCGGAAGTTTCATTTGAGGACGATATAGTTGCAAAACTGAGTTTTATAAGGAAGTTGAGCGTGGCTTTTAAATTATAGATCAAAGATGCGCTCGTGTATCAAAAACTAGGCACAAGAGAGTCCTATAAACTTTCCGACGACTGCAATCGACAAAGATTTTAGCAACCAAACTTCTCAGATGAACACGTTTATTGATAACCAGACGGCGACCAAGGTAATTTCCACAAATATTATCTATTTCTAAAATTTTAAGGCGTGCAAGGAATCCATAGTAAAATTGTGTGCAGTGAGACAACTAATCATTTGCTGTATTCGTGGGCACAGGGGTATTAAGAAGAATAAAATGGCGGATGAACTGGCAAACTTACTGGTTATGGAAGACGAGGGTACTTCTCTCTTTGCGAAAAAACGATTAACACGCCAGCGATGGTTGTTAGATCTGTGGTATACTGGAGGTAAAGAGTGGCCTGTTCTATGGTATATTTCCTATCAAAACCTAAAGGAAATATAAAGGGTTGGTAAGACAAGACTTATGGTATTTGTAAAAAGAATGTTAAGCACCCTAGAACTATTTTTATCAAACTACTCTGCGGGGAAATTTGTGTCAATTATTTGGCGTACTACTCCTGTTACAGGTACAAAACATGAATTGGATAAAAGTAATTGGTCGTGATCGGTTAAAAAGGTACACATCAAGTAACTGGTTAAAAAATGTTAAAAAAGTTAAGGAAAAAAAACAAATACTGATTATTATTTTTAAGCATAGATCTGTTAATATCTACACACACACGCGCACAAAGTAGTTTGAGCAGGATCTTAAACAATAAATGCAAAAGATGTTTATAAAGAATTAGCCTGTAACCCATTTGGAGGTATCAGTTTTGAACCAATTGCCCCCTCCAATGACAACGCAATGTAAAAGTGTCAGGTTCCCTTCATATAAAGTGCAAGAACTAGTACCAGTCTCTACCATAAGGAACCGGTCACGGCAATGATCTTCGACCAGTCCACTTCCCGTAGGGTAGTTAAACTGAAATTACCGGGTTATAATTTTTGCTTGTCTAGCAACTCTAAGAATTTAAAGCGTCTTTGTGAATTTTTCAGGCTAACCAACCTGGCCCTACCTAACCTTTGGATTGGCTTGTTGAACTTCTGAATTTTTAAATATTTTTGTAATAGCACAAATCTTGTTATAAGAATATCCTAGCTTTAGCTTTCGGCAGTACATAAAGTATTTAAGTAAACAATTTTACAAATCTTTAACATTTCAGCCATTATTAAAAAATCAACAACTTCAAACTTACTTACCATCTTGACTGTCTTTACTAGACATACTAACAGCTTGTTCATCCTCTTTTTTAACCGGCACCAAACCTTCCAAAATCAGCAGCATTTGACGTACAACATTACATTGCAAGACGGGCATAAGCAGTTTTAGATTCTGTGTGCCCCAAGAAAAAACCGGCATAAAGGTGCGCTCAAATAAGTCTGAGAAAACAGCTTTCTCGCCAGGTGCACGATTCTTGAGCCAAGCTTGGACAACTAAAGAATTTACAAACAAATTTTAATAACATTCAATAATAACATATTTAGTATTAGCTTACTGGGCCTTGAATCCAAACCAGAGGAGCTCATATAAACCATACCGTTACGCGAAACTGTAGCCGGTGAGGCATTATCAATGTTATGTGGCTCAAAAATAATCTTGACTGTGGGAGCCATAGTTAAGCGATCACCATTAGCCAATGTAAGCGTTTTATTATCATCTAACACAGAGTTTAGATTTTCAATCCAAATACTATCGACTGGTCCATCTAACACCAACCAAATATGTTCACCACTTTTAACTTTCAATGTTTTACGCCAAAGAGCCGAAAATATTCCATCAGTCCAATCGTTAGTGGCCACATCTAAGCGACCAAACATTTGGGCAGCCGTAATGGCTTTTGGATTCATGCGCATCTCACGATGAAAATCTCCCATTTGTGTCAAAGCTTTCATTAAGGTTTGTATACAAGTAGTTTTGCCTGCACCACTAGGTCCCAGTGTCATTATGCCATGACGAACATTTTGCGTTTCATACAGCTGTATAAGCTTAAGAACCCAAGGAGGATGATAAACCAAATTTGCTTCTTCGGCCTGTTGGGCAATAGCAGCCTCCAGTTCGGGGTAGTTTGTTTTTTCTAGGGTCTGTTAAATATTATTGAGAAGATTTAATCGATTTTATATAAATATTCCGTTAGTACTGCCAAGCATTTAATAAGCCCTCTAATTTCGCAATAAATTACCTGATTGGGAAACAAATCCGATACCAGTGATATAAACAAAGGCTCATCATCATCTATTAACTTTGATAAATTCATATCGCGCAGCACACGCATTACAATCGTACTTTCACTATCCTTTGAGTTCCTTCGCTTAGCCGCACCCAATGTCCTTAGTACCGAAAGTATATTGCGCAAACCAAAATCATAATGCACCTGTTTTGTCAACTGTTCTTCGCACAATTTGTAAAGAGTGTAAAATTTGCGCGCCAGTGTTATGTTCTCTAAGAAACCACATGAGGCCAGTTTGACACGAATAATTATTTGTCGATCAGGCACCATCATGGCCACAGTACGAAATTGAATTTTCAAGTTCTCAGGTAGTTCCTTACGGCCAGCGTAACCGGGATTCTATAATAAATTTGTAATAAAATTTAAAAAAATTTTGAATTTTTTTAATATAAGAAATTAGATCCCATCTTTCCTTTGGCAGAGGACAGCAGCTTATGCCTTTCATATTCATTTGACTACAGGAATCTATTGGTAATCCTAGGCCCTTGAAAAAAAAGCTGACTTAACAAAATCGATTAATTCGAGCATCGTCATAGTCTGGGATGAGTTTCACTGTTCTATCGTTACTAAAATGGCATCCGCTCTTATAAAAGCACGTAAAATGTTCCTGAAACGCGAGATTTTCGGCTAAAAACACGTCTTTCTAGAAGAGCACATCCATTTTTGGTCGACTGACCACGAATTACAGAGAAAATTAGTTCTTTAATCGCAAAGCTGGCATGTCGCATAAGCTCTCTCAATAAAAAAAAATGTCTCCAAACACCACTTTCTCTATCCTTCCTAGAACCTTTTTAACTGATTTCAAAAAAATACAATGCGTGTGCACATGTTATTATGATATAAAAAAGTTGCCCACAATTGCCTTACATTCCCACACCCTTAATAAATCGTGTGATGCTTCCTATTCTATACCTCATTAAGTTCATTGTAAAAGTGTTGCCCCAGACACATTTGTTGGCAGAATGGCAGCTTTGGGCACACACAAGGTGTTCCACAATCTCAAACCTCTCCACATCGTCGCAAAATCTACAGAAGTCCTAGGTTATCCTATTCCCTTTCCTGGAAATATGTCTGACACAAATTGCACACTGCAAGATTTAGCCATTTTGGGAAGACAAAACTAAATATCTTGGAAAAAAAATTAAGCCAGACTTATAAATTTTAGTACAAAATGTAACTTCTAAGGCTAATATGAACCATTTCCAAAAAAATGGGTGAAATGGTGCCACTGCCACACCTACCTCCAGTACAACTGCAAAAAATTATATTTGATGTTATTCGCGTTGGATAATCAAAAAGTAAAAAAGCGGTGAGAATTCATGAGAGTGTTTAAAATAAATAATAAAGAGGTGGAAGCAACAAAAAATGTTAAATTTTTTTGTCATTAATTTTTATTAATTTTAAGATAAGAGACCGATTCCCTTTAGTTTTTCCTCACAAACTGTTTTGTCGAGTATACTAATACCCCATCTCTGCCTCCTTACAGGGTTGCCATACAGAGTTTAATTTTTTTTTTAATTTTACAAAGGTCAAGTGTAAGACTGACCCTAATTAATTGATCCTCCTTAACATATTCTTAGAACATACTTCCCCCTATCACCATCACCTAAGGGGGTTTCCATACAAAAATTACAAAAATGATATATTATAATAGATATATAAAAACGCCAATAATTTCCACAAAGTCGGCCTTTAAAAAATTCCCTCCCAAACATTTTCTGTAAATATATTTACCCACTATCTCCATGACCTAAGAAGGTTTCCGTAAAAAATTTACAAAAATTATGTAAAAACGCCTATAACTTCCCCAGATTCGGCCTAAGAAAAATTAAGTGCTCTAACGGCTCCCATTTTTTTCTCCTTCTAAACATATCCCTAAAATATACTTACCCCTTATCTCCATCGCCTAAGGACGATGTAAAGACGCGCATAACTTCCCCAGAGTCGGCCTTAGGGAAATAAAGTGTACGGCCGACCCCCATTAGTTTCTCCTTCCTAACCCCCTATTTCCATCGCCCTAATGGGCTCCTAGACAAAGTTTGGAAAAATTATAATAACTCCCCCTTACACAATCGATTGTATGTTGGACACACTTATCTCACTTATCAGCTTATTATTATTTAATCAAAATTATTTAATCAAAATATAATTTACTTCAAAGTAATCGCTTTATGTGTTATTTCTACTTTTTGTGTTACATTCATTATCCACCTAAAAAATTAAAAATACCTTTATTAATCCTTAGAAATAAATAAAATAAACATTTAAAAGCTAAAGATAAAAAAATTGTAAGAACCTGCAGTGCAAACACATAACTCTAAAACTTTACATCCGTTTTTATTGTTTTGCATCAATAATTTTTTTCTACAAAGTAAACACGGTTTTTAGACAATTTACTTAATATTTCATATTTCGCTTAAAGTCTATATATGAAAACATACTCGTATTTTATATAAATTGGTGGCATGTTTCCAACACATTTTCAAAAACGGTGTCATGTGGGCGCTTATGTAAAAATATCGAATTAATAATTACCTTTTATATAACTTTGTTGAAAACTTAGAAAGTATAAAATATTTGTATGTTCATGTGCTTAAGAAATAGCTAAATCAAATTAATTTTTGTAAAAGATAAACACTTGAAATGTGGGTAAAAATATTAGATGTAATAGTTAAAACAGTTATTTCACGTGCCCGCTATTTCTGTGTAGATCATGATTGATTGAATTTAACGTAATAAAATTTAATGGATTGTAACTTTGAGGTTTCTGCAAAAATTACGTAAAAACAAATAACATAAAATTGGGCTGAATAAATAAGATTCTATTTTTGCAGTTAAAGGAAATTTTATTGTTAAAATGATTAAATGAAATAAGTTTGTGTTTTATCATACTTTTAACACAAAATCGATACTTTTTAAAATTTTTATGACAAAATTACTTTTTTCTTTTATTAATATTTATATTTCTATTAACAAATTACAATTTTTTAAATTTAAAACTCAAAAACTTACAACCCTCTGATAACACTTGAATGACGCACATTCCTCTTTTACGAGTAATACTTAATTGAATTATTTTGTAAACGAAATATTAAAAATTTCATTTAATTTTTCATCTTTGTTGATAAAACACGAAAACATAATTTAAAGTATGCACCTTTAAATCACTTACCCGTTTACTTCAAGTTTAAAACAAAAAGGTTTGCAACGCCATGAAATGCTACAAGAGTTTTTTTCTTGCCCTATTTATTTGATATTTATATATTAGGTATAAACGCCCAAGTAATTTTTTTAAAGATGAATTTACAACTACACTGTTGTATAGAGTTTTCGGTTTCTTTTTTTTTAGTCAGTCCTACAAATAAAAATAGCCTTAAATTCTTTATCAAAGTCTGCATGTGGGGGACATAGTCAGAAGGTTTGTCCTAGATCATGGACGATGTACTCAAGATCCTCACATGCCCATATATTTAAGATCTCCAACATCCCAAAGTCCTAGACTGATCTACTCTATTTATTATATGAAGAGCACACCAAATTGTACGCAGTTCACATACAATTGCAATGCATGCCGATCTTTTGATACAGGGTGTCCGCCGGCATGATGTACTATTTTGTTTTGCCGCCATTTTGGTAAAAATTAGTCTTGACAGTTCATATTTGTCGGTCGTGAAGTGAAGACGTGACAAATTTATTATGGAAAAATATTGGGTAAACCAACGTGTTTTAATCGTTAAAACATTTGATCAAAATCAATCATCGATTCTCTTAACTTTGCGCCAAAAGCCTTACGACAAGTAACCCACTTGACCCTTTGCTGGGTGTTTTTTTTCATCTAAGTCAAGTACAATTACCAAATATTTTGAATTATCGAAGGTTGGATTTTTGTCTTTATAGTGAACCGTCCCGATTTAATTTTGTCTGTGCTTAATCCTATACCATTATTTATATCCTATTTAATAAGAAGACCCAGCCTTTATGATTCTGATCAAATCTGAAAATAGTCCCGAAATGAGTATCACAACATCGTTCGCATTAGCAACAACCTTTATCCACTTATTGTCCTATTCGATCAGAATTCATCTTACAAGCAAAGTCAAAGTAATAGTAAAATAACACAAACCTCGTATTAGCCTCAATTTACGGGTTTTGATATAATTCTGTTACTAAATCTTTAAACGTTTTCATGCGGCATAAGTGATGCCAAAGTGCAAAATATAAGCCATTTAAGATGTTAATTAATGAAGAAATTAAATTTGTTTGAAAACTATTAATTACATAACTCAGTTTGTATGACAGACTAACTTTTATAAGTAATTTATCACGAAGACACCTTAACTTAAACTAAAAGAACTGTATTTATGGCCCGATTTTGAGAAGTAAAAAAGCATTTCGTGTTTTTTATAAACCAACTACCACTGACAAGCTTCATCTTTTGCAAAAAAAAAACTCATTTTATTTCACATTAATTTTAAGAAACAATTTTAATACAAAGATGATAGGAAATTTAATTAGCATCGACTTAAAAAACGTTTTAAGCACAACTGGGACCAACGACGAATTTTGCACTACACGACGAATTTGTCTGTTAAAATTCGCATTTAGAACGAATAAAACAGCTGTGATAGAGTGACTATATTTCGTCAAAAATAAGCACTAAAAGTATCTAAAATATAAGTATAACATTAAAAATATATTAAGAGTATTATGTGCAGCAAATTAAAAATGAAAATAATTCTTAAAGTATAAAGAAACATTATTTAATAACAACATAAAAAAAAATTCAAAGAAAAATGGTAGCTCTGTGCCAATTTATTCGTCGTTCGCCAGTATAGGAAATAGAAAAAAAAACCTATCTCAGAGTTCGGTACGCATGATGAGTTTTAGTCGACGCACTGTTTCGTGCATTTTCATACACACAAATGTGTTTTATTTTCTAAAACGAATATTCGCTATGAAAAATTTTTTGTTCGCCCCAGTTGTGTTTAGAGCATAAAATCAATATGCAACTGTAAATAACAGGGTTGGGTAACTGGCTTTGAATGTTGGTTTTAACTGTTCGAAAGAATATTTATTTGTGTTAGTACTTATGTCATCATAGAAGTTATAATAAACTGCTATAAGAAAACTATTTAACAAGCTCTTAAGTGCAGATAATAGGGTAATTAATTTACTCAATAAGTACGCTGACGTACAGAGTAGATGAGGAGCATGATGATGCATTATTTTAACCATTTTAGAAAACTAAATTAAACTTTGCGTAATATTCAAAAGTTCAATTAGGTGTGCTGAACTGTAAAACAGTTAAAATAAAACTTAAAAAGCTTTTAAGTTCTTCTCAAAGGAAAAATAAAAGTTTTTTTTTTTTGTTAAACAAAATTACCTGAGAGATGAGCTGAGAAAAGTAGTTTTTGGAAAGAAAATTTCTACTTTTGTTTTTTCAGCAAAAACAAGGAGAAAAGAACAAAAGAACAAACAATCTGTGAAAATAATAAATTCAATGTAAATTGAATGAATATTTCTTTCTTTATTTTGTTCTTATAAAACTTAGAGAAAACTTAGAAACTTGAGAGCTTAAATAAAAATTAGCATAAAGAAAAAGTAACTGGGGAAGAGGTTTAAATTACAAGCCATTAAAAAAATTTTCAATTCCAGGTGTCCTACCTTCATTCACTTACATTTGCTCTTTCTCTTTCTTATAAATAAATATGTATGAAAAACTGTCCCTCCACTTAATACTCACCATTGTTATAAATATACCAAATTCAGGATTCATTTCGATAGTATCGCCATCGGTAAATATAAAGGATTTTTTCTTTTCTTTCTTCGCCGTTAAAACAACAGCAACTTGTTGCGCTGCCACTGATAGCACCGGCAATTCAATGCGATTAAATTCATCAAAACAACCCCATGAGCCAGATTGAGCTAAGCCTTTATAAATGCGACCCAATCCTCTGTAATAAAAAACGTGCGTTGAATTTAATGTTTTTTTTTAATAGATAATTCAAATTATATAAGAAACTTAAGATAAAAATCAAAAAAAAAATAGTAAGTAAATATATAGGTATTGATACATACGAACACACGTATGTATATATGTCTATGTCCTTATAATTCAGTTAAAGTAAAATCGTATAGAATTTTAATTAACATTCAATATAAAATTAGGATACACCGTGCACGTAACAATGTACGCCAGTTGCTTATATTTTATATCTTTCTAAAGCACTTATTATACGCACACGCACATGTGGGTGTTTCCATAGCTTGGCTTTAATTTAGGTTTTTTTTACGTCCACACCACATACATACCAGATAAGAATAATAATGTGTTACTTCCGAAAATAATTATCTAAGGCCCACCTTTTAGGGTACCGACCGACGGACTTTCTAAGTCCATCCGTTTGGCTGGCTGTAAAATCTTTGGAATGATGGCCAAGCGCATGAAGATACTTCTCTATTATTCCACAAGGTCTTCAGACATATGTTCTTCAATGATAAGCTCTTTGATATTAAAGGCCCCAAATGGGTCTTAATATGATAATAAACCTTTTTCTTCTGTATCTTTTTACTGATTCCAGTTATGCCAATAGTGCTATAAGACTCAGGCAATCAGAAACTTGGCACGATTTTCAACAAACAAAAGCACACAACACGTGACCGGTTAAAAGGTGTAAGGTAAGTTAAGGAAAAAATAAAGAAATACCAGTCCCGACTTATATAAATACATCTGTTTATTAATACACACATAGACACACAGATATGTATGTACAACCATACAAAGTAGCTTGGGAAGATCCACACCCTTCAAAGGTGCTTTGATGTCCAATAGTCTGCAACAAGAGACCTCACCAGCTTTATTATAGAAACGCTAACTACCTTTGCTGGCAAGTTTGAAGCCTAAGGCGGTTACACCATTTTCAATTCCTCCTCATCTTTACACAACCTACGGAAGTCTGAAGTATTTCTGCCTCACTTAAGATTCATACATCCCATATCGCAGTGCCCTGTGGCAGTCTCAATTATACACCAGTCCCTTCTCTAGCCAGCCCACGCCACATAAATCTGGAGACATCGTAATCAGCTCTATCTCCACAAACGTTAGTTTCTCTACTCAAAATTCTCACGAACTCATTGGTAATTTCAGTGCCGGTAACGTGCCGGCACTTAAGACAGCCTAAAACACGTTTACAGTAATCTATAAGTCTAGTTTCAAAATAATCCTTCTATCGTTTTAGGTGTAACCTAACTATCGACATAGATTGACGCGTTGTTTTTCCATTGCCTATTTATCCTATGGATTTCGGCCCTTATCACAGTCGCGAATACGCTACCATGAATTTTTATAACACCCGTTCTTCCATATCTCATATAAAAATTACTGATCCTTTAGTAAAAACTACACAACCCTCATACGACCAAAGCCAACTGCCCCAAGAGTCGAAGCTTTTCAGACTTTTACCAGTGAACAGGCCTAATTTTTTTTAAACTTTGTATGAAAACCCCCTTGAAAAAAATTAGTTTTGGTCAGTCCTACACCTGGCCTATCCACGCGCACCCTAGAAGCTGTAGGGGAAATTTATTACAATTTCCCAAACGTTGTATAAGAGTCCTCTTAGTCGATGGAGATAGAGGGCAAGTGTGTTCTAAGAATATGTTTGGGAGGGAAAATTAATTGGGGTCGGTCGTACATATTATTTCTCTTAAGCAGAATCTGGGGAAGTTTTCGGCGTTTTTACATGATTTTGTAAATTTTGTATGGCAACCCCCTTAAGTGATATAGATAGGGGGTAGTATGTTCTAGAAATATGTTTTGAAAGGAAAACTGATAGGGATCTGTAATCGATTAAATTTAGAGACGACATTGGTGCTCTTAATTTAACTGGTATTCCTAACTCAATTAGCTAAAAGCCTAACATTAATGATTGAGGTTTCAAAACCGAATAGAAAGGCGATTCTCAAAAATGGCTGTCTTAACAGGTAAAACATATTTTGTTAAAGACTCGTTCAATTATGAAATCATTTGAAACTTTTTGAAAAGTTATATTAGACTATGAGATCAACATTTTATTTCTTAAAGCATCTTTATCTTATCTAAAATTGTGTCGGCATTTATTGTATTTTTTAGTGGAATAGAATTTCATTCAATTTTTTTTAACATAATCAACCGATTATGTAGGATAGTAAATCCTGGCCTTAAGTTATGAAAAAAATTATAGAAACGCCCATACGTTTGTGAGTTTGTAGCGAAATATTTCCAATCACTAAATCACCATTCAATAATTAATTCTAGACAATATTTCAATATGTCTGCGTTGCAAACAAAAGATAAATTATGCCATATTTTATAAAACAACTGAATATTGTTGTGTTACCAATATAGAAACAAAAATTTTTCCATTAAATAATTCCTTAAAACAAAAACAAAACATTCATTGTTTAACTAAAAGTTTTTATCATTTTTAACTGTTCACATTAACATACGTGTGCTTGTATGTGTAAGTTTTTATAATTAACTTACACCTACACAAAAAAACAAACTTTCTATTCTAAACAACAACAACAAACATGCATACGTACATAATAATTTACCCACATTTCACTAACCTGTAATCCATTTGATCGGAACAATTAAATACAACCACATATTTAGCCAACGTTTTACCCATGTCCTTAACAGTTTCAGTTTTTCCTGTTCCAGCCGGACCACATGGTGCACCCCCCATACTTAAGGTAAGAGCTTGTGCCAAAGTTATGTAGCATCTAAAAAAAAGAAAGAAAATGGAAAAATTAATTTATTTAACTGAAACGTAAAACACAAAAAGTTTATTTAACTATTTGGCTTTTTACTGCCAAATACGAATATAAGAATGAGGATTAAATAAGTTTCAAATGTTTTAGGTTAGACTAAAAGTTATTTTAAGATTTTATGTTGTAAGAATTAAGATATTGGAAGAGGTGGAATCCCTTTTTTTGTGGATTTCTCAGTTACAGATACAATTTTAACTTACCGATCGGTTAAAGGTGTTATCACCAATCTATCTGTACAGCCCAAGTATTCATTTTGATAAGTAAATGTAACATCAGTAACAGATATCCAAGTTTTATCCAAATCTTCTTTGAAATAAAAGCGGCACTGTTTTAGCCACTCAAAATCATTGGCAGATTTAATATTCATGCGGCACTATAATGCAAAACTCAAAATTTAATTATTTGTGTTAAGAGTAAATAGCCAATGTACTTGTAGCCAATGTGACTTTCGACCTCTATATCGGTCAATAGTACTTAATTTCAAATTTATAGACTTAAAATCTTAAAAGAAGCAAAAAGTACTAAATTACTTAATTTTAAATGCAAAAAGTCCTCTTTGTCCAATTAGTTTCGTCCTCCATATGGGGCAATAGTACATAAATTTATATTTCTAGGCCAAAAATTTTAAAAAAGGCAAAAAATGTCTAAAAATGTAAAAAAGTGCTGTTTGTTTACTTAGTTGACCTTCGGTCTCTGCATATATCTTACTTATAACTCTAGACTCAAATCCTAAAAAAGCATCAAATATGTAAGAAGTACTTTTTGTCTCCTTAGTGAACTTTCGACCTCTTTATGTGTCAATTGTACTTAATTTTAAATTTCAATACTCACAAATTTATAAAATTCAAAAACGTGCCAAATATGTAAAAAAGCACTTTATGTTCCCATAGTTGTTTTTTAGATCTTCAAAATAATAAAAGTGCCAGATGTGTAACCAAAAGTGTATTTAATCCCCCTTTGTTGCTTTCGACCCCAATATTGGTTACCTGGGCTTAAAATTAAACTTCTAAACTCATAAACTGAAGAATTTAAAAAAGTAGCAAACATTTAGATTCTTATTAATGGAGACTCATAGTCTTAAACATGTAAAAAAACGTACCAAATTAAAGTGTAGAACTTGTTTTCACTTTGACTTCCGGCCCCTATATGGGTAAATTTAATATTTCTAGACACATAATAATAGGGTGAAAAAGTGCCAAATATATAAAAAAGTACTTTTTGTGTGCTTACTTGATTTGTACCAAATTAAAGTAAAGAACTTGTTTTCACTTTGACTTCCGGCCCCTATATGGGTAAATTTAATATTTCTAGACTCATAATAATAGGGTGAAAAAGTACCAAATATATAAAAAAGTACTTTTTGTGTACTTACTTGATTTGTTACCTCTATATGGGTAGCCCCTTTATTAATGCATCTAGACTCGTCATCTTAATCTAATGACCTCTTTGTAGGTCAAAAGTACTTTATTTTATATTTCTATTTTATATTTATGTATGGGTCAGAAGCCTGGAAATTAGTCTCAAAAAATACCAAAAGTACCAAATAAGCAAAAAAAGTAATTTTTGGCTACTTTTTCTGCTTGTACTTTTTCGATCTTCAACTGCGTTTTTAAGCTTTCGAACGCAATTTTGAGTACCGAAACATAAATTTACCCTGTTCTTCCTTTATTGATTAAGAAGTACTTTTCATTTAAATATCAAAATATAATTTGTACCTTTTTTACCCCATTGGTTCTCGAATTTTAAAACAATTTGCAGACTTATTAAACCAAACTGGAGTTATGTTTCTATTTTTATAGGTTCAAGGGGAAAAAATTAACCTTAAAAGGACCAAAATAAGGTTTTAATTTTTTTGCCTCTTAGGGAAAAAGTACCAGACAAAGATCATATATATAGTTTCAGGTATACAAATTACCAATTTTTACTTATTTTGCCTATTTTCATCTCTTCGTGATTTAAGTGTCCCGAGATCCCGTATTTGTGAATCTATGCAGTTCAAATTTTAAAGCCTCTTGCTTTGAGGGTTAAGTCTATACTTCCGTCAATCAGTAACCTCTTTTTTACATTGGATTTTTACTTCAACACACATTATCTTTCGTAACTTACCAATATATCAAATATATCCCTCTGATGCACATGAATTGTTATCAACGTCTCAAAATTGGTTCGCTCCATTTTTGTTAGATTTCTAGTTGTCTGATCAATAAGCGTATTTAGAATATCCAAGAATTTATTGTTCGTTTCTGACATGACCTTCCTCTCCTGTCTGGCCTGCATCAGAGCCATTTCCGCATCGCGTGTCCAAATCATTTGTATGCCCAAAAGGCCAACTTGGGCCGGTACCTTCTCGAGAAAACCTAACAAGGTAAAGTTTGGATCATTGATTGTGGCATAGGCGGTACGTATTATAGAATGTAATGACTGCTGTGCTGTGACCAGCAATTGAGTTAGCCATGTCTCAACGGAACCTTCGGCGCGTATAGCACGATCCAACTGAATCATTTCACCTTCACTTGAAATGATGGCCATCATTTTATTATATTCAATATCGTGGAATTTGACTTTGCGTGTATTATCAAATATCGAAAGTAAATGATTTTGTATTGTGTGAGAATCGGAAGCTTGCCCCAAAATCTCTAGTAAAGCTGGATCGGAAACAAAGAAAAATCTAGGAAACATCATACGTTTACGTTCTAAATAACCACTTAAAGATTTTTGACATATTTCCAATTGTTCTTGTAAATGAGGCAACAGCTGTTTAAGCAAATCATCACCCACACAACAAGCTACAACACCTGGTGTTTCATGGGCCCTTTGCATAATCTTTTGCCAGGACTTGTCGATTTTGGAAAACCTTTTGGCTTCTTTGGGCAATTGTTTGGCAATGTCACCCCCTACAAAGACAGCTTCTAAGTAGACCCACATATTCTGCACTAACAGCCATCTTTCCAAAATTTCATTCGAATTGGAAAGATCATAAACCCATTGCTGAATTTGTTTGCGAAAAGGAGCATTATAGCGATTAGATAGTAAGGAGCCCAAGACCATTAAGCTATCTTCCAGTTGACCTATAGTCTCAGCTGTGGTATCACCTCTTAGGAGTAATTCACCACGATTATTAAAACTCATAAATTGTAACTCATGTACAGACCATTCATTGGTCACTTGTTTCAGTTTGGCCTCAATATCCTTCTCTTTCATGGCACTTATACAAATATCCTCAATATCTTCTTTATGCTTTAGCAAGGGAGCTTCCAATATATTCTTGAGTGAAAAGCCTTCGGAATCAAATTCAAATATGTAATTACTAACATCCATAATTCTTTGCCAATGACGTGGTTTCATTGCCTTATTGGCCATCAACTCTAGCAAAGGACACATATCGTTGAAATCATCTATGGTCTTTTTCAGAGCATGAAAAGCGGGCCACTCTTTAAGGCCTTTAGGTAGTTTACGACAGCGATTCTGAAACTCCATTAATTCGTTATTAATCTCTTCTATATCCACCTCATTCCAGGGTATGTCATAATAACTACTAACGCGATCAATAACATCATTATAGAGTTTATAAAGTTTCTGCAATAAGTTCAATTCCTTTCGGATCTGTCCTAGTTCAGGATAGTCCGTCTGTGGCAAGCCAAACAACTCTTCGCCACTTTGATAGGTTTGCAATCTACGCCACATGCCTTCAAAACGATTTTGGAAAAGTATTAAACGATCAGAAGCTTCTCTTGGAGTTAATCCCGGCTGCATGGGTCCTGCGGTACGATATTCATTGACATAAGTGATTTTGTCATGTTTAAAATTGCTTAAATTAGTTTTCAAATCATCCTGAAATGAGGGTTGCATTTCTAGTAGTTTAACCTGGGCCTGCAGAGCGCATGCCAATAAGTTTTGAAATGTTATACGAAGATTATCCACCAAATCGTATTGCTCTCTTTCCACTTGTACCTCATAACGGGTAAGAACGTTGAAGGCTTCCTGCAATGAAACACAATTTATAAGAGCCAAAGGGCAAGGCTTATTGGAAGTGAGTTTTAGTTTCTTAAATCTTATAACTTTACCTCTATTGGATCAATTCGCAATTCCATATCCACCTCCTGCTCTCTTATTTTACCCAAGGTCTCCATAATCATGCGAACATCATCCAAGTCTCTTATGGGTCGATCTAATTTACGATCCATTTCATTTATAACTGCATAAACATAATCCATTTCTTTCTTGTATTTCTTCTTCATGGCTTGGCCAATTTTGTGATTACAAGCTTGAAAATGAGAGAACAAAATAACTATAGAGTTTTACCATAGTTTCGGAAATATGCTTTGCACTTACACTTTATCTCAATTGCCAAGCCATATTTCAACCTTTCATTGTATACAGCAATGCACTGGCCAAAAACTTCAGTTTCCGGTTCATGAAGAAGATTTACATCCAGTTCTGCCAGACATCTTAAAGTCGTCTCAAATTCCAGCAAACCGAATTCCATTAGTTGTCTAGTGGTACGATCATTCTTCCACAGAAAGTGATAGGGTTTCCAACGTTTAATATAAGTTTGAATTTCCGGTTTAATATTTTTTGTACAGTTTGAAAGCAAGTTCAAGGCTTTGGCTACTTCTTTGTTATCCATAATGGCTGAGTAAAATGACCTTAACATATGAGGCATTTGCGGACGTTCTTCTGAGGCTAAGGTATATAGTTTACGCCGCTTGGTGTTATGATTGCGACCCACTCTTGGTTGGGGAGTAATAGATACTTGCTAAGAAAATATATAAAATGGAGTAATACTTTTGTTTTTTAAAATTATTATATTTTTGAAATCTCACTGGATTTTCTTTCCCACTTGTCCACTGTGCTACACCTTTTGCTATACCGGTTATATTTTTACTGGCCGTTATCAATATTTCTTGAAGTTCTTCCAGATTTGGTTTGATGACAACATTAGGAATTTGTAGTTGTGCATATAGAGCAAATACTGGTTTCCTAATGGCGGTCTCATCCTCATCGGCAATGAAGCGTCTTCTAATAGTATCCAATGCTGCTCTTATGACTTTGATTAAAACATCTATAACTTTGCGACTGTAATAACGTCTCATTTCCACTACTGCATTACAAACCATGTCCTAGAACAGAAAATGGATAATGCATATTTTCGACTCCATGTGAAAATTTCTGTAGACTAACCTGCATTCCTTTTGGCAAACTTTCCGAAGTAGCCAATAAAGTAAGGGGATTATCGAAACAAGACCACAAGATACTCCAATCTTGCTGTTGACCACCAGAGCCACCAGCTGCGCCACTACTAGGAGCTGCTGCACCAGCTGCTGCACTAGTACTTGCAGCACTAGTATCTCCAGCTTTTTTAGCTGAGGCCGGCTGATCTTTGGCTGAGCCTATGCATAAGAGAATTTTCTCAGAATAATTAAAGAATGATTTTTAAATCAACTTACCATCAAACAATGTCACAACATCGTCTCCTGCTATTTCCTTAAATGTTTCAGTTGCCTTATCAACTAAATTTAAAACTTCTTCCACAGCTTCGGAAACCATTTGACTTTTTCGATTTAGTTCTATAGCAGCTTTACGACATGACTCTTCACTTTTTTCCAAAAACTCATCAACTGTCCAGATTTCATCATCTAAGATTAATCAAATAATAAATAAGGTTTATTAAAAAATTTATTAATTCACGTATTGATAAGGGCATATATCAGTTTGTCATTCCATTTGTAGTTTCTATAATATTCATCTGCGATAATCTAAGTCCTTACAGATAAGAAAGTCGATTTAGCCAAATCCAAGCGAAACTATAACTGAGACGATCATTATATAAAATCAGCAAGTCTTGGTAACAACTAGCCGAAATATAAGTAACCCAAGATAGATTGACTAATTTCTTTGGGCAAAAACTAAACATATATTTTTTGGTATTTCCTGACAACTATGATGTCTTTTATCACGAAACTTTGGATAAGAGCACGTAGAGATATGCGTTTGTTTATTGCGGATCCCTTTCACGTTGGCCTTACTCCACAGTACTCTGTACACATGGTAAATATAATGCGTCAGTTTCAGTCTTAAGGCATAAATTTGGGTTTTACCTTTTTTTCTTAGTTAGATGCAGAGCCTATCTGACACTTCTTTTCATTTGTGATTCAAAGCACCCGGTTGCAATAAAATTTCAACCAAGTAGGAATTCCCCTCGCAATTCAGGCTTAAACGAAGTACAAGGGACTCCTAACATCCGTGATACCAGTACACAGCCAGACTTTGCATCCAAAGCTATTAGCAATAGAACTTAAAAAAGTTAAGAGTCTGTTTGCTCCTGTAGCCAAAAATAAATACTATTAGTTTTAATTGTGACTAGTCATTCCAGGAAGAACATTTTGCAGTAAAAATGCAGACAAAACATACAACATTAAACAGCAAGGGAAAGGGCAGTCACAAACAATGTACGAGTAAGCCATCATCGATACGGTGCAATCCATCAGCAATCGAATCGTAACATAATCACAAGGGATCATAAGTATATCAGACAGGAAAAAACAGCAACGGCGGCAGCGACAAGATGAACAAAGTGGTTTACAGTAAAACAACGATTGAAATAGCATCAAGCATAGCTGCCATGTGGATACCAGCAAACCAAGGAGAGGCGGCATTGCACTATCTCAGTTATCTAATTTTTAACTAAGCAAGCAAACGTTTTTAACTTACTTTCAGTTGCAATCATAAAAAAACAACGTCAGTGCCCTATCTAATATCATCGTAATCGCCGAACTCTGTCGGTACGCGTCTTAATTCCTGGGCCTTCGCCACACGCGCAATCCGTAGTCGATGACAAGCCGCTTTGACACAAGAAGTTATGTAGATACGCCCCGTGAGTAAAAAGCCCATGTTCAGGTCAAAGGCAATGTCCAGGAGTTTTCGTAGGAACATCGCGTTCCTTATATAAACAAACGTTTTCTTGCCCTTGTTTTTTTCGTGTAATGTGTGGAAGATAGGGTTCAGCATTAAACTAGCCCGACAAAAGCAACTTGCTTACGCCCACATCTCATAAATCAAAAAAATAAATCCAATCCTACAAATTATCCCTTTCATAAAAAAGATAAAACAAAAAGTTTATTTTATCACTCGTTGTTATCCTCAGATATTTGGCCTTGGTTACTTGAGACTACTGTCACAACCGAATGAGCGGAGGATGCCCGCAGGATAACCTGCTTTTCAGTAATATTGTCGTGGTTTTTTCATTGCGATTTCAACTTTCATAATGATTAGGTCATCCGTACACACGCACACATTTTAAAAGGGTGCTCCAATGGCACTTTGAAAAAATTTCCAATACAAAGTATCTCAGAAACGATCAAATTTATTGACTTCGGGTCCTCTACAAAGTAGACTCATTACAACATTAACGTTTTGTGGGAAAAATGTGCGGGGTAGGAGCACGAAGTGTGGGAAACTAAATTTAAATGAACCAATTTTTATAACACTCCTTTAAGCGCCATATTTTGGAAACCAAAGCAGTTATCAACTTCGAGCCTGCAACAAAGTAAGTATATTACATTTCAGATGTTTTAGAAAAAAAAAACTGATTGGAAAAGATCATGAAGGGGCCCTATACAAACGGACTTATATTATGAAATTTTTGTAATGCCATATCTCGCATATTTTAACAGCTGCTGACCTTAAACCTGACATGAGTTAATTTTATTACAATGAAAAACTTAGTGTAATCGAAATTAATTAATTTTATCAATCTTTTTTAATTATATATTTCAAAACTTTTAATGAATGTTTACTTTTAGCATTAGACAAAAAAAATGCAATTATACGCATTTAAAAAAATTAACTTTAAATTCGGAACAGGCATTGATGTCACTTTTCTGTCATAAACACAACTAAGGCGAATGACGAACTTTTAATAACGGACAATTCTCTAAGAGAATTCGATTTCTTTGTAGTAAATAAATTATCGTTCATCGACGTAAGAAATAGAAATAAACGTGTTTTAAAATTCGTTACCCTCGACTTAAGAATTCCAACTTATTGTGTTCTTTTAATGTTCTATGACAAATATTCGGTCTGAAGAAATCGTCGCTTGTCTTAGTTTTGTTTCTAGCACTACTTGTTAATAGTACTTACCTCCGGGCAGAACTTGTAAGGACACTTCCTGCATACACATTAATACGTGCAGAATACGATTGGAGTAAATGTCATGTATTCTGGCCACTAGAACTTCAAAAGTTTCAATAGCTTGTTTACAGCGTTCATAAAACGTTGTCCAGTTTTGGTTGGTCCACTTGAAATACAAAACATAATTTTTAATTACATGTAATTCAAAGTTTAAGTACACATAAAGCAAATATTTGAGGAAACATATGCGTAACTTTTCTTGTTACAAAAATTTCTTCAGTCATGCATTATAGTGCTTCGCTCCTTTAAGTCAAGTACAGGGTGTCTGGTGGCAGATTTATATTTTCAAACTTAAATAAAAAAGTAATAACTGACACAAAGTTTTAATAAGAGCATTGAATGATAGAATGGAAATATCTTCCGTCGAGTTGAAAACACTGTTTAAAATGCAGCGTTCTGCTCCACACGCTACAGAAAACTTGGTTCAATTGAGCTGATTTCTCGACAAATACCTTCTTCTTTTAAAGCCAAAATAGATTGGAGATTGTCTTCATAAACTCTTCATTTGAGGTAGCCCAATAAAAATGCCAATGGGAGGTAGATCTGGCGACGTCGGTGGCCACATTCGTCGCATGGCCTCGAGAGTTTTCGCAAAAATGGTCCAATTATCTCATGCAAAGACAATGCACACCAAACAATTACCCTGGGGCAGTGGAGTGGTTTTTGATGGTTTAATTGAGGGTTGAGGGTTCTTGAAGACCACTAACAGCAGTTTTGCTTGTTAACATGGCCGTTTAAGTGAAAACGAGTCTCGTCGCTCCAAAAAATGGGGTTTACATTGCGAAAACGCTCCAACATCATTTGACAACAATTTTTGCGTAAATCAAAGTCACTTTCTTTCAGTTCTTGAACGATTTGAATTTTAAAAGGATGAAACTTCGGATCTTTTTTTTAAATTACATGAATAATCGCTCTATAAAGTACCAGTAAGACTGCTCTTTTCTGTATTGCAAGTCGCGGACTTGCACGTAAACTTCTTTTAACTAGTTCAATGTTTTCTGGAGTCTTTGCAGATCGACTGGGCCCTGATCGGCATTCATAGCCCAAGGAGCTGCGCAAAATCTCTGCACCTACGAATGAATTAAATTTATACTCGGCCAATCACGTATTCGCTGAATACCAAACGTTGAACAAAATTGTTGACGAGCATTTACGTAAGAGTTATTACTCTTAAAAAATGTCCCCACAGCAAACACGTGATGCTCTCTCGACCACTGCCACATCGTGATTGAAAAATCCGCAGAATCTATAATTCCAACGGCGCCACCCTCCCTCCGCACCGTTAATTACTTTTGAAAATAATCATATATAAGAATATTAATTTGTCACCAGATACCCTGTATCAGAATTTCACTTTTATAAAATTTAAGAGTAGATAGACTAGTGGCTAAGTTTATTTTAACAAATGTTTTTCTTGTGTGAACTAAGCTTTATTTTTTAGATCCTCGAAAACAATTTTAAAAATGTATTGATATATCTTACATTAATTGTTGTCAATCCCGGCTTTAGCATTGCTGTCAATCGTACCAATTGCGGTAAGAACAAAGGTCTCACTTCCAATTTAACCCCTTTTACAGTACTTAGAAACATTTTTATAAGATGCTAATTAGAAGAAAATAAAACCTCTCGTGATAAAGTTGCAATTTGATACACTCACATACTTACATTCAGCGAATCCTGTATGGTGGTAAAGTAATCCTGACGACACATCAACGTGGCAGCCACTATTGGCAATTCAACACGTAATTTGGCCAAAATTTTAGCCTCACGTATCAACAAGGGTATGGTGGGGTGCAAATTAACAAAAATGCGATCACCTTGAAGACACAATAGAGGTTGCAAGAGGCTAGCATCAGCTACACTGACATCTTGATCCAACCAAATGGAAACTATTTCATCTTCATACTCATGTAAAACAGTCATTACATGATTGTAACGGTGTTCCAAGTCTCTGCAGGCTGGCAAGTTACTCAAAACCGGATGTTCACAAACGGCATCTACTAATTCACTTATGTGACAGTCTAAAGAACGAGTCCAAGAGACACGGCCCGCCATAGGTGGAAAGTTACGGCTAACAGGTGGATCGTCTCTTTCTTTTCGAAACAATTTCAATACTCTTTCAACTTCCTTTTCCACATAGCGTATAATGCGCAAGTATTTTTCATCCATTTTCGTTAAAGGTACTTTCTCGCTTACCTTCTCAAAACGCACCAAAAATCGTATGCACTGGGGTGTTTCCCAAACAGTATCAAAATTGGTTTCAATCAAAGTGGCTACAGTATCTTTTAAAGTATCTGTTTTACTTATAAATTTCTCATAATCCTCATTGAAATCAGCATTACGATGATCCAAATAATCATATTTCTTAGACAATATATCCTTTTTGGCTTCTTCAAAGAGATTTGAAGCCTCCTCTAGAGTTTCGGCCAGTAACAAACCTTCTAAGCGCCTTTCAAACAAATGAGTGTAATCATCGATTAAATTAAACATTGAGGTTATTTTGGATAATCTTTCACAAAAGGTATCAAATTTTCCAAAAACAAAGTTTTCCGAAAATCCAAATGGTGTTTGATTAGGCAAAAATGGTTGCTCCCTAACAGTGTAATAGGTTTCATGATAAATGTGATTTAGTTTAATGCAATTACTAAGTTTGGTGCGTACTAGATTACGGTCCTGGGACCAAATTGTTTCCTTGCAACGGCAAGTTATATAAGATTTGCAGGTTTCTATCATTTGATTTGTGATCTGTTAAATGAGAAATAAAAATGGATTTAAAGAGTTAAACTTGTTATAAACTTGTTTAACTTACCTTAACCATAAGTGCTGAAGTTCTTTCTGAGGTGTTGTAAAATTGTGAAACACTATAAATTAAACGTACTGTCTGCAAAAGACTTAAAATCGATTCTTTCATGCAAACCTAGTTATTAGAAAAAAGAAAATTTTAATATTTCTTTAACTAAATCTAAACTTTAAAATATAGAAAAAGTTTTATTAAAATAATCTTAATGTTAGGAACGCAAATCGGACGTACTACGAATTTCGTCCATCACGGCAAGTTCGTCGGTAAAAGTTCGCTGTGTAAATTCGCGTATAAAGCACAATGACGACGAAGAAAAAGCAAACAAAGTTGTTTTCCAAGGTGAATCTATAGAAGTTGGTATAATAAGTATGTACTACAAATACAACACCAACAACCATATCGTCAGCTGAAACTACATTTTTTTTTAATTTTATAGAAGAAGCAAAAACATTTTCGTATACACAAATATATTTTCTTTAGGGCGACAAATATTCGCAGCGTAAAATTCGTCGTATTCGTCCGTGTTGTGTTCCTTGCATAACATTTAAGAACATTTTTTTCTTACTCTGGATTCTTTAATTTAATCAAAAACTTATACCTACCGGATCATCCAGATACAATGAATGACAGCAATGTTCCATGGCTTGTATAAACTTTGAATTATCTCTTGCTTCATTATAACAAAATGTTATCTTACGATCTGTTTCTTTCCAATCACGTATTACCTTCGAGCCGGCGAAAAGCAAACATTGTAAAGTAAATTGAACCTCCTTATCTTGCAAATGAGCTAAAAGTTGTGAAAATTGTGCTCCCCGTTTCTTCCAATACTCCAGCTCATCCTGAGGACCACTATGATCATTTTCCTTGCGCAATTGTTCGCTTTCGCCCAATATTTTCATAATACCTTTAATCCAATTGGTCACTCGCTCTTCAAGTTGATTGACAAATTCTTGATCGCTTGAGAGATCTTTGACATCTTCGCTTTGATCAACTTTAACAAACATATCGCAGCCATCATTAAAAATATTAACATGATCACATACTTGCTCGCAAACCCGAAGGGCACTACAAAATGAGCGTAGACCTGGTAAAAGCTGGCCCTTTATAAGACCGCAGCTAATGTCTTCTTCATCGCCCTCAAGGCTAGGAAAAGCCAAGGCCTGCATAAAGACATGTTCGACAATGCGCTCAATGGAAGTGACTAAGCCAACGTTTTTGGCATCAATTATGCCGCAGAATCTAAGAGAAAAGATAATTGATTAAGACCCCTATTCATAATAATTGAAGTAGATTTTTAAGGACTTATTTGACAGATTTCTATTGAATAATTATCAAATAAGTACTTAATGAGACCACTTAAATTTTTATGAATATGGTGGTAAGAATGTACATTGATTAAATGGGTCATTCCACGTCAAACTATCCTAAAATATTTTTTTTTCTGGAACTAAGCATAATTAAAGTATAATACTATAACTAGTAAAAAAATAAATAAAAAGAACTGTGGATAAGTTTAGGCTCAGTGTGAAGCTTAAATTAGCAAAGTCGGCTACACCGTCTTTAGCATTTTGATGACAAATATAAGCAAAAATAACTTTTTGTTTATCGACTTATTAAAAATTAAAATTAAGTAAGATTAAAATACCACAGTCACAACTAATGCAATGGAATAACCCATATGTGTGTATATATGCACATATTAAATTGATTTGAATCAATATAGTCATCTCTCCTAGTAGTTGCTTAACTTACAAATCCTTTTGAAATCCCTCTTCAGGCAATTGTTTTGTTACATTTATACGAAAGATATAAATACAAATGCCGGTAAACGCACATGTCCAACCATCAGTTAAAAATAATTTTTTCGGCTTTGCAGGTGCTAAGCTGCCAGGTGATGTACCGCCACCTTAAAAAAATAAAATAAGTGTGAATATGGGATTCAAAAGATATACTTGAATAGATATATAAATGTAGGTAACTTAAATGCCTGGCTGACAGAAAGTGTGACAGCATCGAATTTCAACAAGTTTAAGCCTTCCATAATTTTTCCTAAAGACCATGCTTAGTGTACTGGATTGATAAGTTACAAAAGAGCCAAATAAACAATGCGAACCTTTACGTAAGGCCTGCCTAAAAAGGGTTTTCACCACAGGCACACTGCAAGTAGGAGCTTTCCCCCCACTACTTACTAACGAGATTCTAAAGACTATCAAAGGTGAGGCAGGGAAGCAGTATCCTATTCAAATGATGTGGTATTAGTGGTCGGAAGAAAAATTTAACTGAGCTTATGCAGGCAGCGCTGGAATAACTCTTATATCAGGTCGACTCCAATGAACTTGGTGTCAATCCAGAGAAGACTAAGCTATTGCTATTTACCCAAAAACTTCTAGATACCCGATGTTACACTGAAACGATGGCTTAAATTAAAAAATAAATGTCAAGGAGAGGAAGAAAAATGTCATTTACCCCTGCAACAACTCGGTAGGAAAAAGTTGAGGGCTAAAATATTTTTCTGTCCACTAGTTATACCATTAACTTTAATGGATGTTTATTCTGTATAAATGCTGTCTCAAGCGCTTCGATTTTTATTATGGGAGCTTTTTGTCGAAGTCACTGCACCCAAAAGAACTTTACAATTCAGAGAAACAGGTATATAGCGCGGTTATCGATCGGAACACTCCAACATAGTGATTAACAAGTAAGAGCGCCATATTTGGCTGTGCCGAATGTAACATACCCTAATTTTTTCAAATTTTGTAGAGATAGGGGGTGAGTATATTCTAGGAATATGTTTAGGAGGGGAAACCAATGGGGGTCGGTCGTACACTTTATTTCTCGAAGACTGCCTCTGGGAAGTTATGGGCGTTTTTACATCATTCTATGGAATATGTTTAGGAAGATTAACCAATGGGGGTCTGTAATACATGTATTCCTCTTAGAGGGACTCCAAAAAGTTGTACAGGTTTTTACCCCAAATTTTTAAAATTTTATATGGCAACGTTGTTAGGGGCTGGAGATAGAGAGTAAGTATGTTCCACAAAAAAAAAATCTCGTAAGGAAATATAATTGGCAGTCGGTTTTACATTGCACATGTGTAGAGGCAAATCCGGGCAGTTGTAGAGGTTTTTATGTACAAATTTTAGATAAATAAAGGGAATCATGGTAACTGACTTACATATATCTCTGTGTGTTAACGGGCGATTTTGCTAAATTTCAATAGGGAAAACCTCGCAGGTATACCACAAACAGATCCGAGATATATCAAGGGGCTTTAGAAATTTGATTTCAACAGGTTATCGGACAGACAGACGGACATTACTTAATCAACTTTCGCATCTATAAGGATAAAGAAAATATATACTTTATGGAGTCGCAAATGGATACTAGAAAAATATCAAATAGAATGACAAACTTATTATACACCCTTATCACTAATGTGAAGGGTATAAATAGGAGGGATCGAAAACATGCGGAATATTTGACTACTTATCCATTTATGAGCTTAACACCTGGCTAGGTATACTTATCCTGGGAAGATCAATGTGGGAAAATAGCCACTTAACATTCAACCGAATACTCATTACACTGAAAAGTCTAAGATGAAGACTGAAACTGCAATGGGTATTTTAAGTCAATTATTTAAAATCGCAAAATCATTTAGACTGCACGATCACTGCAGTGTATCCTAAGCGGAAGCTTTTGCAAAAATAAGAGCTTCATGCTTGGTCGACAGGACAATGGCTGGAGCTTGATTGAATTCCAATCTGGTGAGGTCGAAGATAGCCAGGGACTGTAAATAAGCACTTTAGGACGCTTTTTAGGTATCAGACTGTGCTAAGATGTACTACCATTAAGAGGATCTGCAGCAGATGCCAGTATTGTAATTACCTCGGGTTTTCCCCTATGTGTAAATTCTTCGGGAGGATAGGATAAAACTAGCAGACTTAACTATAAGTGATCAGAACTTTTGGGTAAGGGTAAGAAGGATCTGATAACTTCACAGAATTTTAACCGGCCACTGTAATATTTTAGGTCATTCTCCGCAAATTGATTACCGAATGCGGTTGACTACTGTCACTAGTGCAAGGACGCAGACAATATCGACACAATAGAGCATCTACTTTGCTGATGCCCGGCACATGTCAAAAGACGACGCCGACCCTTTGGTGACTACTTATTTTACTACCTTTTAGACAGTGACCTCTATGAGTTGCTTAAATACACTAAAGGCCCTTTATTGTCATTACATCTCCCTATTTATATCTTTAGTTTGCTTTCTAATCTTTTCTCTACAGAGTACTAATTTCTGTAATTTTCCTTTTCTTTATTCTTTCAGGCCAACACAAAATGATTTCCGGCAGGACTTATATAATCAGGCCATAATGGCCTTCCAACGAGGCATGGGACACCCTGAAGACCTCGATTTAAAAGTCTGGAATTTTTTAGCTTAGTTTGACGTTTTTTATTTTCTTTTTTTTCTTTAAATATAAAATAGCAGCTTTCAATAAACATTTTTAATGTTAATGGGGATATAAACGGTCGTAGTATTTTTTAAGGAACTAATAAATCATACACCATTTAATGCATTATCATTGGGATAAGGTTAATGACTGAAAGCTTTTAACATTATTTTTAATTTAATCAATAAAGTCATTCAATTAAATCGTATATCCTTTCGCTCTTACTATTAATAGGTACATATTTTGTTGTTTATTAGCAGTTTGTCTTTCAAACACTTAAAAAAACTACGAAGGGTGGAGTTTTTTTATGCTTTAACAAAATAAAACTTTGTCAACTTAACTAATTACAAAGTGTAAATTTATTGCGTTTACTTATATCCAAAATTTAAATAAAAAACAAATGTAAAACAAATTTACCTTGGGGTGTTTTTGAGCTACATGAAGCCATAGCCGAACGTGATGTACTCGGCTTGTTGGGATCTTGCACAGGTTGTGGTTCCGGTTCATCAACCTCTTGATAAAACCATAAAAGTTTATTTTTCATATTGGGTAAAAACAGCTGATTGATTTCATCAAGCTTTAAAAAATATATACCAAAAAAAGCATTATTTATATGTTTTGCTATACATAATAATAAAAAATATTCACTATAATCTACTAACCATATCACCCTCAAATATATAATTCATCAATTGATGCCTGGGTAACTGAGTGGCATCTATTAATAGTTGAAATGTAAATTCTAGACGGGGGTCCATTTCCCCACGCCTTGCCTTACGTTCACATTCTTCACGTCTTCTCTGCGCTTCGTCAGCATCGGTGGCCATTTTAATATATTTACCGTGGTTTTAATGCCGTTATCCAAGACCCATTGTGATTCAGAAAATAATTGTTTATTGTGTTTAAGACAAAAAATTTTATATTTTGGAAGTGCACGAAGAGGAAAGATGTTGTTTCAAAAATGGAGGTAAATACATATCAAAAAACAAATTTAAAAAGGAGAGAAATGTTTAAAAAATTGTACTCTTAAAAATATGTAATTAAGAAAAATTTTTGTTTATATACAAAACAAAATTCAAAATGTATAAAAACAATTTCGAAGAAAACTTTTCAAAACATTTGTAAAGATAATAAAAATTCAAAAAAACAATTTTTTGGAAAAAAAAAACTCTTTCCAAAAAACTTTATAAATACATATAGTAAAAATTCAAAATACATAATCAAAAAATTGTTTTGCCAAAATGGTTTAATAGCCATTTGCAAAAATTTATTAAAAATTCTTAAAACCTTCTTATTTAATAACTACTTTTGCGAAAAATTTAAAAAAGTTTTGTGTTCAATTTTACTTCTCAAGTTGCAGTCATGTTTTCACATGAAAGTCTAATTTCTACAATGTTTTTCTAACTTCTTAAAGCGTAAAAAAAACAAAAACCAATTAAAATTTCAGTTTCAATTGTGTAAACTTTTTACTTGTCTCCATAAAAAATATCAAAGGTTGTGCAGTTTTTATTTACTGTGTAGGGTGACCATTCGTACTGATTGTATTGTATAAGAGATATCGACTTCAAATCTTCTATTAAGTACTTACTTATGCTATATTATCTATATTTTAAAAAAAATAGGTTGAGTAAGGGCAGAAGTAGTAGCTCTTATACAAGTCGGTTAATTCTAAGTCTTAACTTAAACCCTGATGCGAACGAGTTTTGTTTTACCTTTTTTATTACTGATTAAAATATGTTTACAAACTAAATTGAAAAGAAGTAAGTTTTTAATGTGAAGGGGTTTTTAAGAAACGTCCCAGCCGAAAAAGGCGCCACGTTCGAACAAACTGAATGAGGGTCAAGGGCGTGTTTATCTTTTAGTTTGGCAAACAAGCTTAAGACTCTGAAAAGACTCATCGACGCTTACATACAGCAACGACTGGAAGACATTTTATACTACTCTAGTAGACAGCATGCATTTAATGGGAGTCATAAAGAGATCTCTTGGGGGTGGTGGTGTTATCTTGCCACTACTTTAGCTTAAAACTGTTAACTAGATTGCTATGGAGCTGAAAAAATCTTCATCCCCCTCGTTTTTAAAAGGATAATGATACTAAATAGTATCGGAAAGACTTTTAAATGATATCAGTAACATCATGTTCATACCCTGGGTTTGTTCAACAAACAGGCTCTTGACAAGGGTCTGGAAATTAATCCAGATAGCAAAGGCCAAGGTTCTGGTTTTAAGACTACCACCTTTTGAGAATATACGTTAGTATATTTTACATGAGCATTTTACCCAAAGGGCACTAAGCCTATGGTAGTTTTACCACAATTAATTCTAATTACCTAGGGTCCCCGTATGGCTTGTGAGTCTACCTTTTTAAGCACATATTCACTTAAAAATTAGACTATCTAAAACCGGTCTCGCCTTCTGCTTTTGATAACACCATAGGTTTTTTAACCAGATTACGCAAAGAGGTAAATGATTATTCTTAACCCTTTAATAAATATTTAATAATTTCCGTCAAAACACATTCACTTCACTGTATGTGCAATTAATCTTTCTATTATTAATTTTTTGTATCTCTCATATATCACCTCTATACCATCTCACTAACTTTCACTTTCCCCCAATTTGACCTCCATATTTTGTCATCATATTATATCGCATTCCATTCGCATTGACCTCTTTTTTACACATCATTTGTTATTCATCAATTTATTCAGTCCAAAAACGTATCTATATAAATTGCATCTTTTATTATTTGCTTCTCCTACAACAATTCCTTGTATTTGCCTATACCTTCGCAATCGACGTCACTTTTTAGCTTTCAAGAAGCCTACTTCTTAAATGGCATCTTATGCTCAGAATGAACCTAATCAATACCAAAGGCATTTTCTTGCGAAACTTAAAGTTCGAGGCAAGCCCGGGTATACAATTTTCGTTTTCAGTTGCCCCTCTTGGGAAAAATCACAGCCACTATGTGTACTCCCGAAAGAGACCTTACTATTTACATACTAGACTGTAAGGCCCAGGGGCTTTCTGATTTCAGCGACACCAGGTAGGACTTTGGTTAGCCGCATAGCAGACACATCCTTCAAATTCCTACCAATTTTAATATTAGCACTGACAAGCTATTGGTAACCTTAATCCTTGAAAAGTCCTGCAATAAATTAAGGATATATGATACCATATCAGCAAGGATAATCTGTCTTTAACTTAACGATGTGGTGAACCACATGACCACGAAAGTCCAGTACAAATATTGTAAACCATATCTGTTAGAGTTCCAGATAACTGATTGTTGCCCGCTTAATACCCCGTTAAGTTAGACTTTCTTCTTATTTCTAATGTAAGGTATGTCCAAAGAGTTGTTTAGACTAGGTCGTCTGTCTTATATTACTTAAGTCTGGGTCCCTGCGCATAGAAACCACTTTAGTAATGAACAGGCAGACTAGCTACTCTACTCTTTATACCTCTTATGCGGAGTCAGCTGCAATTTCCCTACACACATAAAACTACAAAAAAAAAAATTCAAACAAATTCTTTTCCAAAATAATTTATTTTTTTAGTCAATTTATTTAATAGTCTCTAATAATATTTTTATTTGATTTATAAATCAAACAACATTTTCGCCTAGACAAATAAAATATTAAACCAGCTCAGCAAAATTTTTTAACAGAAACTAAAATTCTTGCAAAATTGTTTGTCTAAATTTACAACTTTCGTTGTAGGTCCTCAGCCAGACAAAATATTTACTGATTCTCTGAAATTTGTTACTGATTCTACAACTCAGTTTTTTCTGTGTAGGAACTATCATGAGCAGGAACTTTAGGCACTTTCATGAAGTATAGTAAAATTGATATATGCATGTAGGGTCCTTAGGGGGGTGCGTTTCTCTTTTGATTGCACGATTCGGTTGTTAAGCTGTGATAGGAAGGATGTATCTTCATTGATATCAGTCCAAATAGCCAATCCCTATATTAATATGATAATAGAAAAAAGGGGAGACTTTTGTTCATTTACTCCGCCAATGTCCATGTGTTAACCAACCAACACATTTATTTAAATTTGTTGTTGTTAGAATGTGACAAAAATAATTAGGTTATTTTCAAGCTGTGCAGTCATAGCGCTTTGTCTATTAAAAAAACATTTTAAATATACATTTGGTTCGTAGGACCTTAGAATCCTCTGAAAAGGTTTTTAAGCTACATATTTGCATTAAACACATAAGCTACTTCAGCTACCCGATTACAAATGCCCCCATCTCTACAATCGCCGTTGAGCATTAAGTTCCTTGACATTTAAAAAATTAAATTAAAGTTATTTTATAAACTTGTTGCTGTCGTTTTAGTGTTTAAAGCAGCTGTGCCCAACAAGAAAAAAGAGATTTATAAAAATGTATGCGTGCTTTTTTACTGTGTATTTTATCTAAAGAAGACAATGCAATTTTAACCTATGCTTTTGTTGTTGCTTTTCTTCTGTTTTGCTTTCATTGCTGTGTTTTTTTGAGTAACCGTGCTGTGAACATGTAAGACCCGATTAGTGTTCGGTCCCCAGAGTCACACTCGGGTAGCATTTGTTTAATGCATTTGAATGCAAAATGCATATATACTTAATTACAAATGCTTCATATTGTGTAATAGAATACAAAAGAAATTATTCCAAATTTTTTTTTTTATTTTTAAAATAGTTCTTTACTACATACATACATATTTGTGATTAATATGTGCATATAAATACTTATTTATTTAAAAAAATATTCAAGCCAATTCAAAAACTCAGGCTCGTGCAAGGTACAAAACGTGACAAAAATTTTGTGTTTGTTTGTGAGGTATCTGTAAAGACATACAAAATATAAATAAAAAATTCCTTTAGTAAGTTGTTTAACTAAAAACATAACGATATATGTACAAAATTTGATTGCATAAAAATTAATAGAAAAACAAAAGACCCGGTAGAAAAAAACAATTACAAAAGCTTACTTTACGTTAAGTTTACACCAAATTATGTACATGTTACTGAAAAATTTCCCAAAATTTTTAGTTTGTTTACTTTTTACCAATAAGTTAGCAGTTTTTTGTGTGAACCCTAATATCATTATGTAGGGGAGAAATTACGGCATTCAAATCCAATCGGATTTAGAAAATTCTTATTAGGTTTCCTATATTAAAAGCATTCCCAATATGATCGATCGAGTAAAAAATTCGATTCGAATGCCGTGACCAAAGAAACAATTCATTCGGCTCAAAGTAGGCTAAGAGCCACCGCTGACTTTTTTGGAGCAAGCAAGCCACCGCCGACTTGCTTCGGCTTAGTTCGGCTTAAAAGTTTGGCCGGCTGCACATACATATATTTTTATTTATTTATTATTTATTAAGAGTAAATAAATTTTTAGATTAATAATAAAAAAAGCAACTGGCCGCAGTGACCTTCGTCCTAACTTATATCTTTTAATATTTGTTTAATATTTTGTTTTAATATTTGGTTGAACTTTTTGCATTAAAATATTTTTTTAAATAAATTTTTTTTGGATTCCCAACATTTTTTATGTAAAATACTAAAATTCAAGCCGGTTACAGCCGACTATGAGCCGCCGCCGACAATTTTCTTTTATCCACCAACTTTTAACCATGACTTGTCTCTCTGGATATAACTTGGCACCAGTTTTCTTTTTACTCTTTACCAGTTAAATTGTCATATTAGAATAGAAATGATATTAGAGTCGAAGTTTCATATTCACTATGCATAAGCTTCAAAAGGCTCTTAGTGGGATTGAAAATTTTAATATATTGTAACTCAATTGTAACTACTAACAAATTCATGAGAAAAAAAAAAAACTAAAATAAAAATTTTTTAACTTTCCAACAGGGTTTCATGAAAATTCAATATTGATTAAACACACATTCGTTGATAAGTCAACCACTGAAATAAAACTGAATTATATTATGTAATTCTGTAAAAAAATTTTGAATTTAGGTTTTATTTAATTATTATTTAACTTTAATCTCATTTAATACTAAAATTTTGTAATTTGTGTTACTATTTTAATTTTACCTGCAATATATCGCCCTCTCCTTCCTCCTCTTCAGAGCTGCTATCACCGCGTATTTGAGCAGCATGTTGTGCGAAATGTGCCCTGGTGTTCTTGTGTACAAACATCCTTCCTGTGCAGGTGATTGCCAAAAATTTTAAACTAAGGAACACTCCAAAGTTTTAAACAAAATTAAGGAATTTTTTTTTTAATTTTACTATCTTTTTAAATATTTTCACAGAGAGCACAAAATTATGCTGCAATCAGAAAACGGTAAGAAAATCTATCTGCGAGAAATATTGATTTAATATGGGAATTTATGCACATAGTAACTGGTTGTTAAGTCAGTCACGAAAGGATGTAAAAAATTTATTAATGAAGCAAACTTTTGCATCTTGGAACAATTTATAACTTGTTGATATTTGCTTTTTCCAACATTCAAATCAACAGGTATGTAAACAAAAAATAACCTGCCTTAATAAATACTGCTAAAGCCTGTTGACAATGTAATTGATTTTTTTTTCAAAAATGGCGTGTTTAAAAGGTATAACCTGTTGGTAGCGGAAAACGAAATGCAACGTCAAGGGCAAACTCCAAATTGTAGGATCATAGCAACCTGCTTAGGACTTGTTGCTATTTATTCTTTAAAAATCAACAATTGTTTTTGATAACCAAAAAAAAATTAGTGTTTTTTACGGACTACATTCTTACTTACTTTTGTACTTACTAAGTGGGCCATTTATAATAACCCATATAAGTCATTGGCCGAACTAAGAACGGATTTCCAAGCACTACGGTCTTCTGCGCGCCGAGAAAAGGCAGACAGTTTCAAATTGCCTGCTTAGCCAAAAATAATATTAATTGGCAGGAACAATTCTTCCCCTTATTTCTAAGTTGATGTCATTCGTTTTAGCTATGCCGGTTTCGAGGTACACGGACTCTTCTACTACTTCGAAGTTGAAGTTACCAAAGTTCACAGATCGTCCCAATCTCATGAATTCTCAATTCGTTGAAACTATAAACTGTCTTGCCTTCATTTACTGCCGAAACCATTTTCGTTAATTTTTTTTATATATTCGTCTCATGATATCGATATCATCGGCATATACGAGCAGCATGTGGTTCTTGGTTTCTATTTACTGCTACGTCACACACAGTCTTATCCTATATTATATTAAAAAGGTCATAGGACAAGCAGTCACCTTGGTTGAAGCCACAAGATCTTTTCCAAACTGCACAGATTATCTTGTATCCATTAAAGTCATCCTGCATAATCTGATTAGCTTTGTAGGTGCGCACTACATTCAAGTTATTTAAAATAGAGCTGCTATGTATTTTAAGAACACTGAGATCTAATAAAATAAAATACCTTCCCTCCTTCATAAGTTGCCATACAAAACTTGGAAAAAATAGAGTAAAAACACCTACAACATTTCCGGAGTCGCCCTTAGAGAATTAAAATATACCATTGAACCCCATTATTTTTTCCTCCTAAACATATTCCTAGAACATACTTACCCCCTATCGCCATTACCTAAGTGGGTTGCCATACAAAATTTACAAAAGTTATGTAAAAATGCCCATAACTTTATCAAAATCCTTAGAGAAACAAAGTCTACGACCAACTCGCATTTGTTTCTTCTCCTAAACATAATCCTAGAACATACTTACTTCCTTTTTCCATCGCCTCAAGCAATGTTTGGGGAGTTGTAATAAATCCCCTTAAAGCTTTCAGGGTGCCCGTGGATAGGTCAAATGTAGGACGGACTCCAACTCATTTTTCCTTGCAAACATTATCCTAGAACGTACTTAACCTATATCTCCATCCCCTAAGGGCGTTGCCATATAAAATTTAAAAAAAAAGTGGAAAAACCCTCTACATTTTCCCCGTAGTCAACCTAAGAGAGTTAAAATATGACAACGACCATCGTCTATCAGCCCTGCGTCTAACCACACAAAAAGGCCAATGTGAAGGGTATATAAGATTCGGATTCAAGTGCAAAAAGTTTTTTTTTATGCAATATGTATGCGTTTTTTTAAAAGTGTAAACACATTCATGTATGAAGAATTTTAGCTTTCTAATATCAGTGTTGAGCAAACAAAATTTGTTACTGCCAAATAAACGCAATCTCACTTGTTTTCCATTCGATATGGATTAAAAGAAAAAAACACTAACAATTTTACGTTCATACAAATAAACAAAGTTAATAAGGTAAAATGTATTTTATATGTATTTTAATCAGACAGTTAAGTTTATATTTTATGGCACCTTTAAAAATGATATTATTTTTTTTTTTTGTTATTTAACTTTATTGTAATATACCTATTTTGTGTTATTTCTACCACTTCATTGCTTCTCAAAACAATAGAAAAAACAACATTAAAAAAATAACATTTAAGGTGGGTGATATAAAGGAGATAAGTGGCGTATTATACATTCATTTAAGATTGACTAGATGTTTTTATTCTTCTTTTGTTGTTCTACGCAAATATAGTCAACGTTATACTAACTTTCTTAATCTAATAAAGTGTGATAATAACAGTAATATACTTATACTTGTACAGAGAGACATACAAATGTACGTCAAATAGCTATTTAGTCTAACACAAACTACTCATAAACAACTTAATAAAAATATTTTACTTCTTAACGTTTTTTTAAATAAGATAAAGTCAGTAAGTTAAGAGTGTGTAAAGTGAACGGAGTATAGTTAAAAGGTAGACGAACCAAATACAAATATTCCAGCAACAAATGTAAAATTGTTTAAAATTTTATTGTAAAAATGCATGAATCAGGTAAGTTGACCAAGAAGCATTATTTGCAAAAAATTGTTTTTAATTTGTTATCGCTTAGTCTAGGTACATATCGTTACCTTAATATAGAAATGGCCTAACTCGTATATTTTGATCGAGATTTTTTTGGCTAAGTGTGGTATATAAGCAAACCATTTATTGAAATAAACGAAAATCTGGGCTTATAAAAAAATGTGAGTTGGGGCCTTTATAAATTAAGTTTTTTATGCTACATGAGAACTTTAAATGGTATAAAAAGATAGAAACACAACTTAATTTTTTACACCCTTCACGTAATGATATGTATATCAGTTTGTCATTTCGTTTGTAATTCCCACAATATTCATTTGAGACCCCATAGAGTATATATCGCACACTGAATCGAAAGAAGTCACAACTCAAAATTCAACGGAATCATTTTTTTCTTAAGCCAGTTGCCAAATCCCTTCTTTAAGGAACCCGAAAATTTCGTTTGCATTTCAGCCGTGGTTTTTTACTGTTGTACTCAATTTGTTTACACGATTGACTCCCGTGAAAAAAAATGGTTTTGAGTTGTAATTCTTTTGGATTTACTGTGCTTTATATTGTGAATCCTTATGGATAGGAAAAACGATTGAGCCATATCCATCTGTCTGTGCTGAAATTAAGATTGCGGAGCCGAATTAAGTCCTACCGAGCCCCCACTGTTCCCACAAAACTTGGCATTAAGGCGGCAAGCTGAATAGGAAAAATATTATTTGAAAATAATCAGGGGAATTGAAGAACCACCAAAAATCAAATCCATTTTATACAACTTTTTTTTTTGAAAATTTGGCATTTTTGAAAAAAATTAAAGCTATTGACTTCAAACTTACTAGGGGAATAGTTACCCAACATGGTTAGGTTAGGTTGCTAAAAGTGATAAGACAATAGAAAAAAGAATTCTTATAAGAAAAATGAAAAACAAGGCAGGAAGAGGAAAAAAAGTGGTAAGACTAGCAAAAAGGAAATTAGAAAGAAAAAAGTTCAAGTACCCGTGTCAAAACTATCCCTCCATGCCAAACTCCTAGATTTTTCATCTCCTAGCCACCTTATTCCCCTGATAAACCCAATTATGTTTTTCAGTTTACACTTCGAAGCATCGACTTGTTCTTTGTGGAAACTTTTACTCAACCACTTGACCCCATGGTTTTGCGATCTCGGAGAGTGACCTACAACATGCTTTATCATCTTCAGTCATATTCATGCTTATAGTTCCTACAATAGCCTAGATAGCCGTGATCCCATTTGGTCGTCTTACCGGACAGTGCCCAGTTATTACTCCAATTATGGTTCTTAGGCCCATTCTACTCAAGTTCTTAAACAGTCAGTACCTGCTGAACTCAGCTCCGGCCAAATAGCCCTACCCACCCTCAGTCACCCCTGTTGCCTCACTGAAGATTTTTTATATTCTAATCTTGTCCTTGATAGTGACCCATTGGTGGTCTCACAGCTTTCTCCTCCAGGGCAGAGCCATTACAGGTAATCATATCGGCAATTTTATTGCCAGCTATGTCACAGTGTCTTGAAACCCTCCAAAGTCTGACGCTGAAGAAATCCAAAGTCCCACCGAGGACCTTTCTAAAGTATCTAACAAGCCTATACCAGGCGCAATACACCTTCAAGCCCTTAAGGGCCGCCTGAATGTCCCTTGGAACATGCTCCAATATAAGATCCGTTGCCCTTAAAATGACAAGTATCTGCACCCAGAACACACTACACTCGCCAGATAGTCTGTAGGACAATCACGACAAAATATACCCCTGACTTTGGTGGAAATATCTATTTTAGAACCATACAGACTATCGGATCCCAATCAAAACCCACTTTCGGTTATTATTTTTTGTAGCGTTCTCCTAAAACTGACCTTACTTTAGATTCCCGGTTTCAATATATTCTAGTGTGGCCAGTATAAAAATCTTGATCCTGACTCGTCTAGTCTGATTAAGTTTCTGGCAGCCGTTCTCATTACCCAAGACGCATTAGGTACTGTTATTGTTTCGGCAACCACACAAAGATTAGCCTTTCCTGGTTATAGAGTATGTTATTATTGGTCCATAATATACCACGGGCACCATATAAGTCCTACATCCTGAAATAACCCCTTATCACATAACCTACAAACAAATAATGCTATCAATGCATTTACCAAAACCACCCAGTTCGAAATAAGGCAATTAGCCACATAGGGCATACATCTTGGCTTGCTGTGCCGTGCCCCCCTTGCAACGGAAAATAAGTAAGGGGGAAGCAGTTCACAGATGAGGGCCTTAATATTTTATAGAGTTATGCGATAAGAGACGCAACATTTTCCGCTTTTATTTAGGTTGAATATGTCGAGCCTTAATCTCAGCAGGGAGTTTAAGGAACTGCATGTTTCTGTATGTATATTTTCAAATTAAAGATTTTTTATTAATTTTAAATAATTTTGGCCTAATCAGGTTAAAAATAATATTTACCTTGGTATTAATTTATGTATATATGTTTGTACAGTCATATTTAGATTGATATTATAAACTAAAAATTATTTATTTTTAAATCTAAGTTGTTCGCTTATCTAATGTGTTTAATTTAGTTTAATATTTATAACCATTCAGAAAGATTGTGATAAAAATGTGTTATCACTTTAACATTTAAAAAAAAACAGCTTTTTTCTTCACTGAGGATTTTAAAATATTAACATAATTTGCAGTTAAGTCCAGATCAGCAACGCCTCAATGTGAATATTTAAAACCGGGTGTTGGGGAAGCACTTCAGCTGCTGCAAAAATGGAATTTATTAGAATTGGAAAATAAATTTAAAGGTATGCATACCCTACACTTAAACATGCGACAAAAAAATCTATTACTTTCTGAGACGATTGAACGATATCCATATGCCCATCCTTCCACCTATCCATTTGGCTGAGTGTGATCTTTGAAAATATTTTGATAAAGTTTGGCGCAGATAAAACTTTTGATAAGAAAAAACTATAAAAACTGACATCCGACTGTGGGTCGATATTTTACTGCGGGTATATACATATTTTCTTGGTCCTTATGGATAGGGCAGTCGATTTATCGATGTCCATCTGCCCGTGCTATGGTTGGAATTAACTTTTTGAAGCCTCCCGATGTCGCAAAGACCCATACGGTGTATAAAACTATCAGAAATATCTGCGAGAAAATCGCTATTGAAACCCAGCAAAATCGCACGGTAACTGACCGAATTATTAGCCAAAATTTAAGAAGACCTCCTGCTTATTTCTCTAAAATTTTTACATAAAAACCTCTACAACTGCTCCGGAGTTTCCCTTACATGGGTGCAATGTAAGACCAACTCCCATTAATTTTTCCTTATAAATATTATTGTGGAAAATACTCATTTCTGCGCCTCTTACAGGGTTGGCATACAAAGTTTATTTTTTTTAATATTTTTAAATTGCTCCCACAGCTTCCAGGGTGCTCCTACAAGGGTCAAATGTCAGACTGACGTCAACTATTTTCCCTCCCAAACATTTTTGTGGAATATGATAACAATCTTACGGGGCTGCCATACAAATTTTGAAAAAAGGGTAAAAATCCCTACAACTTCCCCGGAGTCGCCCTTGGAGAAATAAAATATATCACAAATCCCCATTAGTTTTCCCTTCCAAACATATTCCTAGAACATACTTACCCCCTATTTCTATCACCTGAGGGAGTTGCCATACAAAATTTACAAAAATGATATAAAAACGCCCAGAACTTTCCTTTAGTCGGCCTTAGAGAAATAAAGTGTACGACAGACCCCAATTAGTCCCCCCCCCCCAAACATATTTCTAGAACATATTTACCCACTATCACCATTTGAGGAATTTTAATAAATCCCCCCTACAGCTTACAGGGTGCCCCTGGACAGGTTAAATGTAGGACTAAACCCAACTCATTTTTCCTTGAAAATATTTTCTAAGAACATATTTAACCCCTTTTTTTCACCCCCTGAGGGGGTTGCCATACAAAATTCGAAAAAATTAGGGTAAAACTCCTACAACTTCCCCGTGGTCCCACTTAAAGGGTTAAAATATGGCACCGACCCCTATTTAAAAATTTATAATATTGCATAAATAAAAAATGGGAATAAATTAAAAAAAGTTCGGAGTTTCGAAAGGCCAATGTGAAGGGTATATAAGATTTGGCACAGCCAAATATAGCGCTCTTGCTTGCTTTTGTTTGTTTTTTCATAACAAATGAATCAAAACCAATATCTTATTTTTATATTTGTTATAACTTAACTTCAACTTTTTAGAACAGGAAATAACATTACGTTCTCTAATATATCTCACGGATGAGGAAATCTTTGAGCTTATACCAAAAATTGGTTCGCGAACTATATTTCGCGCCATGTTAAAAGAGTGGAGGCAAACTTACAATGCCATAACATATCCTATCGCATCTACATCATCACTGTGTGAAATTGACAATGATTCGTATTTAGATCAGATTGAGCTGAAAACAGAAAGTAGTTCCGAAAACCTTGAGATAAACAATTTTGCAACAGGTAAAGAGAATTAAATTTCAACAATTTTCAATATTATTCAAGATTTAATCCTTATTTTACTCAGTTTATTTATAGGATTTGTTTTAGGTTAAGTTTTTCTATATGCATTTAATGGGTTCTTATACCAATTATCAGTAGACTTTAACCAAATTCTTGAAAAACCTCATGAATATTTTCTGCCTCACTATAATAAACTCGATTATACTTATTTAAATTTATTTTAAATTTTTTGGGTTGTTTATAGTAATTCTCAATAAGTTTGTTTAGGTTATTATATGTAGGCAAAAAAACTTAACTTACAACAATCCCTATAAATATATATTAAATCTCGTTTACAAAATCCTTTACAACAATTTTTTTTATTTTAAGAACAAATTGATTTTAAATTGGAGTCCCTTAAACAACCACCGAATAATTTACAAAACTTAGATGACAACAATAATGAAACAAAGGTCCGGTCAGAATCTTTGGCGACACAAGGAAATAAAACTCAATTAAACTATGAAGGAAAGCCATTTGTAAGTATTTTTTGTATGAAAGATAAAAAAACACTTGCATGAGTTAATTTTTTGAACTTTTTATATAATTCAATTAAATAAATTTTTGCATGATTTTCAGAATGTTTTCGATATTCTTAACAGCTGTGTGGATGGTCAAACAGCTTTAGACTTTTATAAGATACACAACTTCTTGGATAATAAAAATCGTAAACGTATTGTAAATCAGTTAATACGAAATGTAGTTGAACGTAAAGTGGATAAATATTCAGTAATATTTCATGACATGAGTCGACAGCTATTGGAAATATTTCCATCTGAAAAATATGTAGGTTCTTTTTCTTTGTTTTTATAAAACAGTTATTGAGTCCACAGATTTTATTTCAAAAAAATTACATTTATTTGATTGTAAGCATATGGATAATTCCATTGTGGCGGGTAAAATATTTGGTAAAAATTAAAACATGTAACATTTCAAAAGAGAAAAAAGGTTCTGATATCCAAGGATGACAATACGATAAACGCTTACTTAAAGGTAGAAATTATAAAAAAGTTATTTATACAACCAAGAAGACTGACAGGAATGACCTTATAAATATATGGTCTACATAGAAAACTTAGAAAACTCACACAAGCCCTTCATTTAATTAATTAATTTATTTATTTAAAGCTTTAATTAATATTTTATTTCTTTACAAAAAAGAAAAACAGTGTTTTGCTTAAAACATTTTCGAAAATATGACGGGTGTGACTGTTTAACCTCCAGACTGACAACAACAACAAACAGATAATTCGGTATTTTAATCTTTTGTTAAATTGTCTATTCTTACTACAGTTACTAGATTTTTAAAAAAAAAGTAAATTGTTTTTTAGTTTAACGTGGAATTGCTCATATGAACTTACTTACAAAAACACTTTTCTGTAAAATGTACAAATATATCTATGACTGTGTATTTATTAGCCCCCTAAAATTTTAAAAAAGCTGTTTTTTTATTTAGGAAACCTATTTTGTACCTCATAACGGATGCAACTCTGCACGTGGAGCTTTATACTATAGATATTCAAATTATACAAGACAATTGCGAAAAGAAGGCTTATTGGCTTATAAAAAGCACAACCGAAGAAAATAAATAAATAAATATATATATAATTATATAAATAATTTTACGTCTATTCTATCTTATTTTAAAATAAATACTCCTTAAAAATACGTTAAAAAATTTTTTGGAAAGTTATTGCCCAACTTAATTTTGTGTGCGCCCTAATGTATGCTATACAAATATATACAAATATAGTTTTATGGTTATTTCGTTGACTGTTAGTTTTACTGATATTTTAATCGGATAAAAGCTGATATTTTAAACTTTTAATTAAACATATTTATACTATATAATATTGTATATCCATATATATATTAATATATTAATGTTACATGCAAAGTTTAAGTATCAAACTTTATTTGTTTATTATTATTGCAGCACTGATATTGTTTACCTTTAGTTTGTAAATATATACATACGTATTTTTATCAATAGTTACGTATATGTATTAATTCTTAAATAACACGCAAAAAGTTCGACTTGCAACAGTTTGTTCAGTTTGTTGCCATCAATTTTACACCCACCCATTTTGAACTTTTTTTTATTTATAAATAGAATCAACGCCGGCAGCAAAATTACTTTTCCATCCTGTTTATTTGTTTATTTACGTAAGTACAACAACACTATAAGTAAACAGCATTCGGCACATTATACAAATGGGCAAAAAGGAAAACAAAAGTAATGGTTTTAAAACTGTTGCTTAATTGTTGACAAACTATTAACTAGATAATCTCAACAAAAAACGCACCTGTTTGAAAGTAGTTGTCATAGTGTTTTTATTGAAAACGACATTGTCATTCTAGGAGGTCATTGGCACCAATAGCAAAACAATTTTGAAAAGTTTCGTGGCATGATGGCGGAATTTATTCTATAATATAAAATAATGAATGCAACAGTTGATTAGTAAACAACATAATAAGCACGCACGTTTACATATACTACATGCAAAGTGTAGTTTAAAAGTTGTATGTTTGTGCATATATATACATACATATGGCAAGTTGTAAATGTAATTCTAGCGTTTTCCATGTCAAAAAGGGTTTAAGGACATTTAAAAATGCCTTAGTTTGGTGTTTAATATTTAGCTAGACTACTTGAGGACGTGTGTAGAAGAACCTGGTTTTTAAAAGGGAATTTATTTTTAATTTTTAGAAGATTCATAATAAGAGTTACATATGCAAATGTATGTATATATTGTATATGCATATAAAATGTTTTTATATAAAACCAGCAAAAAAGAACGTAATCTGAAAAAAAAAAGGTAATCTGAAGTAGTTTCATTTTCGGGGAAACATCACCTTTTTAGATAGAAATTAAACTTTAAAATATATTTTACTACTTAACTGCTCATATCCGTTGACAATTCAAAAGTTAACGGAAACTTTCTACAAAGTTTAATCTGGCAATGCTTTTCTCCAGCAAAGAACAACAGCTCTGTGTTTTCAGGAAATAAAAATAATCGAGTTTCCTAATGTCACTTTCCTCACATCTCTAATTAAATGAAAATTGCAAAATTTTTTTTATACTTTTCATTTCCTTGCAGAAAAGATTGATTAATTTTGTCAATTAAATGTTTGCTAAAACCTTAAAATGTCTGATAATGAAACAATGTCTTTAGAACATTATAAACTCAAAACTTCCTCTGTGTGGACGGAACACAAACGTTCGCAAAAAGAACAAGTAGTGGACAGCAGTGAGTACCGTGAATACAATGATGTGTTGGGAAAGCATATGGAAAACTATAGTGTGGAAACGACAGCACTGCATCGTAAGCTTCAGAGTAAAATGGAGGCATTACGTATACTACGCAAGGAATTGGAAAAATTTCGTACGGAACGAGATCAATTTAAGTTAATGGCCGAAACACTGCAATTGCGTTATGCAGCCTTAAGGCGTAATAGTTTTTCAGATATAAGTGGTTTTAGTAGCGAAACCAGTGGCGAACCGGGCACCAATAGTAAGAAAAGTGTGGCCAACATTTTACATGAAAGTCGTGAACGTAATATTAAACTTACTACAGAAGTGGAGGCACTCAAACAGAAGCTTTACGAAGTGCAGGGTGATATTGAAGTGTTAAGAGGATGCCAGAAAGCAGCTCCAGAAGAACCAAAGCGTTTACATAAAGCAAAAGTTTCCAGTAAAGAAGATCCACCTTTGGATATCGGCACTAAGGAAATGTTATTGCAGTGGAAGCAAGAACGCTCAAATTTTATTTGTCATTTGGAACAATTAAAGAAAAAGGTAGGTTTAAGAAAACTATTTTAAGACTTTCTAAGCCAGGCAACAAAGCATTTATATTTTTGCATAAAAAAAATATTTTGCTTAACTTTTCCTAGAATGCTCAATTGGCTTTTGATTTAAAAGCCGTCATCGATGAAAAGGAGGAGTTAACTAATGAACGCGATGCTTACAAGTGCAAAGCACATCGTCTTAATCATGAATTATTAGTGGCTTTAAAAGCCAAGGAAACTAATCCCCATGTGAGTTATTAATGGTATTAGCAAACTGATTTTCTTTTTTAAATTAAAGATTTCTTTTTTAGTTCCTTGATATTGATAGTGTTATTTTAGAAAACAAGTACCTGAATGAACGTTTAAAAAATCTTGAAAAGGAATGCGAATTAACAAAAAATTCACTTAGCAAATATAAGGTAAATAAGATTAAAGTTAGATTAAAAATATACTTTCACATCCCCCTTTTTTAATACTAACAATAAACTAAACTAATTATTTTTACTCATTCACATCCCTGTATTTTAATAAATTTACATGCTCACTTTACTAAAGACCATGTTGGAAACTAAACGTAAAAAAGGTATCATGAAATTAGGTGCACAAGCACCTGTTAATATCGGCGATAATAATTTGTTACATAAGCAAGGTAAAGTTGTTGTTGTTGTAATATTTTGTATTTGTTGTTGTAATGTGCAGTTTTTTTTTATTAATTTTTAATTAAATGTTTACACTATAAATCTCTGCTTTTCTCTATATGCAAAGTTAAAAACTGCGAAGAGGCAACACTGGCAAAAACAGCCTCTGCTGCATTTGAATAATTTCCCTCATAATAATTTAAATTTTTACGAATTTTACAAAGCAGATTTTGTATAAAAATTTGTTTATAAACCTTTAACTTTTGTACCCCTAAATTCATATTTTTTTTAAGAACTCACATTCAGTAACAGTTCAATTTCGAGAAATGTAAACTTAAGCGTTTTTGATAATGTCGGCAGCAATTGGGGAAAGCAACTGGAAAATTAACATGTTATTTTTACTATTCATTTTTACTATTGATTTAACTTCAGTTTATTTATTTAATTGTTTGTTAGTGGCCATAGAAGTAATACTTTGTACTTCCATAATTTTTTTGCAGTTAAAAATCTTTTGGAAAGTGGCATAGATTTACCAACACAAACCCAGACTATACAAGACTTGAAATCCTTGTGCATCACACTGTTGGACAATCTCAATGACAAGAATTTGGCTCTCAACCATCAAAAGAAAACTAACAAGTATAGAAAAAAATAAACTTATCATTTAAATGAAAGTTTATAAATTGCTTCTTTTTAATTTTTTCCTAGAATATTGGCCACAAAAATTGCTGAATTAGAGCAACGAATGAAATCATTGGCTGGTATTGAAACAGGCAATACCGATGACGGCTTTTCAGCTTCAGAATACCTGCTACGGGGCTACTGCCCTTCAATGGTTGATACAGATTCAAATTCTGCTACAGAAAAACAAGAATTTTTAAACAAACCCAGAGCAACATCTGCCAACACAACTACCACATTCAAAAGCACTACATCTTGTGGTGAAAGTCATGTAACTGAAGATTCTGGTACAATGTCTTCGGAGAATGAAGAATCCATAAAATTGCCCATTGCTGGCAACTCTGATGATGGCATGTCTTCTTTGTCTACAGAATCAGGGCGTAGTATACTTTCGTCAGAATATGATTTGGCCAAAAATGCTACAATACCTTTAAATTTAAAGGATTTAACTGACGCCACCTTCTTTGCATATAAAACGCCCTCCACCACCTCAGGGTCAGCCGGTGGAAAAACCCAACGTCAAAATTTATCTAAATCCCTTACAATACCTAGTTCTATAGCACGTGAAAGAAGTGATGATTTAAAGGATTTGCCTCCTGAATTGGCAGCATTAGTCCAAAAAGCCCTACATGAATTAGATTTAAGAGATTTTGATGAAGTTGTAGGTGGTATTTGCGAAGATGTTGCCGTTGAAGCCAAAGAAGGGGATACAGTTTCCTTAAATATTACTCCAGTGAACGATGTTATTTTAGATGAAGAATTAAATAGTGAAGATGGCGCTATTGGCGGTGCCTGTTCAAATTTAATTAAGGCTATTTAATCTGTTGTTAATGTAAGCGAATCAAATATATCCAATATCTAAACTTTATTCAGGATTATTATTTTTTACCCACTTTTTTATATAAATCCATATCAGCTATAAACAAAGTTATATTTTATACACAACAAAAGTAAAATTTTTCTGTCTTTTGAGCAAACAACTACATATACATATATATATTTTCTAGTCACTTTAAAAAAATAAATAAATAATGAAAAATATATAATACTAATCCTAATCGCAAAACGCAACGCTTACAAAGAAAAATTGTTTGAAAAAATTTTAATTTTAACACAATTGCGTTTTCGCGTGTCGCGTTTTACGAAATAAAAGCATGAATTAAACAATAACAAAAATCTTAACTATATTATACTTTCACGCCCCATATTAAAGTACCTTCCTAACTAAAAAATGAAAAGGAGAAATCAAGGGAATTTCCAACCAAACAAAAACTTCCTTATTGCATACACCCATATAGTAAGTAAATATCACAAAAATTAATTTAAAAAAATTGTTATAAAAAAGCTTAATTAGATAAATGTAGCAAAGGCTTTAATATACCAAATATGTATTTTATTTGTATTAATTTATTTTTAAATGAAAAATAATACTGAAAAAGACTTATGATAAGTATTAATTAAATAACAATTAAATTAACTTAAATATGGCCGAAAGGCATTAGTATAATGCACATTGAATGTGCACTAAAATCTAAGCTCCTGTACCAAAATAAAGCTGAGGTCATAAAATTAAAAACTAATTTTTGTATTTCTTACAAAATGAGAAAATTTTGAGAAAAAGCCAGGGTTGTTATGAAATTCCATTGAGTGATGCATTTTTAGTTTTTTTGGACCAAATTGACGATTTAAAAGCGTCAAATACCTTTGAAAGGGCAAAAAAGATTTAAATACGTTTTTATTATTTTAATAAAAACAATGTTGTAAATAAAAGTAGTGCTCAAAACAGGGAGAAGATTACATAAGAAGTTGTATTGCCCCTCTGTTCTGTAATATGTGAGAACCTTTAGCGGCGAGAACATTTTTCAAAATATAATAGTATTCAATTGTTAGCAGTGTGATTTAGATACAGACACAGTTAGTTATACATTGAGCTGGAAGTGCCAAAATAGATTAGAAAGAACCACAAGGCCATCAAACATTCATAACTGCCACAAAAAACATATTGCGCCACATTATGCATCACTGATTTCAATCGAGTTTTTCGCAAATTATCTCCGATTCGAACAAAAGTTATTAATGAAAGGTGATTTTACACGGTAATACATGTATTACGACATGTCAAAATATGTTGTACAGGGTGTCCGCCGGCAAGGTATACTACTTTGTTTTGCCGCTGTTTTGGCAAACATTAGTCTTGACACTTCATATTTGGCAGTCGTGAAGTATAGACGTGGCAAATTTATTATTGAAAAACATTCGATAAACCAATGTGTTTTAATTGATAATGAGCGACAAGCACATTTTCATTTGAATGGATATATGAATCAAATTTTTTTTATTCGTCACCTTTGCATCCATTAAAAGTGACAAGTCTGGTGTGCAATTTGCTCAGAAGAAATCATTGGACCTTACTTTTTGAAACTGAGAACGGCGTAACGGTAACTGTCAATGGGGAGCGATATCGTGATATGATTGAAAACTTTTTAATGCCACAACTGTATGCTTTTGGCTTGATTAACATGTGGTATCAACAAGACGGTGTCACATCGCATAAAGCCAGGATTCCAATGGAATTACTGCGAGTCCTTTTTCCACAACAAGTTATTTCAAGAAATGGTGATGTTGATTGTCTTTCACCGTAGCCTAATTTGACTTCTCCGGACTTCTTTTTATAGGGATATTTTGAAAGTAAGGTTTTTGCAAACAAATTAGAAACGCTTGAGCAACTCACGCTAAATATTAGTGATGAAATTAATGAAACATCATGAGAAATGTGTGAGAATGTAAGGAAAAATATGCTCAAAAGGGCTCGCCTTTGTAAGGCTAACAGAGGCGGACATTTATCTTATATTGTATTTCATGCATAATTGCCGACATTAAATAAAAAATTTATAAATATAAGATCTAATCAAACACCCATATTCCATTTAGCGTCATCAAAACGAAGCGATGCCATTTTGCGTCGATTATTGTAAATCGGTATGCCCATCATCAATATCAAATTTTATCGATAATCATCGATGCATTTTTCGTATGTCGTACGCAACGTTAACGACGGTTTAAATTGGCTCTGATTTTATCGTTGGTCTGGTTTGTGTCGAAACAGTTTTAGTGTTTTTGAATTTTTTTTACAATAGTGGGTGCCATCCACACACCCAATGACACCAGGAAAATCTTCGTCTGTCATAGAAAGATTGATTTATAGTGGACAAATTTTCCTTTCTATAACATCCACAATCTCAGAAATTATCTTAGACACTACTGGCTGAGATAATCCTAAGTTAAAATCATTAGCGACACTAAGCTGGTAGGATCCTTACGCTTAAAACCTTAACGTTGCAGACAATTTTATGGTATTCGAAACATGTGTCGACCTTACTCGAGATTTTAAAAGTGGTGTTATAGTCACCAGCACATAGCTGAATGCATCCTTATTTAGGCGAAAAAAGCTTTCGAACCTTTCAAAGAAATTTACTCATTGCAAATAGAAAGAACACTTAATTTATTACTTACTTTTTATCAGGTAATTAAAATATATTTGATTTCTGCCTTATTTATCTTCTTTGTAACACCAATTCTTTTTTCTTTTTCACATCACTCGGGTCGGAATTACAATCAGGAACAAAAAACATTTTAGTTATTTAAAGTTATATGAATAATAGTTTATATTAAAACTGTAGGTCCTTTATATTTTTTATATTTTAGTCAATATTTTGGCCTCCTTTAAAAAAACTATAAAAACTGAAAACAAAAAAAAAAAACAGCTGTCTAAATTGTTAGAGATGTGCTTTTAAAACGATAAACCATCAACATCGTTACACTGCTCTTATGGCATACTAGTTTTGTATTGAATTGATGACGATGTCGATAAAATTTTAGATTGATATTGAATTGATGACGATGACGACGACGATAATTGGAATAAGGGTGAAAAATTATAAACAAACCTTGCTGGCGGACACCCTGTACATATGTTTATAGATTTGGGCATAATTATTTTATAAATATAACTGAGAATTTTTCTAAATATATAAATTAATGTGCAAATAGATATTTTAAACTAAACAATTAACAAAATAAGGACCTACATAAAGGATGGAGGAGATCATCCCAGCATAAATATCGCACTTAGCCTGCAAATAAAAAAAAAGAGTTAAATAAAAAACCAATTCAAATAAACAATCTAAATTCATAAATATTAGTTCCACGAAAGAAGAGTAAGATCATATTTTAAGCGAGTAGAAAGGTAAGACAAATAACTAATGAAAATTTTAATTTTAGTAGTTTAAGTATTGTGATGAGTGCAAAGGACTGCAGGCAGCTATTTCTCGAACATTTTGTGTAAAAAAAGAGAAAATAAAAGTTTTGTATTTTATTTTAATTATCACATATTTTATTAGGTTTTACAATTATAACTTATCATATAAAATTGATTGATTAGATTATTTAGCTACTGCATAATTTGTTAAAGTGTTTTAAGTAACAGTTCTACTATGTATGTATGAATTTTATTACTTTTTAAGATACATAAGGACATTGATAGGTGTTGCTTAATTTTTATGCATTATAAATAAAATTTATTTTTTAATTTATTTTATGACAAAATATATTTCAAAAATTACTTAGTTTAAACTTAATATTTTTTACTTCAGCCTTTTCTAAACTTTTAAAGCATTTTGCAATGCCTTTTTAATTGCCCGAACAGAGATCATTTATATATACATATATATCTCGAAACTACACATGTGTAGTATACTAAATCTGTTTAAAACACTATATGTATGGATACATATACATACATTTTTATTTTGTTTTTGATATATAAGTTATTTTCAGTAGCTATTGTTAAATTTTGACACAATATATTAGATGATTTAAATAAATTAAAAACATATATAACCTACAAATGCACTTACTAGATTGCTTGACTGATTGCTAAAGGACACAACCAAAGATTTTAAAATACAAACATTAAAAACATTAACTTTTAATATATGTTTGTAATAATTAAATTACTTAAAACTTATTATAATGTGTTTGCCTAATCGCCGCATTCAATGCGAATCAATATTTTACGAGATCGACAAAGTTGTCAATGCTTTTAACAAAGAAATCCTATTAAGTATTTTTCAATTTCGATTTAAATCGAATGCGACGATTTGGACTCAGACTAATGAGAAGAAATATTCTTTAATCTAAATAAATATTAAACAAATTTGAGTGTAATCGATCTAAATATAAAATAAAAAAAATGCTAAAATACCTTTTTTCAGGCAATATATGCAATAAAGTAAAAACGGCCGAGATCTTATGATTTAAAAATTTATAATAAAACCTAAATTTATAATAAAACCTAAATTTCGATAAATAAACTACATAAATATTTTTCTGAAAAGATTTCAGCAAACACAAAATGCTTAATTAAATTTATTTAAAAATTTATAAAGAAAAATTAAAAGGAATATAAAAATAGATATTCTCGTCATCAATTTAAATCTGGCATAATTGTGAAAATATTATGTTTAATTCAAACATTATTGTGCAGTAAACAGTTTGGCATTTATTTTTGATAACAACTTTCTCGCATCAGCTAAAAGCAAAAGCTAAACATGCAAAGCGAATAGCGCGACAAAAACCCGCATCGGTGGGATAACCTATTTTTGAAAAAGTTTTTAAGAGTGAAGTTAGCTGCAGGAGGAAAAGAGGAAAATATTTTTGAAAAACAAGAAGAACAGATGTCAGCTTGGTTTACTTAAAGCAGAACTTATTATTTTGGGGTTTTGTTTTTTTAGAGTTTTCACACAAAATTTTATTTATTTTCTTAGTTTGAATGAAATCTTACGTATATTCGTTCAGAATATTCAAGTTCTTTTCAAAAATATCTAATTCAATTTCAGGCATTTTTAATTGTATTCCAAAAATTACAAATCCTTCTTATTTAGTTTCAAAAATTTTTAATTTCAGTTTCGGAAATTTGAATTGAATTTCAGAACTTTTTAATTCAATTTCAGATACATCTAATTCGATTCCAGAAATTTCTAATTCAAATTCAAAAAATTGTCTTTTTATTATTGCACTTCAAAATTTTAGATTTGTATTTCAGAAATTTTCATTTGTATTTCAGGATTTTTCTTTTTGTATTTTGGAATTTTTTTTTGTGTTTCAAAATTTTCTCTTGGTAATTTGAAGATTTCAGGATTTTTTATTTAAAATGCAATTAGAATAATTTGAAATACCGTTAGGAAATTCTGAAATACGAATAGAAAATTCGGAAATGCTTAAAAAAAATTTTTTGAAATACAAATAAAATTTTCTGATATATAGACAGTAAATTCTGAATACAATTAGAAAATTCTGAAATAAAATTAGAAATTTCGGAAATTAAATAAGAATATTCTGAAACTTCTCAACTTGAATTAGGAAATTCTGAAACTAAATTTAAATTTTCTGAAATACAATTAAAAAGTTCTGAATTTAAAAGTTTTTAGAAAAACTTTACAACAAAAAAAGTTACAAAAAATTGTAAAAAAACTTTTGCTTTGAAAAAACAGAAAAATAAAAGTGATTTAAAAATGTTTGGAATGTAAAAAATTGTTGACTATTTACAATTTAAGAAAAAAAATGGCTGCTGTATCATAAATAAATGAACAAAATGTTTACAAATATTTTTGCAATGTCGCCAGACTCAAATCAGTAACGTAAATACTCTAACAGTTTTCGTAAAAATATGATTAATGACTTTTTTATTGATTTTATTTAAAATTTTTGAGCTAAAAACATATTTGTAACGAACGACGAATTTTTCTTACCGCAAATTTTCGATCAAAAACAAGACACATTTTAAAACACAATCAAAAAGCAAAGAGATTTAGTCACTCTGCATCGTTCGTCGACGTAAGAAATAACAATAAACTTAACGCGTTTTTCGTTACGGACGACGAATTTCGAAGACGTACTAAAAGTTTATTATAAAATTTGATTCGAAACGAAAATTTTCAATATGCACAAAAATTGCATTAAATTTTAGAAAACGTATTAACAAAGTTTCGGAAATCAAAACTCTTTTTTTTTCAATGCAAACTGACATTTATTAAATACTACGACAAGCTTTCAAAGTGCCGCCAAATATTTTATACGTTTAAATTTGGCATCAATTGATATTTGTCTTAAATTATTCCATGTAACTCTCTTTGTTGTACGAATCGGAAATTGTGTAAGTTCTTTTATGCAAAAATGTGTTTTATTTTCGAAAACTTCAAAAATTAAGAAATTTTAAAAATAGTTATAATTTTAAAATACATATATTAAATCGATTTTTAATTAAACTTTTGTATTTCTAGCATGAAAATTGGCAAAAATTCGTAATAACGACGCAATAAAGACATTATCATTTAAAAGGTTAATCACACTACGCCACATTATTAAAGGCATTGAAGAGAGCAATGAAAATGCTGTTGTTGATAATGTAAAAGATGATTCTAAATATGTAATAGGAACCAGAGATACGAATGGAGATGACGATAATAATGATGATGTTGCGGTTGTAGTATGATTTAATCGATGATGTTTTTTAATGCTTTTAATGCGTCGTTTTAGTAAATATCAGTTGATGAATGACATGTAGTTAGTAAAAATAACATAATTCTCTACTAACCGCGCACAAAGCTCTTGACGTACGGTGGCGGTAAATTTGTTAGCCACCACTAAGGCGGTGGTGGAGCCAAATACCAAGTTGTAAAGAAAAACAATTTGGAAATTGCCCAACCATTCGATGGCACCAAAATCGCCCAGTAAATCGAAATTTGTAATGCCTGCAAATAAAATTTAAAAAAAAAATATTTCAAAGAATTTAAAAATGGTTAAAAAAAATATATAAAAACAACAACCAACCTATAATGCGGCTCAGTAAAGGCAAAGCTGAACTTAAAATCAACACTATTGCACAATTAAGAATCAATTGCGCAAGTGATGTTTTGCGCCTTTGCGGCCTTACGCTACGCATAAAGGGCATAGTGTAAAAACCCACCGCTGATGTGGCACCCAAATAAAATATCAGACACACTTCAAGGCCGGCACCTAAGGGCCCTAACTTCGATAAAGAAGTTATGCCTAAAGTAAATTGCTTAAAAAAAATCATTACAAAGCATAAACAAAATATATAATCAATTTTCCATAAATTTTACAAAAATTCTTCAACTTACCCTGGTACTTAAGGGCAAAGCCTTAATACCAATTAACAATTCCAAAGTATTCTGTACCACCAACAATATTGTGGTGCCGGTTAAGAATAATAATAACAGCATGGCCAAAGGATATACAAAATTTCTTTGAAATGCTGATGATTTTTTTAGTTTCTCCAACTCCTTGCGCTCACATTCCAACTCTTTCAGTCTTTCGTTTAGTTTGGCTTGATTATCATAAACTTCACCATTTATGGGTTTTCTTTGTATTAAATGAGATAGTGAAGTTCTAGGTGACAAATTATTATAATAATAACTAAAATTATTTCTATTTTGTTGATAATGTTGCAGATGTTGATGACCATTTAGCATGTTGTGTAAACTATAATTGCCCAAAGGCGTATCGTATGTTGTATTATTAGATGTACCATTAAGAGATCCATTAATGCTAACATTTTGTAGCTCTAAATTTGCTAATTTACGTCGAACGCTTGCCTCTTCCATGTGAAAAGCAATATACTCTTCGTTGACGTCACGCAATAGATGAGGTTTAACCAGAACTTGGCCAACAACCCCAAAGAGACGTACAAAGCCAAAAGGTGTGCAAACTGTAAACGGAACAAAAGAAGTGTTATTTAAATAAGTTAAATGCAATTAAGAGCTATGTGTAAAATGTCAAAAAAATCTTTAAATTTATTAAAAAAACACACATTTAGCAGATAAATGAACCATAATGTTCCACAGGAAAACAGTAATAAAATTGCAAAATAACCCACTCTAACGTTAACGCACTTTTTGCCTTCGTATGCTTCATTCCGTTCTACAGCCTCATATTCACCGGTAACTTAACCTTAAAAGTACAATAAACTACCCTGTTGTGTTGCTCTTTAAAGTGCCAAACTGGTTATTAGAGAAAAGGGGACAATTTTCTGGCCCGCCACAATCCCATTTTTTATAATGATTTTCTTTGAAAATTCAAAACAAGGGGCAAACACCTGTCTGCTTATTTTTTTTTTGCGAAGAATATAAAGTTTTAATTTTGTTTCTAACTTGTTAAGTTTATCAGTTAACAAAGTAACTAATACAGCTGTAGAATACAAGTGAACAAGCCATGAAGCGATACACTCCCCAACAACGCGGAATAATCGTGTCTATTTTTTTGCGCAACAATTCGTCTGTGGTGTTGGCGCAGCGCGAAATCTGTCGCCGATTCCCCGGTCGTCCGGACCGACAAACATTGCGCCGTTTGGCCACCTACCTTGAAGAGTGTAGGACCACACGAGACGCTGCCAGGAGTGGCCGGCCTTGGAGCACTCGTTCTGCGGAGAATATCCCTAAAACCGATTTTGCTCAAAGACTTGCGCATGTTTCCATACAAAGTCTAGTCCGTACATAAGCTGCTGCCTGTCGACCGCCAAACGCAGGATACACGTCTAAGCCATTCTCAATTTCGAGGCCGAATTGGACGATTTTTCGACCAAAATCATAATGAGAGATGAGGCTCATTTCTACCTCAGCGGGTACGTAAACAAGTAAAACTGTCCCTTCTGGGGCACCGAAATACACTAGTGATGTACGAGAAGCTATTAGACGCGCTCAAAGTGACTGCATGGTGTGCTGTTCACGCTGGAGGAGTCATTGGGGAATTTTTTTTTTCGGACGCCGCTGGTCAAACGACAACAGTGGGCGGAGCGCGCTATAAGGCCATGCTAGCGGAGTTATTTTTGCCGGAATTGAATGAACTAGGACTGGAGGACATGTGGTTCCAACAGGACGGAGCAACAACACACACTGCGCGATCCACAACCGATATTCTGAAGGCGGCGTTCCCGGGTCGCCTCATCTATCGTTTTGTCGATTTACATTGGCCCGAAAGATCGCCCGATTTAACCATCCCTGACTTATTTTGTGGGGAAAAAGCCCGATACCCTGGAAGTCCTCAAGAATAACATTCGACGCTAGTGCGAGAATATGTCGCCCGATATTCCCGCCGAAGTGATGAAAAATTACATAAAACGAGCAAGTATAGCAATCAATTGTGACGGCACCAATTTGGCCGATATTATCTTCTTGACTTGATCAATAAAATTCTAAAGGTTCAAAAAACAGAATCAAAAAACAGAATCAAAGTTTTTCATTTAGAAAAAAATGAGAGCCAAACAACATCGAATGACTTCTTTTGGCCCACCTTGTGAATATTGCGCGTGAAGACAAGCTGTTATCACAGGAAACAAGGCTGCAAACTTGATGTTATTGGTTTCTTAAAAACGCCTTTTAACTTCTTAAGAAGAGGTATTGTCTTACCTGCTTATTCCTAAAGTTTATTAAAAAAATTATTTCGGAAATTAGATGTTCAAACCTTTAGTAAATGTTAAAATGGTTAACAAAACAAAAAACCCTAAAATTTATTTAGTTACTGTGGCAACAAATATCATAATAAACATGGCAACCACACAAAAAAGTAACAAGTCGAAAAAATTATATTTTCACAAATCAATAAATATTAAAACAGCCTTAATATAACAAGTAAAATAACAAAACATAATGAATACTCCGGGATTAGATGAAGATTTTTTAGAATTTGAGTCCAAGGTAAATCAAGTTATGAAAATGCTAGAAGACATAAGCAGTGCTAATAAAAAAGAAGATGAAGAGACAGCAGTAAAAAAGCCAACGTAAGTTTGAAACAAAATAAATTAATTATCTGAACAATTCTATTCTTACATTTTTAAACTTTCAGAGAAAAAAATATGCTGGACGATATAAATGAAAATGACTTTATAATAACGGTGAAAGAAGATCGCTCTTCGATTAATAAGAATTCAATTTCAATTTCTAATAATGACGCTAATAACAAAGATGTTGTTGAAATGGATAAATTTACTTTTATGAAACAATTAGAACAAGATGCAGAAGAAAGAGCTAAAAACAAGAAGGAACGCGAAAGAATAGCGCAAAATTTTAGGGTGTACGTTTAATAAAATTTTAGTTATAGAATACATTAACATGTTCTTAAATTAATAAATCCATTTACTATAGTTTAGGCAATGAAGCTTTTCGCAAGCAAAACTATGAAAAGGCTATAAATATGTACACCAAAGCTATAGATCATGTTAAGGATAGTCCAATATTGTACAATAACCGAGCTTTGTCGTATATAAAGTATGTAAAAATGGCTTTAAAAAAATTATATAACTTCTCTTATAGCTTTTACTCCGCAGATTAAAAAATTTTAAACGTGGCATTATGGATTGTGATTATGTTTTAAATAAACTAGAAGAGAAAAATTTACGCAGTTGGTTATATCGTGCTGTCGCTTATAAACGTTGTGGCGATGAAAAGAATTACGAAACCAGCATTAAGTTGGCTCGAAAGAATAATCCCAAGAAAAATGATAATATAAATGATTTTCTGGAAAAATTTGCCAGAGAATCAATTTAAATTTTATAATGAAATTTAATAAAAACATTTTCTTAAGAAAGATGTAGACAAAGAAATGTATATAACTTTGCGACCTTACTTGACTCCGGAAATTTGATTTAAACAGGCGAACATGGCTTAATCGATTTCCCTATTTATTTAAATCCAAGATGTATATTCTTTATCGGGTCGGACTGTATAACTCTTTATGGGGCATTGCACTGCTACCAGATAATTAAATTTTATAGGCAGTCGTAAGTCCGCCTACATGTAGGTCTAGGCAGTGTAAGAAACTTATTTGGGAAAGTGTTAAGTATTCTCAAATAAAATAATAAAAAGCAATAAGAGGATACTCTATTTCCTACCGCAAAGCACCACCAAATCGCAGAGAACATACTTTGGATTTTCAACTTCTTTCCCACTAAAACGGCAGGTCTTAGTATTCGCTATATTATACAAGGTGTGCCAAAAGAAGTCATCTGATGTTGTTTGGTTTTTTTTTTTCTAAATACAAAACTTTGATTCTGTTTTTTAATTTTGTTTATTTGAACCTTTATATTTTTATTGGTCAAGTCGAAAAGATGATATCAGCCAAATGGGCGCCGTTTTATGGAATTTTTCATCACTTCGGGCGACAGTTTTTCGCACTCGTGTCGAATGTTGTTTTTGAAGACTTACAGGGTCTCGGGCTTGTTCACGTAAACACGGTACAGCAAAAACTACTACAAAAAAGTCTGGAACGGTTAAATCGGGCGGTCTTGCGGGCCAATGGAAATCGCCAAAACAAGAGATAAGGCGACCCGGGAACGCGGGCTTTAGAATAACGGTTGTGACTCGCGCAATGTGTGCAGTTGCTCCGTCCTGATGGAACCACAGCCCTCTAGTCCTAATTCGTTCAATTGCGGCAAAAAAAAACTAGGCTAACATGGCCCTATAACGTGCACCGTCCACGGTTGTCGTTTGACCAGCGGCATCCTCGAAAAAAGGCCCGATGACTCCTCCCTCCAGCGTGAACAGCGCATCATTCAGTCACTTTGAGCGGGTGTATTGGCTCTTCGTACACACTCGTGGATTTTCGGTGCCCCAGAAGCGATAGTTTTACTTGTTCACGTACCCGCTGGAGTGGAAATGAGCCCCATATCTCATTATGATTTCGATTGAAAAATCATCCACTTCGGCCTCGAGATTGAGAATGGCTTGGGCGCAGGTTACACGCGTTTGGCGAACGACAGGCAGCAGCTGAAGCACGGACTGGGTTTTGTACGGGAACATGCGCAGGTCTTTGACCAAAATTCGCCTTAGGGACGACCGGCTGATGGCTAATTGCAAGGCACGGCGTCCGGTCGATGTTTCTTGCGGCAGCTCGACATCCAGTGTCGATATTTCCGGCAGAACGAGTGCTTTGTGGCCGGCCACTCTTGGCAGCGTCTCGTGTGGTCCCATACTCTTCAACGTTGGTGGCCAAACGTCGCAGTCAGTGCCGGACGACCGGGGAATCGGCGACGGAATTCGCGCTTATTCCGTGTTCTTTGGGAGTGTAGCGCTCCATGGCTTGTTCACTTGTATTCTACATTACAATGGAATTACTGTTTGTCCTCTTTCCACAACAAGTTATTTCAACAAATAGTGATGTTGGTTGGCCCCGGTCGCCTGTTTTGACTGCTCCGTACTCCTTTTCGTGGGGATATCTAAAAGGCAAGGTTTATGCAAACAAACCAACAACGCTGAAGCAACAAATAAAATATTCGTGATGAAATTAATGAAATACCGCGTGAAATGTGTGAGAATGTAATAAAAAAATGTGCTCAAAAGGGCTCTCATTTGTAAGGCTAACAGTTGCACACATTTCTCTGATATTGTATTTCATACGTAATTGCCGACATTAAATAAATCATTTATCAATATAAGATCCATTCTCTTTCATTTAAACAAAAATTATAAACAAAATAGTATACCTTGCCGGCGGACACCCTGTATGTTTTCTGCGAAGAGTAAATGTTTTACGTTACACCTTTGCATATATTGTTTAACTTTTATTAAAAAATTTCAAATTAAGACAAACTTTCATTTAAAATAATTGCATTAATTGATTAAATTTTGCAATTTTTCAAAAAAAGCAATAACATCAGCATTATAAAAGATTTCAATGCAACAACAATAAATAATACTACTTTGTATTTTCAATAAACAAAATTCAACTTACCAAGTAGAAGTAACACACCCAAAAACGAAACACATGAATATAAAAATGGCAAATGAACGCTGCCCAAATCTTAAAAAAAATAAAAAGAAAACAGAAAAATTAAAATACATTAATATTGACAACAACTGCTATATGTATATGTAAATATGTAAAAAAGGCAGTAGAATATACTGCACCCAGAAATTAAAAAGCGTAAAGTTTTCAATAAATTTCCGGTGCAGCTTTAACTAAAATAATAAAAATATTTTTGTAATAAAACTTACTTAAAAGCGATAAAAATCCAATTTTTTCTGGATCCATAACGGCCGATAAAACATACGTAAGACCTAATACCACAAATGCCAAAAGGCTAAATACTGTAAATGTTTCATACACTCTAGGTATGATACCCTTTTTATGACCCGAAAATCCAGTTGATTCGGTAAAAAGGTAAGCAAATGGCAGGAAAACAAACAAGGAAAGATTAGAGAACAGAAACACATGATTCCAAAGACCTAAAGAAAACACAGAAAAATTAAGAGAAAACAAATTAAAAAAAATTTTAAATAAAAAAATACATTGGGAATGTGCAAGTTCAGTTTAAAAGCAAATTGAAAATCAAACTTACCTTGGATCAATGAACTATTTAGCCATTTAACGTAATAACTATTTGGATAGAGTAATAGCACTTCATTGCTAGCGATGGAGACGGGCAATAGAAGTGCAGCTCCAACTGCTATTGCCATTGAAAATGTGCAAAGCCACGAGCTGCAAAAATAAAAAAAAAATAAAAATCAATTAATTTTTTCTGCCTCTTTTATAATAATGAATTATGGTTTAATGGTGAGGTTAAGCGCAAACTCAGGCAGTTAGCTTTTATTTCTTACCTTATGCGATACACTAACAATTCATCTTCATCGTTGGAAAATAAATCTTCACGATCTTTGCGTCGAAAACGTAAAATAACCACATATGATGCAGAATATAAAATAATTAGGAGAAGTAGAAAAATCTGCAATGATATAAAAAGAAAATAATTTATAAAATTTTTGGAAACGTAAAGGGTTTTTTATTTTTTTTAAAATAATATTAAAATAATTAAGTAACTAAAAGTTCCCTGCAATTAGAAGTGATCTATGTATGTCATATTTATACCCTTCACATAGTAATAAGCAGGGCAACCAATAATATGCAAAATCATATTTTTTTTCTGTTCGTCGCATTAACCTAAAATGTTGTTATTCATTCATGTTAGATCTTTTGCAAAATTTTAACATCGATTTGTTAGGGCATTTTTTTGTCTTTTTTTTTATATAACAGCATATTTTTTCCTTAAAAGCATTTTATGTAAACCCCGTTTTTTTAAGAATTTTTTTAATTTTTTCATTTAATTTAAAAAAACCTAACAAAAAATTTTTGAGTGCTCGTTGTCACTTTAAACGCTTTTTAGCTGTTTTTATATTTAAATATGGGCATTTCCATGAATATGTCAACCACGGCTGGAAAAATAAAAGTCATCGCAACTTTTTTTTAAATATACCAAAGAGCAATAAAACACTTAAATTTTATTATGTAAAAGTATTTATAGCTAATTTTAATTTTAAAAGAGCAAAAATAGCAGATTAAACTAGTAATCTCTTTGATCAATTTCCAGAAATTGAAATTAACTATTTTCTCTTAACTAATGGCTAAATTTAGGTAATTGTAATATTCCAATTATACTTTAAAAATAATGTTACAACATCAATGGCCAAGTTTCATTATGAAATTAAAAATTTAGAGTTCGAATAGCGGTATTTTTTATAGTTTGCTTTGAATGATATTCTAATGTCACGTACGTAATGCAAAAACGTTATTTGTCGTCATCATTTGAATTCGACCGGTCGCAAGTATTTAAAAATAAAAGTGCAAAGCAAGATAAATCTCGCAAACAAATATTGATCGATTTTTTTTTTAAATTTGATGCAATAAAAATTTTATAGTCTTTCAAAGTTTGTAGCATACGATATTGTAAGTAACACAATTCAATTTAATACTTTCAAATTCCTTTATAATTATAAATATTTTATTAGGATGGGTAAAAATAGCTATGAGACTACAAAGAAATGGAGGGAGGACTTGAAGAAAAACGAAGAACAAATAAAGAAGTACCGGGAAAAGGAGGCTGAATGACAGCATATCTATCGAAAAAGGTTCGCAGATGCAGCCAAAAAAGACAAAAAAAAAATAAATAACGACAATTAAACACACAATTAGGGGATTCACAAGGTGTTCTTTTTGTCCTATTGTCATATTGTCATAAAATTTTGACAACGGTTTAACAACCTTTACCGACTATTGGACATTTGGCGCAGGTGTAAGTGGAGTTATTGTGATAATTTAATAAGTAAATTAAACGATGTGATACTTTTAAAGAATTATTTTTGTATGAGAGACAACAAAACCATTGTAAAATTTTATGACAATAGGACATAATAGGACACCTTGTGAATCCCCTAAATAAGTTTGATGTTTACTATTTTATTACAAAAACTATGCTTGAAATAAGCGAACAATATGAAGATATATCGTCTATATACATATTTTCTGATTGGAGTAGCGCTCAATTTAAAAACAAATTCATTTTAAAAAGTATTCGCTCTTTTGTAAACAAATTTAGCTGCCAACATTTAGAATGGAACTTCTTTGCCACATCACATGGTTGATGGAGTAGGTGGTACTGTTAAAAGAAAGGTCTGGCAAATTGTAAAAGCAAATAAATTAATCTTGCCAGATGCTTTCTCATTTTATGAATGTGCTCATAAATATGTGGAAGGAGTTAATTTGTTTTATGTTGCTACCGAAGAGATTGAAGGGTTTTCTGCTCATCTCAATGAAAAATGGCAAAATGTCCAGCCCATCCCAAAAATAAGAAAACTTCATTCGTTTACTTATCATGATAGTCAGTATATAAATGTGTCTCGAACTGCGTATTTAGTAAGAGAAAAAATTAAAATTTAATAATTAAGTGGCAGCGCCCAAGTACATAGTGTATAGTAAGAAATGAAATTAACCTTTTTTTTCAGACAAATACTATAAGAGAAAAATCTGTCACATACGGTATGTCACGAACGATATTAAGATTTGTTCGTAACAAAATCATCTAAAAATCTTTTTTTATTTAAAAATTATGGATTATCAAGGAAAAATATTTGGCTTGGTGTAAGAACTTAAATAAAGGAAAAAAACTTTTACAATTCGCAGATTTTCTTATATATGTGCATGCACCTCGACATCACTTCCGTTTTTTTGTCACGTACGATATGCACCTTTTTCGCCCTATATTTTGGCCGGCAAGGTTTTCAAAGTCATGATTTTTTTTTAGATTATAGTACCCTCTAAATGTAACATATTGACGAAACAATTTTTCAGAAAAAAATTTTTTGGGTGTGGGGTGAAGAAGGTATCGACTTCGAATATTCTACAAAAAGTAATTTTGGAAAAAAATGTTGGAGAGTAGTAGGGGGACTAGAACATCCCATAAAAATTAACAACTTTTATCAACCTTTAAATATGAATACTGTCGAAAACTTTTTTCACTGTCGACCTCAAACGTTCCTTATCTATTTCTATTATCCATACCAACATTAAAATTTTGTAAAGTTTTCTATGGACTTTAAAACTCGCTGGGTATATTAAAAGACCAACGTGAAGGGTATATAAGATTCGGCACAGCCGAATATAGCGCTTTTACTTGTTTATATTGGAAAAATTTTTTTGTATGACCAATTTTAAAGCATTTTTAAAATTTTTTTATGTAAAATTAAAAACATAATTTCGTTTGAGTGTTCATTGTCACCTCTTCTTTTTTTTTTTAGTTTTTTATTAAGTTATTAATTTTAAGGCGAAACTCATTCTGGTTTGTTTTGATTTGACAAAAAGATTGATCCCCGAATAGTTTTAAGCCCGTTTAATTAACATTATTGAACATCATTTTGATTTCCCCTTTTTTTATATTTTGTACCAGAATTTAAAGCAATGTTAATTCGTTATATCGGTAACGCAGTTTATATTTTTGGTTGCCCTGGTAATAAGAATATATATCGGACTTTTATTCCGTTGGTAATTTTTGCAATATTTTTTTGCGACCCCACAAAGTATAATATATTCTGGATCGTTATAGCTTTGTCCGTCTGTCGAAGTCAAGTTTCCGAACCGATACTTCTAAGACGGCAAGCTAAATTGAAGCAAAGTTGTCTTTAAATAGGAATGAAAGAAGAGGTAACCCTTGATAATTACACAAATTTCGTCAAAAACTATTACAGCTGTTGGCTTCCAGCCTACATTAAAGTAAATCTTTAATGCTGTATGCATTTTGGAAAAAATTCTTTTACTTACAATTCAAAAAAATTTTACTGAGTTATTATTGCCCAAACCGAACCCTTTAAGGTAAAAATCAAATCCAGGGTTCAGCATAAAGCTAAATACCTTGTTCAGTTTTTATTTACAAACGTTTACGGTGCAAAAAACTATAAAAAATTTGCATATTTTTTTCTGTGTTAGTAAATAGGAGCAGGGGGAACAGTAGCCCCCATACAGACAAACCAATTTAATGAAATTCCGATACGCTTTATCTCGAAAACTTTTCATCTAAACATCTTTATTAAAAAAAATAGAAGTAGGATAGGAGCAGGGAGAGCTGCTACAAAAAACGAAACATTTTTGTGAAAATTTTAATTCGAAAGTCTCGAAAATTGTAAAAGCTATCAATTTTAAACCTTTTAAAAATTAGGTTTATTATGATTTCTTTATTTTAAAGGACACATTTGATCAATAGGGGTACGATTTTATTAATTTTTTTTAACTGAGATAGCTATCGACTCCAAGCCCCCTACAAAGTAATTTTATGATGATATTTACGGTTAAAAACAACTAAGCTTTATCGTTTCATTGGGGGATACAAAGAGACTAATGTTAAGGGAATATAAGATTTGGCACAGCCGAATATAGCGCTCTTATATGTTTGTTGTTAAAACTGTTGTGTAGTTATGGTCGAAATAACCTAAATTTAAGATTTATTTTACTTAATCAAATAGAAAGCATATGTTTTGTTTAAATACATAAGGAATATAACATACATATAAGCAAAGGTTTAACCTTTGATATAAAACTATTGTTATAATTTAGAAAAGCAAACTTAAAAAAATATTTAAATTAAAAAGATTAATTAATTAAATGTGTATGTATATACCTATATAATATGATTAAAATTTGAGTAAAATATATTTATACAAATTCATACTTTCTTATCTCTCTACAAGTTGAAAACTTGACGCACAATAGGTCTTATAATAAAGTAAAATATCTTCAACAAAGTAAATAGCAAATGTATTTTTAAACAAAAACATATCAAAAGAAAAAAAAAATTAGCAAATTTATTGAATTCAATATCAGTCAATAATAAAGAAACAAAAAGATTAAAAAAGTAAAAAAATGTGCAATCAATGCTCCTTAACAGCCAAACGGACTTTGTAATGGGAAAATATCTTTTTGTTGGCAAAAGCAAAAAGAAACAAGTAAAAGCGCTATATTCGGCTGTGCCGAATCTTATATACCCTTCACATCGGTTTTTTTATATACCCAGCCATCTGATCTAGCCAAGTTTTTTTCGCACTGCAAATATTGTAATCAAAATACTTTGTGTTGGGTTTGAAGTCGATAGATCTCTTCTAGTTTTTGAAAAAGAAAACTTTACAAAATTTTAACGTTTGTATGTATAATAAAAATATCATGTAAAAGGTTTCAGGCCGAGAGTCTTAACAATTTGCGACATTATTCGCATTAAAATTAAATAAAAGTTGTTTATTTTTATGGGAGTCCCCTCCCCCTGCTCTTATCCAACTATTTTTTTTTAAATATAAAAATTATTGCATCATTAATTTTTGTAGAACATTCAAAGTTGATAGTTATTATAGCGTATCGAAAATTTGACTATAATTATTAGTTTGTATGGAGGATACCCCTCACCCTGCTCCCCAAAAAAATTTTTTTTTTCAAAATGTAGGTCTTATGTCCAATTACTTCTTGTAAAACATTTGAAGTCGATAGCTGCTATAGTTTCCGAGATATAGCGCATCGAAAATTTGACAAAAATTGTTAATTTGATTGGGAGCTTCCCCTCCCCCTGCTCCTACTCAAAAATTTGTTTTCCAAAATGTAGGTCTTATTGTCGAATAACTATTTGTAGAACATTTAAAGTCGATAGCTGTTATAGTTTCCGAATATAGCTTATCGAAAATTTCATAAAAACTTTTTATTTCTATAGAAGCTACTCCCTCCCCTGCTCCCACCCAAAAAAAATGTTTTTCCAAAATGTTGGTCCTCTTGTCCAATTACTTCTTGTGGAACATTTGAACGCTATAGCTGTTATAGTTTTCGATATATAGCGCATGAAATATTTTACAAAATTTGTGCAAATGTTGGGGAAATACCACTTTACCTGATCCTATCTGAAAAAAAATCCTAATTTAGGTTACTATTTTCAAGGTATCGGTGCAAAGTTTTAGGGCAAGAATGACTATATTTACTGAGATATATAGGGATATAAGCAGGGATTTTGTCCCAAAACAAATGGGTTATTTCTTATATCTCGGTCAATAGTAAATCGATTTTGCTGATTTTCGATTTTTTTTGCAATTGTCTCAGGGATATTTCTGATTGTTTAATAGTAAAACGTTTTCTGTGCGCCTTTAAATCCGGAAACTTGATTTCAACAGGCACACAGACGGGCATGGCTATATCGACTTCCCTATCTATAAGGATCCAATATATATGTATTTATACTTTATAGGGTCTAAAGTAAGTACTGACGAAATCACAAATGGAATGACAAACTGGTTTAAACCCTTATCACTATGTGAAGGGTATAATACAACAATTAGCAAAGAGGTGAAAGAGAGTCAAACACTTCTTGATATTAATGAAAATAATTGTTTTTGTAGATATACATACATATGTAAGATCAAACTAAATAAATTTATATATATGATTGTACATCTAAGCGCCAATTCAAAGCAGCTGGTTGTTGATTTTATTCATTTCATTTTCATGAAAGCTATTACAATGTAGCAAGCAAAATGAAAACAGAAAAAATTAAAAAAACTAAAGACGTGACAAATGGCAACAATAAGTTAAATAAATTTTTTTATTTAACTTTTAAAATCATTGAATAAAATTTATATTAATGAATTTTGTTACTCTGTTGTATTTCTAGAATTGATGCTGATATGTAAATATGTGTTGATTGTGCAACAAACTTAAGCGAATATTCGCGGGGCTAAGATATTTGTATTTGAATAATTTAAAGAATATTTTGTTAAATTGAATAACATAACTTTTTCATTACTCCACGATAGCGCCACCTTTTCAGTTCACGCTGAAAAAACATGTAGCTTAGATAAGGTAGCCATTTCCATATTGATAGAAAGGGGGACGTCGAATTTAAAACTAAGGTAATTTTCCCCAAAAAAGGTAAATTTTTGTAAATTTTTATTTCTCGATTTCCTGGGAGTTTTGTGCGGTAATTGCAATTTAATCACAAAAAACAAAAAACACAATCATAAGTTTACAAATTAAGGGCAACTTTTGGTTCCAAGAAAGTTACAATTCTAAGGTGCTTAAATCAAATCCACCGTCCGTTTTTTACGCTGGTTCAAGTTTTCGAAATATATCGTTATTTCTGAAATCAAACAACTGTCGAAATTCTGCAAAAAGTTTAGCAACAGACCATAAAAATCGGTTAACAAACGAATAACTGAAATGGCAACCCTGTTAGGGGCTAAAGATAGGCGGAATGTTTCACAAAAATGTTGAGGATGAAAAATTAATTTGGGTCGGTCTTACATTTGACCTTTGTAGGAGCACTCTGGGAGCTGTGGGAATGATTAAAAAAAAATTTAATTAAACTTTGTATGGCAACCTTGTTAGGAGGCGGAGATATGGTGTAGGTATGAACACAAAAAAATGTTCGTGAGGACGAATTAATGGGATTTGGTCTTACATTGCACCCGTGTAAGGGAAACTCCAGGACAGTTGTAGAGGTTTTTATGTACAAATTTTAGAGAAATAAACGGAGGTTGTCGTGGTTGCTGGCTTATATCTCTGTCAGTTATCGGGCGAATTTCCTGAGTTTCAATATTAAAACTCTCGCCAGTATACGTGATGTTTTGATACTACAAGCACGTCCGAGAAATATGAAGAGGCTTTAGAAGCTTGATTTCAACAGATTAACGGACAGACAGAAAGACGAACATCGCTTAATCAACTTTCCTATCTATAAGGATCAAGAAAATATATACATATATATACTTTATAGGGTCGCAAATGGATATTAAATAATTTAAAAATGAAATGACAAACTTGTATATACCCTTATCACTGATATGAAGGGCATAATAAACAAAATATCGGTTTTTTTCAACACAAAATATGTTCCCACTGTGCAGTGTTTGTAAAAATAATCTAGACAAGTATTTTGCAATGACAAATTTATAAACAAGCTGACAATTTAAAAAAAAAATAACAAAAAAAATATGCTAATACATTAAAGTGTTTAAATATGATAATTTAGCATATGCATACATACATATTACATAAATATTTTGTTTTGTTTAAATTAGATGCAAGAAATCAGCTGCTTTTATTACTAAACAATTTGGAATTAAGACACAGAACCACACATGATATACCATTTGCATATTGTTTGTTATGTTTTTATGTACATGCCTACATACATATATGTATGAACATGCTAAAGGTTCATTCACTTGTAAACACTCACTACGTCAAAAATAGGTGATGTTTTGATTGACTACACACCTGTAAAAGTAAAAATATTTGACCGCACTAACACAATAGTTGTTTCCACTCTTAGTGAAAAAGTTTCTAGAAAGGTAAATGTAAATTTGAACTTTTTACTGTTGCTGCTGTATTGTTTACATTATTTATCATAAATACCCAACTTGCTAGGCACTTTATCATGAGGAGTAAAAAGCACTAAAGATGTCTTTTATTAAATTAAGTAGATGTGTGTCGTGATATTGATTATAAAACCAGAAGAGGACAGAAACGAAACTATAGACAAAATTTAATCATAGACAAAGTACAAAAAAATTTAAAAATGTGGTACTTTGTAATAGTTCTAAACTTTCAATACAATGCAATACCCAACTTTTTAGGCAAGTATTATATAGAGATAACACCCCATAACCCATAATATTATAGGGAATAAGCCAATGCATACCTTTTCAAAAGGAGTTCGCCAAACAGTTTTCGGATATTCCGGCGAACGGCTATTTTCAACATTTGATCGTGTACTAAAAATGAAAGCATGGGCAAAATTGTTTCCTTCACAAAAAAATAACTGTTTTGTGTTTTCTTTTGGCATCTATCATTTCTGAAGGTGCAAAAATGGTAGAAAATAATGACCGAATGACCGGTCATCTGTGTCGGTCATATGACCGGTCAAATGACTGTCACTGTTCTGGTAGGGAACGCTTTGTTTATTTTTTTAATTGAGATCCAAATTTGTAGCTTCTTGAAAATTGCATTTAAACTTTTTTATATTTAAAATTTTATAATTTTTATAAACGGCAAACAAACCTGTAAAGTTTACAGTGTAAACTAACATAAAATTGAGTTACACCTTTTTGATATACATAAGCCATCGAAATTGGTATTTAATTGTTTTATAAAATCAATATTGATCCAAAAAACAAACAAATGATTACCTACATTTCTAATGTACCTACTTATATGTATGTAAGAACATATGGTTACATTAAAATAGAAAGGCCCTCATATTTTCTAAAAGTGGTTTCATACGTTATGTATTTTACACATGACTTGTCACTTTTGCAATCCACATGTAATTGCGAATGTCTGTCAAAATTGTCATTTTACAGATGGTTTATAATTATTGCTTTCGTACGTATGTAATTATATGTATATGACATAACCTCTAAACCAAAATAAAAAACTTGCTTTTCCTTGTTATTCTAAAAAAAACTGATGGCACGTGCTTTGTCAGATGAAAATAGAGCACACTCTTATTACAAATTTGTCATATGACTTTTACATATCATTTGAAAACACTTTAAGTCGAGATTTGTTTGGCTGATTGTGATTTATAAGCAGACCATTTATCGAAACAAACAAAAATCTTGGCTTATTAAATAAAATACGTTTAAGGTCGTTTTTATTTTAAGTTAACGATATACATATCTTTTTCGTTTAATAAAATAATAATTTGTTAAAGAAAAATGTCAATATTCATAGTAGGTTAAAGGCTTATTTGGCAAATCCTAAAATATAAAACCGATTAAATCTTCTCACCAATGTGCATGTATTGGACACTGTTACTACCCAGCAAAATTTTTTTGAATTTCAGTAATGAGCTGTCATTACTTCATAGGTTACAAGGTAATAAGCTCGTTTCGATAGAAAAACTACCTTTTAGTAAGGGCGTTAATAATTACATTTGTAGGTATATATGCAAAAAAGGATTAGGAAACAGGTTTTACATCATGTTTTTGTTTTAAAATCCTTAAACTTTTATTTATTTTGTTTAGTTAATCATTGGTAACTAGTTATTTGATTGATTTTTGTAAGCACATTTGTATGCAGGGGCCGTGAATTTCGGGACAACTCAAACAAAAATAACTAGTTATTCGGTCAAAAGGTAACTAGTGCTTGTTCATCCCCTATATTACGTGCTAACTTACCAGGTAAGCAAAGGTTTTGCTGGGTAATAAAGTATATTTTCTTTAAAATCACCAGCAATTCAATGAAGAAAACAACAATTAACAGTTTAAAAAATGAAGTGTTAATCAAACAATAGCAAAAAAGACGTATTAATCATACAGGTTTTTAACACAAAAAAACTGTTAAAACGCCACAAAATAAAACTTTCACTGCCAAAATAAAAAAAACGCATTTTTTATTGTTTTCTTTTACTTTTTGTATAAAAAAAATACAATTAACTAAAAAAAAATATTAAAAATTAAGTTTAGTGTTTAAGTACTATAATTTTTCATTTAACTTTAAATAAAATATGCAACAATATCGTTATTTAAAATTATGGGGAACAAACACCTTTTGTTTTTGAATCCTTAGTACACAGAGACGAATTTTTCGAAAAATTTGGTTTCTTTTTCTTTCGTATTCAGTATTTCTGCGTACTAGTTTATGTTTAAAAATATGTAATATTTCGGCTGGGGAATCAAAGTTTGGAATATTAAAATTTATTTTTAAGCTTATATTAAATGTACAGGGTGTCTGGTGGCAAATTTATATTTTTAAATACGATTGTTTCAGAAATCAATAAGCAGTGCGGAGGAAAGGTGGCACCGTTGGAATTATCGATTGTGCTAATTTGTCAGTCACGATGTCGCAGTGGTTGAGTGATCATTGCACGTTCGCTGTGGAGACATTTTTAAAGAGTAATAATTCTTACGTAATAGCTCCTCAACAATTCTGTTCAAAGTTCGGTAGTCGGCGAATACGTGATGGACAGAGTGTAAATTTAATTCGTTCGTGCAACTGCTTCTGCTATTAATTTCTCACGGCCAGGTCCCAGTCGATCTTCAGGGACTCCCGAAACATTGAACTGGTTGAAAGCAGTTTACGTGAAAATCCGCGACTTTCAATACGGATAAAAACAGCCTCACTAGGACTTCAAAGAGCAATTATTCATAAAATTTTAAAAAAGAATCTAAAGTAGCATCCTATTAAAATTTAAATCGTTCACGAACTGCATCAAAGTGACTTTGATTTACGCAAATTTTTTGTGAAACAATGTTGGAGCGTTTTTGCACTGTAAATTCCATTTTTTTAAGCGACGAGGCTTAGTTTCACTTAAACGGCTACTTCAACAAGCAAAACTTCTGTTACTGGTCTACAAGAACCCGCAACCCTCGATTGAAACATCGAAGACCATTGCATTGCCCCAGCGTAACTGTTTGGTGTGCTTTATCGACGCATGAGATAAATGAACCATTTTTTCCCAATATTTTCGAGGCCAGGCGACGAATGTCATGGGATTTTTTATGTTGCTACCTTAAAAAGAGAGTTTATGATGCCTTGTGGCTTTAAAAGAAAATATTCGTTGAAAAATCAGTTCAATTAAATTAAGCTAGCTTCAGCGTGTGGCGCAGAACACAAGGCTCCGATTTGAACAATGTGTTCGTTCAACTTGACGGAAGACTTCTGAATAATATACTCTTTAAAAAATAAAATCCGCATTATACCGTTCAATGCTCTTAATAAAACTTTTCGTCAATTATAACGTTTTTTATTTAAGTTTGAAAATATAAATCAGCCACCAGACCCCCTGTATATACTTACATAATTTGTATATGAAGAACTATGTGGTAAAGAAAACTCAGAAGTAAAGTATGGTTGGGCTTTGCAGACTTATTTCTGAATTAGCAATATCGATAACCAAGGATTCAAAAATTACTTTCAATGAATATTTTTTATACACTAAGCCGAAGGTTTTTATAGTAACAATAAAAAAGGTAAATTAAAGTGAAAGTTAATTATTATTATTTCTTTAATAAACTGATTGCTAAAAAGCAATTGTCAAGTACTAACAATTGTGCGTAACAAAATTAATACTTTCTGCTTAAAATTTAAATTTTCAACAAAAAAATTGTAAATGGTTGCGTTTGCTAACATTTTTAACACTCTCTTTAGATTATCGATTACTTGATTTCATCGGACTAGACAGTAAATGTGTTCATAAGCTTAGAAATTTAACAAATTTGCAACGTTTTTTATAAAATTTAAAATTTTCTAAAAGATCATTTAAAACCGATTTCAAAGTGACATGCGTAAAATGTGAAATTTAGCATTATACCTATAATAATTGTCAAAATATCTGTGTTAACGTTATGTTTTTATGTAGGGTGTTACATCCCCACTCCAACCCACATATTTTTCAGCTTAATTAAGGATTTATCTTTTAAAACTATATTTCAAAGTTCTAATATTTTGTTAATTACATTTAAACTGTACTGAAGATGCCACGACCACTTTTTTATGGACATTCTCAGCCTAACTATTCATATTAATAATAAAATAGACCCGCACAAAATGTGAAGTGCTTAAAGATATCCGCTATTAATTTTTACGCTAAAGAGTTTAAAAGTATTAGAGGTAATTGCTTAATGAAAATAAACTTTTCTTTAATATTTATAAGAAATATAGTTCCAAAAAAGTTAAAAACATATGTAATTTGCTTATTTACAACACAAAGATATTCTTCATAAATAAATTCAACATTAATTTACGCTTTAAAACATAAAAATCATTCTTGGGATAGTTTGACACAAAATCTTCTAGTTTTAATTCTTCCTGCTTTTTGCTGCGTAAAACAATTACACACATGCTGACTTACAATTCGATAATAGTATATATAATTTCAAGGTTTATAAAAATTTTATACAAATTTAATAAACACTTAACCCTTTCCGTACGGAAAACGATTAATTAGTTGAAAACTATTACAACAAGTCAGTTTTACATAGATATGCTTATTAAACTAATATTAGGTGTGTTCATTTACAGAAAATTATCACTAATTTTCGATAATTATTACTACACCATTTCCAATTGTATTTCAGAACTTTCTAATTGTATTTCAGAAAATTCTAATTCAATTTCAGAAATTTCTAATTCAATTTCAGAAATTTCTAATTCAATTTCAGAAATTTCTATTTGTATTTCAGAACTTTCTATTTGTATTTCAGAATTTTCTAATTGTATTTCAGAATTTTCCATTTGTATTTCAGAAATTTCTATTTGTATTTCAGAATTTTTCATTTAAAATTCAAATAGAAATTTCTGAAATACAAATGGAAAATTCTGAAATACAATTAGAAAATTCTGAAATACAAATGGAAAATTCTGAAATACAAATAGAAAATTCTGAAATACAAATAGAAACTTCTGAAATTGAATTAGAAATTTCTGATATACAATTAGAAAGTTCTGAAATTGAATTAGAAATTTCTGAAATTGAATTAGAAATTTCTAAAATTGAATTAGAAATTTCTGAAATTGAATTAGAAATTTCTGAATTTGAATTAGAAATTTCTGAAATTGAATTAGAAATTTCTGAAATACAATTAGAAAGTTCTGAAATACAATTGGAAATGGTGTAGTAAGTGTTTACGTTCACAAAAAATTAGCAGCTAGAGAGCCAAAAAAGACATATGTTTAGAAACAAAAATGTTTCTGATAATTTCTGCTAGTAAAAATTTTACTATCAGAAATTATGCAAACTGTCTTTCTGTCATTATGCTATGAAAAAAAATTTAAGTTTTAAATTTTTATAAATTTACAAAAACAAAATACATTTGCTTGCAAGTTTTGACTGTAAAAGTGTTCATTTAATTTTAAATATTTTTGAGCGCAATTTTGAATATATTTCTATTTACTCTCTCGTTGTTAGTAATTACTGGAAAGTTATTGAACACAACTAATAACAAAATACATTTGCTTGCAAGTTTTGACTGTAAAAGTGTTCATTTACTTTTAAATATTTTTGAGAGCAATTTTGAAAATATTTCTTTTTACTCTCTCGTTGCTAGTTATTACTGGAAAGTTATTGAACACAACTATTGCCTTTTTTGTGTACCCTTACCCTTCCTGACTGTTGTAAATTATTTTCTATATTAAAATATAAAAACCTTCTCACAATTTTGGACTAAAATAATAATTTTGTAACATTATTAGTGTGACCATTCGTAATGATTTGATCAGTACATGTACTAATGTTTCATTTGGTGTACTGATTAAAAAATTGTGTACTGAAATGTACTGATTTTTTTAAAAAATGAACTGATTGTACTGATTTTTCAAGATAAATTGAAATTTTATTCCTCAAAAGAATTGCTAAGTTATAGCAGAACTAGATAGTGAGGTATTTTTTTTAGCAGCAAAAAGTGTATTAAAATTATTTTAATTTCTCAAATATTGTATCGATTGACAGCATCCCTAAAAATTATTAAATATTTGTTGAGAATTTATTTTTTGAATCAAACGTCTTTACAAGAATACATAGACACCCAGACGGGCGAAAAGGCTTTAATCGGCTTAAATTCGATCGATCTAATTAAAGGTGGTTCTTAGACTAAAACAACTGAAAAGCGTACTGATTTCGAACAAGAAATATATGGTCACCCTAAACGTTTTAGCCCTGTTGGTACAGATATGTTCCCGGATAAACCCGAATGAAACACATATGTCCCACAAAAAAAATATGGTAAAAGAAATAAAACCGTGTTTACAGCTTTACGCGAACCGATAAAATAACTGCAAGAAGATACCTTTTTACTTCAATAATATTATTTATGGCTTTTTTAAACATTTTTTTAACTAAGATTTTAGTTTTTTTACAAAAAAAAGCACAGACACAACTTGATACCACTTCACTTTGCTAATGGCTGAACAACAAGTCTTATGATAATACGCAATAGTTCTGTTCATTTTCTGTACTTAACCTTTTATATTATTAAATAGGGCATTTTAAAATCGTTTAATAAAAAAAACTATAGTTTTAGGGCTCCGTGAACATTTAGTGGGGCACATATGTCCCAATGGGTGCAAAAGGGTTAAGCCAAACTATTATTTTAAAAAAATAGGGACCAACACATCGTAGTCGATTCAAATCGAAATTAAAAAAATCTTTTTAGAATTCCTATACATATTAAAATACATTGACAACTCAATCGATCAGGTAAAATTTTGATTCGAATCGAATGCGACGATTTCGCCCCAGTTCACCATTAAGATGAATGATAATATTAAAACATATTAAAATGTATAATTCCTCTGACAATTGTTTTAAAAATAACTTATAGATGCCTATAATGTTAATGTAAATAATAAATATAATTTCAAAAATCCCTATTTAAAAATTGTATCTTAGTGTAATAGGAAATGTAAATTGTGTTTTGTTTAAACAAAAGCTTTAAGATCTAACCCGTTAAATTGAAAAAAATATTTATTAATATACAAACATACATATTTACATATAAAAACACATATTTTTAAATATAAAACTAAAACTTACGTTCATAGAGTTTTCGCTAAGTCATTGACTCTATATGAACTTTTTAGTTTAACCCTTAAAACGCCTTTAAGAGTAAACAATTTGTTTGCAGTTTTTAGTACATATGTACATCTCTGATTTTTGTATAAATATACATATATACTTACATATTTGGAATTCAAATAAAAATCTTAGCCTAATATTATCTTCACGTGGAAATAACTTATCAAGAAAATATTTTAGCATTTTTTTTTATTTTGTGTGCTTTAAGGGTTAATCTCATTTTCATAGACGTGCATTAAAAAGTTACAGCCAAGAAAAAAATACATACATATGTAAGTTTAAAAATAAAACCACTTTTGATTTTGTTTTTTAATTATTTCTTTTTATTTTGGGATTTATGTGACGTCTCATAAAACTCCATAAATTTTTGTTGCAATTATTGAGTAGGCAGTTAAGTATGAAAGTGCTTTTAATAATGTTGAAGAGTGGGATGTTTAGGAATGTGTGTAAAAAGTTTGATTTTAATTTTTTAAGAAATATTCTAATAAGTTAATTAAAAACATAAGGTTATTGCACTATAGAAATTTTTTTGCTAAAGTTTGACTCTAAAAACGGAAGAAAAAAAGTTGTGAATTTTAATTTCCATTTAGCAAAAATAACAATATTACTGTTTACATATTAAGAAAAAATGCTAAGGTTATTATGTATTGAAATCTGGAATAGATGTAGTATAGTACTAATTGTACTAGTTCGAGCACGTCATATCAGTGTGAACGTTGGTGAGCAAGCAAGTGTTGCCAGAGTCCCAAATGGCCAGTTCGTTGGCGGCGCTGGTATGCCCGCTTTTGCTCCGGCTAGAGCTCGTCGGACGGGGTGGTTCTTGCCAACTCACTGGTCTGGCACTCACCAACTAACAACAACAAAAAAAATCATACCAGCTATTATGATCAAAATTCAATAAACATAAAAAAAATGCGGGGACCCAAATATGGATTTTCAACAAAAGATTATTACAACCAAAGACCGCGATTATCACCTCCACATCACATACTTACTGCGGCCTCGTTTCCTACACACCTTTTAGGGAGTTGGCTGTTGGACTGCCAACTCATAAGCCCACCCACTGGAATCCTGATGGATCCCACCATGATCGCCGATGAAACGGTTTGGCGATCCCTGGCTCCGCTTCGTCAAGGCTTTGCCATCATCCCATTATCCTTACCTGTCTTTTAGTTAACCATTATGAAAAAAAGCTAAAAAAAATTTCATTTAAAATTCATTACAAATAACTTTTTTATTATTTAGATATTAAAAACAACAAAAACCATTTTGATAAAAGGAAACGAGTACAAAAATTCTATTACAAAAATTCCCTTTTCAAGATGGTTAAGTTTCAAATTTCTTATATTTTAAAACAAAATAACAAAAAAAATTTTTGTTTTATATTTATAATTTTCTTTTCTTCTCTTTTCAGGAATCCTTCACAAGTTGGCTGCCAGGTGTACGTCGTCCAAGGTAAGTATTCAATATTAAACAACCATATAATTATATAATTTTCCTTTTCGTTTTTTTTTTCAGAAATTTGTTTTGTTTTCAGGGAAAACCACGGGGACCTTGGGGCAAACACCCTCTCGACGGCTGGACCAAAAAAAAAAAACGTGAGCTCACTTTTCTTCGCTGGCCTACGCGCACCCTCTACTCCAAATCTCGAGGGGGTTAAAATAACAACACGTAAGTTTTCCCTAACTTAATTTCTAGGTAAAAAAAACTATATAAATGTGATTATCTCTTTATTTTTCTTTGTCCGAGTTCGTTTACGGTCAGAGTCGGAATACCTGTGCGGTCAGTGGCAGGTTTGGAACCCCTGGTGGCGGCTTGGCAGAAATGCGGAACCCCAAAAACTTTGGTTGGAGACGGCTGGCGATGATGAGGGACCAAGTTTGGAGACGGCTGATGACGAAATGATGATGATGAGCCAAATTTGGGGACGGCTGGAACCTTGATGTTGGTGGTGGCGGTCAAAACTCTTGGTTTTCTCCCTTTTTTTTATGTAAATGCTTAGTTTTTCATTTCATTTAGTTGTTAGCTTATCGTTTTATTTAGTTTCTAACTTTTATTTAAATGTTTAGTTTATTTTATCTCATTCAAAATTTTAGTTTGTTTTATAATTTTTATTTTTTTTTTAATTTTTAGGTAGCAAATTTTATTTAAGTTTTTTTTTTGTAAATTTTATTCAACAATTTTAGTTTGTAAGTTAGGTTAAGTTTTCATGTTGTAATTTCATTTAAATTTTTAGGTTAGCACTTTTACTTACTTTTAGGTCTCAGTTTATTTAGTTTGTAAGTTTTAACTTTTAGTATATCATTTTATTTAGCTTTTAGTTTTTAATTTTATTTAACTTTTGGTTTATAATTTTATTCAACTTGTACTTTATTTCCACCAAAATTCTTTTCTTTGCTTGCGATTTCAATAATTTTCTTCAGTTTTTACTTAATCTTTATGGTTTAGATTTTATTTAATTACGTTTTTTTTTTTTCTTTAATTTCATAATTTTCAAATTGACAATAAAATCGTTTTAGCAAAAACACATTTTTCTTTTTAATTCAAATTTTATTTTTTTGCAACCACCATCTAACTTCCTCGTATCCCGTACCAACCAAGAATAATAAACTTCTTCAAGAAAATATGGCTCCCCTTTTTAGGCATATGTCGTCACCATCTTTTTTTTTTTTACATCCACTCTCCAAACCTCCATTAGTCTGGTTCCACATTCTTTCGCCCAAAAACAAAACATATGTAAGTAAGTGTTGTTTTTCTCCACTACATATGCTTGGTTTCCGGGTTGCCACTTTGTACGGTACTGCCTTACCACCAGGTGCACACGACATAGAATTTTAATATAAACAAAATATTTTTTTGTATTATTAGAGAGAGAGATCCTTTCTCTGTAATTTTTTATTTATAAATACTTTTAATAATAATAATTTTCCTATAAATTTTTTAAAATTTAATTTAAAATATCAAAAATATATTCTTTCTTTAAATTAATTAGTCTTTTATATAAAAACCAGACAATCATCTTACAAAATATTTGATAATTTAAAAATGTTGATTGATGATGCTTTTTATAATAACATACAATTCAATTTAAAATTTAAGAGTTTGAAGGAAAAATATGTTGCAATAAACAAAAGTAAACGTTAAGATAAAGTAAGTTGTTTTTTTAATTTAGCAATAGTTAATGCAAACAAATTTAAATAGATAAAAGAAAGTCTTTCTATTTTTTCGTGTAATGTTTATTGCCAATCTTAAACAAAAAAATGCGAGGTTTGTTTCAAAATCTAATTCTATAGATATTTTCAAGTTAGAAATAGAAACTTGGTATATATGTAAATTTTTGTTTTGTTTTTTACAAAACATGATAGTAAACTCAATAAAATCAATTATATATAATAAACAATGAAACATACAGTTTTCTATAAAATAATTGAAAAGATATGTAATTTTTGAACCGCAATGTAGATTCTATTTATTAGTTCATTCGTTTACTCAAATTTTTTTTCTTACCATAAAATAAATTTTTTTAAATATTATTCAGGATTTAATTCAAATTTTTCCTTTTTTATTTAAAGGGTTTGTTGTAGATTAAGTTTGTCTATATGCACAAAAATCAAAACAGTTGATAATGAAAAATGGTTTGTAAGGTTTTTTTTATAGAACTCTTGAATGTGTTGGTTTGTTTAAAATAATTCTCAGTAAGTGTATTCAGATTAATATACAAAAGCCTACCCCCTAAAAAATTAACAAAAAATTTTATTGAAGAACGCAAATTAGGAGCGTAAAGCGGCTATCGGCAAAAGCTGTGCACCGCACCTTAATGGTTTCTCTTTACTTACGTACACACACACAATGTGGAATGAGCAATTAAAGTACATTTCTTAAGTGACCTCCAACAGCACATATTCCATTGCAAATGTCAATGTATTGGGTGCCAGTTCCTGACAGTTATTTTACTGATTATTTAAAAATATTTACTTTACATTTTGTAAAGGAACATATACATATATGCATGTTTTCAAAAATAAATAAATTAACAAAAATAGTAAAATCAATTTGTACCGGCTAAATGTTTGTTCACATTTGTTTAAATAGTTAAAAAACTAAAAAATTCTCGGTAAAATAACTCCAATATTTGTATCTTTCAAAGCTCAATCTGTGCTGATTTAGTTATGTAAAAAAAAATCTGCATGTTTGATAGAGGGGTTTTTTATTTTCATTGCCCCGGCCGAAGGCCGATTATCCACACCCCTTTTTTTTGAAACCCCCACAGTTTTTATTAATGAACGGCTGTATACAACACATTTAAAAATAAAACTAACAAGCGTGGCATATTTATTATGGAAAAATATTCGGTAAATTTTATCAAAATCAATCATCGATTATCATGAAAAAATCATAAGGACTGACGAGGCACAATTTTATTTGAATGGATATGTGAATAAACAGAATATTCGGTTTTGGGCATTGGCAAGCTCTTAAATTATTCAACAGTCACCTTTAAAAGTGACAGCCTGGTGTGCAGTTTGGCCAAGATGAGTCATTGAACCTTACTTTTTTGAAACTGAAAACGGAGTAACGATAACTGTCAATTGGGAGTAGTATCGTACTATGATTGAAATTTTTTTAGTGCCACAGCTGCATGATTTGAGCTTGGGTAACATGTGGTATTAACAAGACGGTGCCAAATCGCATACAGCCTGGATTACAATGGAATTACTGCGAGACCTCTTTCCGCAACAAGTTATTCCCAAAAATGGTGATGTCGATTGGCCGCCACGTTCGCCTGATTTGACTGCTCCTGAGTTCTTTTGGTGGGGATATCTGAAAAGCAAGGTTTACGCCAGAAACGCTGAAGCAACTCAAACAAAATGTTTGATAATATTATTGAAATACCGCGTGAAAAGTTAAGAAGAGCTCGCATTTGTGAGGCTAACAGAGGAGGACATTTATCTGATATTGTATTTTATACATAATTGCCGACGTTAAATAAAACATTTATCAATATAAGATCCATTCTCTTTCATTTAATCAAAATTTATAAACAAAGTAGTATACCCTGCCGGCGGACATGCTGTAAAATTTCCCCTAACAAAAATGATATAATTTCCAGCGCTACAATTAAATGAAATAACTTCCAACTCTTTGTATGAAAAAAATCTTTATATCCTTCTCTGAATTTCTATTTCCTTCTACCTTTACCCTTTCTACCTGCCTCTGCAGGTAACACCTGGACAAAATTAAGGGGACTCAAGTGAGTTGTATCATTTCCATTAACGGCTGCCAATTCTAAAAAACCTAATCCTACTAATCAAAACATTCGATAGGTAGGAAAAAAGCTTCAAAATCAATTAGGTATCTATACTTTTGGTATACATACGTTTCTCAAGTTTAGTCCATTTCTCCCATTTAATCTCTAACTCTTTTTATATTTATTTATTTATTCAAATTTTGGGATATACTGAATTCTGTATTTGCTTACTTAAAAAGATATCTTTAGTATTGTACAATGACTGTACTACAGCCGACCTATAGTTTTTATTTACAAATCTTAACTATGCCAATACTGGCATCCTGATGTAGGTATGAAAAGCTGTGTAAAACAGAAGACAGCTGCATAAAAAAACAAAAGCAAGTTTCATTTCGATTTATGGTTTAATATAGTAGAACATAGAACCCAAAAAAGTTTTCTGAATAGAAAACTTAACTTATAAAAAGTAAAATACAACAACAAAAACAACCACTAAACCACTTTGCTACCGTTGCAATTATTTGTGCCGTTGATGAAGAAAAAGTGGTGGTAGCAATTTTAACATTTTCACTGTAATAATTTTAAGGTTGACTACAAAAAAGGTGTATCGGTTAATAATTTGTGCATTTTAGTTTCTTTGTACTTACAATGTGCTCCCGTACGGTATTATGAAATATTTGTAATTTGATGTCTGTAACTTCTTCTTCTTCGTCCTCCTCCATGTTAAAGAATTTTTGATATTTTTCTCTTATAGTGGCCAGTTTAATTTTTACAAAGCTTTTTATTTAATAAATATTGAAAATAATTAAACATAAATTAAATAATAGTGGAAAATTATTTCTGTAATTTTGTAAATTTTTTTTTCTATTTTACCACTCCTTGCAACAACAGTTGTTTATATTTTCCTAATTAAAAGGTTTTCACTTTTTAAGATAAACAAATCTTATGGAATTTAAAAATTACTTGGTATTTGCTTTTTCGCCTTTTCTTTTTTGTTTGACGTTGCAATGCAATTTTCTTTTTGCTATGTAACAAAATTTTATTTTCTTGTTTTTTTTTTTTTAATTTATGATACGTAGCGTTAATTTTTATTTTACTTTTATATAAAATTGATTGTATTACAATTTTTGAATAATATTAAAATTGTGTTAAAACTTGTTTCCCAATATAATTTTGTCCAAAACCTTGGTATTCAAAACAACTTCTCCAATTTTTACATCAAGCGAACAGAAGGTATTCTGTGACAGAAGAATTAAACTAAACTCTGTTAAAAAAAATATACGTGAGAAAAGTGTTAAGGCGGTATGTATATCAGGTGGGACTAGCTGTGCAAAATGTACAATTAGATCTTACGAATGTCAGACAGAAAACAAAATTTCACAAATATTTTTTCTCAACCATGGTACAATTACCTTACAAGGTATTATCGCTACGGCAACAACTACAACAAACTCGATACCAAATTTATGAAGTTGTTGTAATAGCAACAACGTTTATGTCAAAAAACGTACTGGTGACAGATTTAACGAATGAAGAAACTCGAGCAAGAAATAGTCAGCTGTTTAATCGATACTACCTTGTAAGGCAATTGTACCATGTTCTCGACACTCTTGAGCTTTGCTTATAATATTCTAAGTACGATAAAAATAACGCTTAGCTGATACCCTAAAGCCACCTCATATACATTCGTCGTGAGTGCTATTTTACACAACTAATCATGGTACAATTACCGCACCATTCCCCTGATTTTCAGGGTTCACTAACAAAGTTTTTTTTAATCAGATTATACTGTATAATATATATACACAACAATAAAATTTAACTTCCTTCCCTTAATGCACCGTTTTTTTGACAACTCATCATATATAGCACAAGCAAGTCGCCTGTTGTTCTTGTACGAAAATTGCTGTTGTAGAAATAGGTATACATATCTTGTTTCTTCTTTAATAGAATGTACCTTGTAAGATAATTGTACCATGGATGGGTTTTACATTTTATATAACATTGGCTAAAAAAGTTAATATAAAAGCCCAAATACACCATTCAATCTTTCTTAATCAATCATGTGATTGTTTTATTTAAAGTGGTTTTAGACAATATGCATTTTACACATGACTTGTCACTTTTGCAATCCACATGTAAGTGCGTATGTCTGTCAAAATTGCCATTTTACAGACGGTTTATAATTTTTGCTTTCACACGTACATATGTAATTACATCTGACATAACCTCCAAACCAAAATAAGCAATTTACTTTTCCTTGCAACATGGTTGTGCAACCAGGCATGTTTCATTGTTGGTTGCATAGCTTGTAGCTATGTTTATGGTTTCATTTCATATTGCGTTTAAGATTTCAAAAATATCAAAATTTTTTTTTTGGTTAGGTAAAACATTAATGATAAACCTGTTTCATAAATACGTTGCAGAGTTTGTACCTAGCATGGAGTTGAATTTTAAAACGAATTTCAGCTGAATTAACCCATCGCAAATTAAAGTTTTTTACAATTTTTTTTAACAATTCTATTCAGGATTTGATCCCAATTTTCAATTTTACTTATAGTGTGTATTGCAAGTTTATTTTGATTATTAGCATTTCATTGGCTCTTGCGCCAAGTCTTCAGTAAACTTAACAAAATTCTTGAAAAACTTCTTGAATATATTTAGCCTTTTTCAATAATTTGGTTTTTTTAGTTTACAACACTTTTTAGTACAAAACAGGATTCGGCTTTTAAAACTCATGTAATTTTTGTTTGGTATCGTTTTGTCAAGTTTTATTTTGGGAAAGATAAAAAACAGTTTCTATGAAATATGTCCGTAGTAATTGAGACTACAATTGGAGATATCACAGTGGACCTTTTTACCGAGGAGAGACCAGTAGCTTGCATAAATTTTGTAAAACTGTGCAAACTAAAATACTACAATTATAACCTTTTTCATACTATCGAACAAGGTTTTATAGCACAAACTGGTGACCCAACTGGTGCTGGTGATGGGGGAAGCTCAATATGGGGAGTGGTAGAAGGACAACATAAAAGATTCTTTGAAGGTGAAACTTTGCCGAAAATACACCATACAACAGCTGGTCTTTTGTCATTGGTAGGTGCGGGAAAACATTTGGTAGGCAGCCAGTTTTTTATTACACTCGGAGAGCACTTAACGTCTTTGGATGAACAACATTGTGTAATTGGTGAAGTGGTCGAGGGTCATGACGTGTTGAGGCAATTAAATGAAGCAATAGTAGACGAAAACTTTCGACCTTACCAAGACATTAGAATAACGCACACGGTTATATTAGAAGATCCTTACCCGGATCCAAGAGGTTTTCGAGAGCCTAGTCGTTCACCTTCGCCAAGTTCTGAAAGATTGAAAAATGGTCGGATTGCTGCAGATGAAGATATCGATGACACCGACGGCAAAAGCATGGAAGAGATACAAGAAATGCTGGCCGAGCGGGAAGCCAAAGCAAGGGCAACAATCTTGGAAATTGTTGGTGACTTACCAGACGCCGAAATGGCTCCTCCAGAAAACGTTTTGTTTGTTTGCAAGCTAAACCCCGTTACTACTGATGATGATTTAGAAATAATCTTTAGTCGTTTTGGAAAGGTCAAGGGATGCGAAGTCATAAGAGATCGTAAAACAGGAGATTCACTACAATATGCTTTTGTGGAATTCGAAGATCAAAAGGCTTGTGAAGCAGCGTTTTTTAAAATGGATAATGTTTTAATAGATGATCGTCGTATACATGTAGACTTTTCCCAATCTGTGTCCAAAGTGAAATGGAAAGGCAAAGGAAGAGGTATTGAAGGTGACAGCAAAGGCTTAGATTTTAATAATTTAACAGGAAAAGGAGAAACACGAAATGGTGATTCAAGTTCAAACTACAATAAAGAAAGAAATTTTAATTCAAATGCAAGGGAAAGAGAAAATCATTATAGCAAGGAACGCGAACGTTTGACGTCCGCTGAAAGACGCAAGGCTCGAGAAGAGCGTCATCGTGAGCAGAGAAGTCAAAGAAAGTTTCGATCGAGATCTAGATCAAGGAATCGATCTACAGAAAGACATTATAGAAGAGAAACGCAAAGCAGTACTTTGCTCATTAAATCAAGGGATCATCGCAATCAAAAACAAAAATCTAGATCTCGTGATCGATCGAAAGAGAAATCTAATAAAATAGATAGAAATTATTATAAAGAATCTGAAAAATCGAATCGGCACAAAAAATATTCACCAGAAAGGAAGCGCTTCAGTAAACATGGGGATGAAGAGTATAGTAGTAGATATATGTCTCAAAGCAGAAGATCGAGATATTCTCCTGAACAAAATTTTGATGGAAAAACCAGTAGCCGATTTCATAATGAAGAAAAAGCAGCAAAGGGTTCGAAAAAACATAAAAAAGAACACAAGAAAAAGTCCAAAAAATCTAGACGCAGCACCAGCAGTAGTAGTACTTCCTCCGAAAGTGAAACTTCTTCAGACACATCTTCGAACGAATCAGATAGCTCTTCGGAAGAAGAACGCAAGAAAAAATCGAAAAAAACTAACCGTAAAAAAATCAAATCTAAAAAACACAAGAAATAAAATAAATAAAATTTTAAAATAATTTTAACATAATTTTAATTATTTCATAACAAAACTATTTCTTTGTTGGAGTATCATCGCCACAACAGCCTTTCACAGTTGATTTGCCCTTACGTCGAAGTGGTATTTCTGCTTCAGGATTAAATGGAAAATTCTCAAGTCTCGTTGTTTCAGGTGTTATTTTTAACTCTAGACAATAAAAAGGTTTAAATTATTGTAAACCATCAATTCTTTGTTTAAAATTACCGTAAACGCCTTCATCTTTTCTTCTGGCTTGAATAACATTTGTGCGCAACTCCTTGTCCACGTCTAAAGCCAGTTGTAACATCTATAAGCAGATGGTTATTAGTAAAGAAATATTTAGGTCTTGAACAAATAGCAACCTTCCTAATATTGTCTAAATTATTCTCGGCCAAATTATCTTTGAAACGGTTGTTTATTTCCTTACGCCCAGCTTCTAACGCTTTTTCATCTCCGGCAAATATTAGCTGCCTTGTGCGATGTAATTTTTTAAATGCTTTTATTACCTTTTTGTTTTAAAATTTTATTTTTTATAACTTTTATTAAAAAAAAACTTGCAAAATTGTAGTTACCTCACGCTTAATTTGTGTCATTTTTTTAACTCGACAAATTTTTTGTTTTTAAAATGTGCACAGATGTTTTACAGTGTTGGCAATGAAGCAGCTTTTGTCAAATCAAATTTTTAAATAAAAAAAAAAGAAATTTAAAAAAAAAATTTAAGAGTCACACCGAACGTTCGGTTTTGTAGTTCGTTAAGGTACCGTAAAATAACTCCCAATGGAAAAAATGAAATAACTCCCAAATGAAATAACTCCCAACGAAAATGAAATAACTCCCAATCGAAAAAAATTAAATAACTCCCAACGGTAAAAATGAAATAACTCCCAATGTTTGGGAGTTATTTCATAAAAGTCACAAAAAAATGAAATAACTCCCAAATGAAATAACTCCCAACAAAAATGAAATAACCCCCAATTACAAAAAAAATAATTGTTTTATGAAATAAGTCCCATCGGAAATGAAATAACTCCCAACAATAATGAAATAACTCCCAACGAAAATGAAATAACTCCTAACGAAAACGAAATAACTCCCAATTAAAATACATTTATATAATGCGAAAACCTTTTGTATCCATAAATTAGATGTTACTAACGTAAAATTGTTTTCTAAACAAACAAACCAAATGACTGGCGGCCTCCGTCTGGACGCAGGATAAGTAAGCTCTCGTGGATCAAACCGCCAGCTTCGTTACAGCTTTAGGACAGGCGCGTGGACTTTAAGCACCTTTTTGGTTAAATAATTTTTTTAATAAAAAGGAGTTACTATTTAGATATCCGGCCTTCGGCCGGGCGCAAGGAAAAAAAACTCCAGTGCATTCGATCCGCCGGCTTCGCAGTAGCCTTCGGCCGGGCAATGGACTTTAAGCTTTACTGCTTTCCATATAAAGCTTCGCCAAATAAAACATGAATTTTATGACACTTTAGTTATGAAGCTGCAAATACTTCAGATGCACTACAGTTTAAAGTATATTCCCCGGCCGAAGGCTACTGCGAAGCCGGCGGATCGAATCCACTGGAGTTTTTTTTTCTTGCGCCCGGCCGAAGGCCGGCTATATACCCACGGTTTTAAAACCCCAAAACTTTTAAATAAATGTCACCTTTTATACTAGCGTGATTAAATTGTTTTAAATGCTCTGGTATATACACTTGCTTTTAGTAAAATGAAATAACTCCCAATAAAAATGAAATAACTCCCAACAAAAATGAAATAGCTCCCAATAAAAATGAAATAACTCCCAATAAAAATGAAATAACTCCCAATGATAGAAAATGAAATAACTCCCAACGAGAATGAAATAACTCCCAACACTTCGAAAAAATGAAATAACTCCCAATAAAATTTCATTGGGAGTTATTTCATAATGAAATAACTCCCAATGAAAAATAATGAAATAACTCCCAATTTGTATGGAAAAAAATTGGGAGTTATTTCATTTTTTCATTGGGAGTTATTTCATTTGGGAGTTATTTCACGGTACCGTTCGTTAAGGTACCATGAAATAACTCCCAATGAAAAAATGAAATAACTCCCAATTTTTTTCCATACAAATTGGGAGTTATTTCATAATGAAATAACTCCCAATACGTTGGGAGTTATTTCATTATTTTGCATTGGGAGTTATTTCATAATGAAATAACTCCCAAATGAAATAACTCCCAATGAAATTTTGTTGGGAGTTATTTCATTTTTTCGAAGTGTTGAGAGTTATTTCATTTTTGTTGGGAGTTATTTCATTTTCTATCATTGGGAGTTATTTAATTTTTATTGGGAGTTATTTCCTTTTTATTGGGAGCTATTTCATTTTTGTTGGGAGTTATTTCATTTTTATTGGGAGTTATTTCATTTTACTAAAAGCAAGTGTATATACCAGAGCATTTAAAAAAATTTAATCACGCTAGTGTAAAAGGTGACATTTATTTAAAAGTTTTGGGGTTTTAAAACCGTGGGTATATAGCCGGCCTTCGGCCGGGCGCAAGGAAAAAAACTCCAGTGGATTCGATCCGCCGGCTTCGCAGTAGCCTTCGGCCGGGGAATATACTTTAAACTGTAGTGCATCGGAAGTATTTGCAGCTTCATAACTAAAGTGTCATAAAATTCATGTTCTATTTGGCGAAGCTTTAGCTTAAAGTCCATTGCCCGGCCAAAGGCTACTGCGAAGCCGGCGGATCGAATGCACTGGAGTTTTTTTTCCTTGCGCCCGGCCGAAGGCCGGCTATCTAAATAACTCATTTTTATTAAAAAAATTATTTAACCAAAAAGGTGCTTAAAGTCCACGCGCCTGTCCTAAAGCTGTAACGAAGCCGTCGGTTCGATCCACGAGAGTTAACTTATTCTGCGTCCCAAACATTGGGAGTTATTTCATTTTTACCGTTGGGAGTTATTTCATTTTTTTCGATTGGGAGTTATTTCATTTTCGTTGGGAGTTATTTCATTTGGGAGTTATTTCATTTTTTCCATTGGGAGTTATTTCACGGTACCGTTCGTTAATATATGGTATTCAGTAAATTTCTGGCGTTTTCACCGAACGCTGCCCGAACTACTTCAGAAAATTTATTTATTGCAAAAAAACGCGATTTAAAATACAGGGGACAATGGTCGCATTCGAATCGATCGATCGAGTTCTCAATGCTTTTAATATAGGAATCCTAATTATATAGAACTTTTTAATTTCAAATCAAATGCGACGGTACGGGGAACTGCATAATAAAAAAAAATTGTTAATAAACTTTGAAAAAGTATAGTATTGACTAATAGTGCATTACTTAAGTATTTGGTATTTTCATAACAATTATCCTAATTTCAAAGTAAAAAAAACAATTTTTTTTTTGCCGCTTTATTTAAATTTTTGTTTTGGTTGCAGTAAATGGATAAATACGTTTTTCGAACATATTAGCCTTTTTTAAACCAATAAAACAAACGTTTGCGTTCGTGTTTGGCCAAACAAAAAAAATTTTTCTTTCCATCACTTGTATGGAATTATCTAGACCTGGGCCAAATCGTCGCATTCGATTTGAAATTTCAATCGATCGATCGAGTTGTCAATGGTTTTATTATAGGAATTCGAATAAGAATTTTTTAAATATTGATTTGAATAGAATGCGACGATTTGGCACCTGCTTAAAATAAAGTAAAATCAATGGCAGTTGTATTTTAAGCTGCATATTTTTATTGAAGATATTATGTAACTATTCTAACATAAAACATTCTTATTTATTTTTATAATACCACGAATTAATTAAACTAAATAAATAAATTTGGTATTGTAATGCAATACTAGTCATTTTAATGAGCTAATTAATTTGTTACAAATTCATTATGTAACTCTAATGCAAATTTAGGTTTTAAAAATCTATCTTGTATGTAAAGAATTGCATTTTATAAAAAACATGTTATTGTGCAATAACAATTCCTCGTTTAACACATTGTAAATACCTTAATGTAGGTGTTTTTATAACTTATTTTGATGTTTATATATTTAATTTTGTTAACACAACGACAAACAAAAAATTTGTGCTATGGCAACATTTGAAAATTTATAAAATTAAAATAAATACATACTACGAGTATTAAAGCAATTATTAACAACAAAATAAATATAATACGCTAACTCTAACTAAAGGAACCATATTAAAATGTTAAAATTTAAGAACTTAAAACTTTAAAGCAACATTTTTTGCCGCCATTAAAATTACCCAAAGACTCCAAATTAAACTATAAATTTTGAGAGTAAATAATCAAACTTAATTTTATGATTGTAAACCCGAATTATTTAGCATATAAAATACTGATAAAAAGTAACAAAGAAAATGTCTAACTTACCAACCAAAACCAAAATAAAGTTACGTAAATGGGTTAAATAAATAATAGTTATCAAATTAAATACTAGTTTAATATTCATATGAATGAACTATGTATTTATGTATACATACATATACATTATTTTTAAATATTTAAGCAAAAAAAAATTTTGCTTTTAATTTTCATTTCTTTTTGGCCGAAATAGTTATTGAATTTTTTTATTAAAATCAGTTATGACAATAAAAATCGTTTTTTTATTTTTATATCAATTAAAAATACAATTACTTCTGCAAAAACAAAACGAAAAACTCAACAACAATTATTTTTTGACAAAAATTAATATCGAAAAATTATTTTGAAAATTTTTTAAATTTAAAAAGTTCATACTTTATTTTCCAAAACTCCTGTTTATCCCTATCAAGGTTGGGTACATTATTTGACCTTCCGGTGCTTTTATTTATTTGAAATCCGAAAATAATAATTATTGTTTTCAGTCCCGGTATTTAAGTTGAAAATATTAGATTTTAAGATCTTTTTTTTTTCATTTTTAAGGTTTTCAAAGTTAACCATAAAACGACAACCGAAAAAAGCTTAAAATTAACAATATAGCTTTATTTAGTTTTTTTTTGTAAGAACATACATATGTTTTAATCAGTCAGCTGTATTGGTTATTTTTCAATATTTCAATTTAAAAAAGTTTGTTGCAAAATGTCAACTCATACATTTTTTTAAATTAACATTTATTTCTTATGCCCCCCATACACATTTCAATTATTTCAATTCATTTAACTCTTTCAATTGAATTGAATTTAAAGATTTTCTTTAAACCTTCAAATATATATTTTTATATTTATTAAAGCTGATCAGGAGACTCGAACTTTCAAATTTATTTTTTTTTTCATAAAATTTGAAAGCTGAGAAGGAGCTGATTAATTTTGAAAGACTTACCAACCAACCAGTTGACAAAGCCATACACGCCTTTATTTGGACAGTAACCGCCTCAGTTGTCAAATGAATTGAAAAGTGTTTGGGGTGCATTAAAATTATAATTATTATTTGCATTTCTTTTAATTAAAAAATAAAAAAAAAATTGTAAGCTAAGATTTTTAAGTTAAAATTTCAACGTTTAATTAAAACCAGTTTGTTTGTAATTTTCTTAATATTGCCCAAATATGTATGTATGTGTATATGACTTTTTTTATTACATTAAAATATATATATATAAAACAGTATTTTTTATGAAGTACTTGTTTACCTTTCAAAGTTCTGTTTATAGAGCCCTAATTACTTTGTGTGATGTGCGTGCATACATAAATACGTATGTACAGAGCCTTGAAAATTCTAATTTATCGGAAAATTAAAACTTAACACAAAAAGGAAAATAACATCTACTTAGTAAAAAAAAAAAAATAAAAATGTATAACTTGTTTAAAACTGAAATTTTCTGTCCTAGCAGTCCTTTTAATACAATATTTAGCTAGTGTTGTTTTAATTATGTTAATTACAAATTTATGTATTCAATTTCTTTAAAATGTTTGAAAACGGTTGTGGTACATCGCTAAGCAAATGTGATTTATTTCGGTTACGTTTAATTACTTGAAATATTAAAGAGTATATTTGATAAATTACCATTATAATTGAATATATAGACAGTATGTAAGATATACCCAGAGAATAATCATCAAAAACTTCACTGCAGTCATCGGGTAAAGTAATAGGTATATTTGATATACGAAATATTAGTAATGGATGACATATAGCAGTAAGAGTTAAATAGGCACCAAAAAACAATGTTAGTGCACCCATTATTAGGCTTAATGTATAGTAAATAATATTACATTGACCAATGCAACAATCCAACCAGTAGCTATGATGGCTCTGCAAAATAATGCAAGCATTACATATATGACAGTGAATAGTGCGAGCCGAGACATATTTTCGACAATTGTGACACATAGTTGTTTGATGCTGTTCAAAGCTGGAGTTATGTTGAGATTTAAGTGGAGAATTAGGATTTATCAAGAGTGCTGTATGAGCAGCAGCTTCTTCCTCCTCCGTCGCGGTTGCTTCTGTTATATCAGCCAGATCATCTTCCGAGGATCTAGAAGGCATATCCTGGCTGGCTAAGGAATGTTTACGCGTTAGCCATACGAAATATACAGATACACAAGCCAGCAGCACTAAGATAAAGTTTTCCTCCGGCAAAACTTCGAACAAAGGCAATGTCAACTGTAGGCCAATAACCAAATACACAACAGACCATATTAACCACGTAAAGAAGAACTTTGTTTTTACACGATTACGATTAACAAAATATTGGGCATAGGCCAAAAATACTATGCAAGTGCCTAGCATAATGTATGATGTTATTTCATTTAAAGCACCTAAGCCAATAATAAGGGGATACACCAACCCAGGTATTACTGCTTCCATGGAAATTCGTTTGGCACCACCACGCCATGGTATACGTAATCTGTCCTGAAATGTTAACAGCATGTTTTGTTTATCCTCTGGATTAATTCGCTGGCAGGTTATACAACTAGTAAAGACCAAATCAAGGTCCTGACAGTTACAGCAGGAAGCTAATAAATGGTTCCTTTCTCGATGCTGATCCAAATATTCACAACAACAAAGCTGCGATGTTTGAGTTAAATCCTTTTCTTTTCTCTCTGCCTTAAGAGCTGCAGCGATAAAATCACAATTAGCCATGTTTTAAAGATTTACGTTTTGTTTAGACATTCATTTATATTAAAAGTTTAAATCCAAGCAGCATGAAAATATTTAAAGCAAACTGTATTTAGGTAAAAATATAATGTATTTGTAAAACGAAAACAGGACAATTCAAAATGATTTATTAAAATATTTCAATAATATACATATCTTACGCCTTTTTCCTAAAAATAGAAAAACACAAAACACTTAACTACACCGCCGTGGTGTAATTCACCGACTGTATTTCTGATGTTATTATTAAAGGTACCTTTACACGGTAATACATATATTACGATATGTCAAAAAATGTTGTGGGATAATACAAAATCTCATCATGTAAAAGCATAATGTATTGGGTAGGAGAGAATACGGATGCAAAATTTGACAAGTGTTCGGTAAATGTTTATTTTCTAAACCATTTTTGAAACTTGTGTATTCTCATCACATCAGAGGTGTGAAAGATTGGCAGCATCTAATGAAGGTGGCTACACTTAATGAAACAATACACAAACAATCAAAATAAAAGCAAATTTTTTTCATGTTGTTTTTGTTAATATTGTTGAACCTTAACCATTTGGCGTTACCCCAAAAGGAAAGTGGCAAGAAACAACCGATTTTGATTTTTTCAACCTCATCCGTGTAAACATGAAAAATAGTTAGAACAGGTTTTTATTCTCTTATTTTAAACACGGAGAGAATTTCATAATATTTTGATTCTACAAAATCTAATTACTTTGTATTACCGTGTAAAGGTACCTTAAGTGTTAGTAACCTGGGTGTAGTGCCGAGCCGCCGAAAGTTTATCATAATCCGCGCCGCCGCCGATTACGACGGCTTTTAATAAAAATCATTATATTTTTATCGTCCGCATTAAGTAATTCCGTTATATTTATTGAAAAATGAGGAAGTCTAGGTTAGGTTAGGTTAGAAGGACATGCAGTGAGAAAGCTCACCGCATCACCCAGAGACAATTTGCCCATTGTGATTGTCCTATGAGAAGAAAAAATAAGGAAAGAGTAAAATAGAAAAAGGTGTGCCCAGATTCGGAACATGAAAGATAAAGGTAGAAAGGACAGAGGTTAGAGTAGTAGTAGTAGAGTAAGTACGTGAGAGAGTGGCAGTGTCCGTCACGAGTCGTTGCCGGTTGTCCATTTGGCACTAGTCGCAACCTCTCGCCAGCCATGTCATCCCTCTCGCGAATCCCAGTAAGACCATTGGGTCACAGTCGGCGAGCGCAGAGAGGTGGTCATGGTAGGGTACACCAAAGTACCGGTTCCTCCTCCTAGCGATCGCCGGGCATCGACACAACAGGTGCTCCACAGTCTCGATCTCCTCTTCGTCTTCGCATAGTCGACAGAAGTCGACCGAGTTTGGCTTCCAGTGTGCCTCCAGCGATCTTATACTGCAGTGACCGGTCAGAAGACCGGTGATCAGCTTAAGGTCCCTCTTACCCAAAGATAGAAGGGTTTTCGTCCGGTTTTCCGAAGCTGCTTTCCATAGGGATTTTGAGACCCAACATCCAGCAGTATTCGTCCATTTCTGGTTCGCCAGGACTCTAAAGTGCCCATCGATTATTCCGTAGAGTTCGCACAGAGGGGGAAGGATCGATGTGACCGCCCCAGTGGCCGGTAGTTCGGTTCCTTTCCGTGCCAATTCGTCGGCATATTCGTTACCGGGTATCTCGGAGTGACCGGGAACCCAGCACAGCCTTACGGTAGTCTAGCTCTTTCATGTTCACTGTTGTTATTGGAAACTTTTCTAAAGAAGATATCTAAATGGATACAGTAGGTTACTAGTTGTACCATGACTTCATGTGAGTTATTATATGCCGCACGCCACATTTTCAAAGAAATATCTTCGAATTATTAAGTTATCTGTCCTTAAAAGCTTTTTATATTACTATGAATTTGAATAATAAAAAAATACAACCATTAATTTTTTCAATAAATAATCCACTTTCTGGTATCTTTATTGTATTGGAACATATTAAGCTCCAAACTTTTTATATCCACAATCTAACAGTTCACTGAAGATTGTTTCCTAAATATTTGCTTTTTGCGATGTTTGCATGTACAGAATGTGAATCAAGACAGAAGTACCACAAAACTATCTGATTATACACATACACAAATAAAAAAACCAAAAGTCTTTCTTTTTAAACAAATACACTTTTTTGCCTTATTTTAAAGAATGAAAAATACATAAATATTAAAAATAGTCAACTGCGGTGCAGACACATTTTTTCTTTCTTAAATTGACTCTTAATAACTGCTAATACTTCGTTTTAAAATTTTTAAGAATTAAGGATTTTGTTAGAAACAAAAGGTCCTTATAGTTATTTTTATTTTGAAAAAATCTTGGGCTTTATATTTTTTTAAAAAATTAAACTTAAATTTTTTTTATTGTTTTTTATTGTTTTTAAGTTTTAATTAAAGGTTTGCTTTTTATCTTTTTTATGAACTTAAAGATAACTTTAATAATTAATTATTTATTATAAATTGTTTAAACAACATTAACATATCATTAAAATATAAAAAAATATATCTTAAATTAGGCATGAATCATCATGCAATCTATAAACAGCAAAACTTTCTTTACCGTTACCGTTTTTCTACAGGTGCTGAAATTTTATCGAAAACAAAACAAAATATAAACAAACCCCTTAAAAATACACAACGAGACAAGAAAACAGAATTAAAAAGGACATGAGCAAAACAAAACTGCATTAAAAAGTCAAAACATCTGTCTAAAAACTTCCCTCAAGTTATTTAGCAAATTTTTTCAATAATACAATCAAAAAGGATATTGATTTTTCACTGAAAACGACATTAAACGATTGTATAAAATAAAACTTAGTTGAATCATCATCTTTTGCAAAACACTTGCCAAAAACCAGTTAAAATAAAATAATTACATAATTAAATAAGCAAAATTTTATATAAATAATTACAAGCGATAATTGAAATCACTAATTCAAGACCTAAAAAAAGCAAATTAAACTTTAAGATAAAAATCGTAAAAAATGTTTGAATAAGGCCCTAAAATAATATTTTTTTTTAATTAAAAAACTCCGATAAAAAAAAAAACAAATAAACCAATTAATAATTTTTAATTTGATTCATTATTAGGAATTTGTGATTTATTTGTTAAATTTTTACTGACAATGGCACTAGATTTTGTTGCCACCTATAAAGTTTTAGTTCTTGGTGACTCCAATGTTGGCAAAACTTGTATCGTACACAGATATTGTGATGAAAAATACTATGACACATACATCTCTACAATAGGTAAGATAATTTTCATATATTTTTATTACTTTTTTGAATAAAACCTTTTTATATATTTTGACTTAGAAAAAGAAAAACAAACTTTTGATGTTTTTGCATTCATACATATGTATATACATATGTAGTTTGTTTAATAAATATTTTTATAATATTAAACCTAAATTAAATGATAAATAATATACATATATAAATTTTTTACACTTTTTAAGAATTAATTTGTAACTTTTAAAGCCTACCAATAAATAGTTGCTTTTCAGCCTTGCCAAATCGTTAGAGCAAAAATACCTTTTAACGAATAACATAAAACTATTCATTTATTCTTCTTTCAATTGTAGTAAAATTACTCTTTTACAAGCTTTAAGTCGATAGCAGGTTGTCAACCCTGTCTACTGATCAAACTATTTTTTTTTCTATGAAGTACACAGTATAACAAAGTTTATTCACACAAGGGTCGAAGTCGATATTTGTCGCAGTTTTTAATGGGATCACATACTTACTTAGTTACTAAGATGGCTATTACAGAACGTTTGTTTCACAAGCCAAACGTAGAATCAATTTCCAGGCGCTTTGATCTTCTGCGCTTCTTTTTCGATTTCTGACACCCAGTTTCGAGATGTCTTTCTCCACTTGACCCTTCCATCGAAACTTATCTAGATTTTTAAACTACATGTTTTAGCTTTTCCTTAGAAAAAAATTTGAAAAAACATATAAGAAGTAATTTTAAGTCGTTTAGTATTATTGTATTTAATATGTACTTAGGGTTTTACAATATCTGTGGACTTTTGACAAAACCACTTATTTGAAAAAAACTGAATTTTACAGGAGAGCAAAAAAACTACTTAAACATCACAAGAAATTTCGTGATTATTATCTAAAAAGTTTTAAAACCTAACATTGTAAAGTAAGTAAGTAAAATTATTTTCCAATATTGAATTTTCGCATTTACTTGCGATGTTAAAGTAGTTTTTTTGCTCTCATTTTCAAATAAGTGGTTTTGTCAAAATTCCACAGATATAATCTCCTAAAAAATTATTTAAAATCATTTTAAATTCTTAATAAACAGGCATTGATTTTAAACAAAAACTTATTAATTTGGACGGTGTACCTATAAAACTACAAATTTGGGATACTGCCGGTCAGGAAAGATTCCGGACTTTAACTACGGCTTATTATAGAGGTGCCATGGGTATTCTACTAATGTACGATGTAACCAATTTAGAAAGTTACAACAATTTATCATATTGGTTAAGAAATATACAAGAGGTAATAAACCCTAACATATTAATATACATATTTACAAAAATTACAAGTATTTAATTATTTACATATTTAGAATGCATCACCGGATGTTGTTAAAGTTTTGGCCGGTAATAAATGTGAGTGCTCGGCCACACAAAGAATGGTTGACAAAGATCGAGGAGATAAGGTAAGTAAAGAAGTTTGGTGTAATTACACAAAATATGTTGAAATTAACAAGGGGGCAGCGCTTTGAAAAGAATTTTAAACTATTTTTTCTTTATATTTTTTATATGAAATTTAAATAAACAAACTTTTTTCTACCTTATTATTATTTATTATTAAAATTTAGATTGCTGAAAATTTCGACATGCCTTTCTTTGAGGTTTCTTGTAAAAATAATATTAATATAGAAGATGCTTTTTTATCGCTGGCCCGCAAAATTCGAGAACAAAGGGAAAGAAGAGTATGATAATCAAATAAAATATGATTGGCCAATTCAGAACTCCTGTTGTATTTTTATACTTTTATTCTAAAACAAAAATTTTTTTAAACAAATATTTTTAAAATCAAATGCATTGAATTTTTAACGATATACTATGAACATTGCTACAACGATACAACACAGTTTTTGAATTGACCAATTGTTTAATACCTTTGACATAAGTTGTAAATTACAAATTTGTAATATTTTAGGGTGAAAATTTCGATAATGATGATAAACCTCAAGATAAGAAATCTCCTGGTTCAAATGGTTTGGGTACTTTTAGTCTTGCCAGTTTATCGGAAGCAAATCGCTGTTCCTGTTAAAAAATATATAGGAATTAAAGCTAAAAAAAACTGTAAACACTTTCTGTAAGTAAAGATTTTGAAAACGCCTGCAAAAATACTACATTGGCAAGTTTTGTCACAATACATGTATTATACGATTATAAAAAAGTCAAATATAAGTTTTAAATGACAAATTAAGCATTTTTTGACATAAGTGGTTTTAAATATATTATTCCTTTTTGACTTAACACTAATAGTTTTTTTTATTATGTTACAGGTTTATTAGAAATATTTTTATTTAAACTTGCCTTCATAAACCTTTGATAAATTTATCAATGGTTAATAAGTAAGATCGATTTTATTTTTTGAATCTGAATCTGGTTAAATTGGGTGTATAAAATGTAACAATAGTATAAATTTATGCCTACAAAAATTTAAATAATTAGAACTAGAAAATGTATAACAGCTTCAAAATTTACAAAAAATAAAGATTTTATATAAATAATTATTTTTAAATTAAATTTAAAGAGTTAGAGCTTAATACATTTTTAACTTGCTACACTGCAAATTAATTTAAAAAAACTAAATTTATATATGAGTTTTTCTTTTTCGAATTTTTTTGTTACAAACAATTATATAACTTAACTAATGTTGAGCTTTTAAAATTAAAAATATTTTTTGCTTTTTCATAACTCCTAATATATTTTAAATTGAGTTGCGAGAGTCTGCTTCCTATTTTTAATTTATTTTAATATACTTATCTTAAACTGACTTCTCATAGCAATTTTTAATTTTATAATGAAAATGTTGTTTTAATTTAAGGATATTTAAGAAAAAGAGTTTTTTAGTAAACAAATTTTAAAAATTTAATATTTCCAACCTTTTTCATAACAGTTTTTCGACTTAAATCTAAATAAAATTATAAAATTGTAAAAAGTTTAGTTATGTTAATAAAATTCAATAATAAACAAAAATTTTATGGTATTAGTTGGATCAACTCAAAAAATACTCTTTTAAACCGCTCAGAAAAATTGCACAGCGCAGCATATACAAATTTTGTAGATATAAAACACAAAAAGATTTATTATTAGACAAAAGTACATAATTATAAGATTTTTTAAGTAAAGCATATAACAGAGCTTCAATTCAAGAACTTAGTATTATTTATACAATTCATAAGAAATAATAATAATTTAATTATAGACTAAATAAATATTATTTTTATTGTAAAAGCTTTCTTGTGTAAATTATTTTATCAAAACTTTTGTAGTCTAATTTAACAAAATAAATTATTTAATTTGTTGGATAAATATATAAAATTATTTGTAAACAAAACAAAAACCCATCGAATTTTATAACAGTATCTTATTTATTCATAGTACTAAATGCAGCACTTTATTAAATACACTCAAAGAAAAGTTTTGTTAATTTATTTTTTTTTTTTTTGCTTTTTAATCTTTGCATTTGATATAAGTTCTGCCAGTAAATGTTTTAAATAGAAATACGTAAATGTATATAAATATCAGATTTTCTTAACATATTTTATTATGGTCAATTAAATTTTTTTTTTTTATAAAAACTAAATACATATACCCTAATACTTAATACACTCAATAGAAAAAGAAAGTATTAGATTATAAAAACCAGTAACAAATTTAATATAATCTTAAATATATAAGTAAGATTTTTATTAAGTGTATGATGCTAGTCAGATAATTTTCTAAAAAATATAAATGAATTACATAATTGTAAAAGATTTCAATTAAATAAAATAAATTGAAGACATAAACTAAAGCTGTTTTTTATTTAATGGATAATTGTCGAAAAATTCTGTGCTATTCTTTGATATTCAAAGGTGAACGACGATTGTTTTTCTAGTATTTCGGTAAATAAAGTTATTTTAACTTTAACAATTGATTTATTTTTGGTTATTATATATGTATAAACCAATTGACAAAATAGTAGTTTATTTTTAAAATTACCATTAGTAACAACGCTTTCAGCTTTCGTTTCACAAACAGTAAACAACTTTTTCCGCATTTATTTTTTCTTCGTAGTTTTGCTTCACACGACGAATTTACACAGCAAACTTTTGCCCAGGAATTTACCGTAATGGACGATATTTGTTATATGTGCGATTTTTGTTTCCGTCTTTAGGCTACGGTCAGATATGTCAAATGCTTGCCCAAAAAAGCGCCACCACTATTTTTCGCTCTTAAATAAGTTTTTTTAAGGTGACGCGGCAAAAAAAACGAAAACAAAAAAAAATCGATTAATATTTTTTCAATGTTTAAGACATGTATATAAATCTCAATAAAATAAGGGGGGGGGGGGGGGGGGGTTATTCGATTCGAACCGAAAAGGCTTTCGAAAGAAATTTTCTATTCGAAAGGCAAATCGTATTATTTAATAATTTTAAGAAATTAAGAGCAGGAGAAGAAAGAAATTAAAGAAGAATGAAAGCAGACTTACCAAATCTTAAGAGTATTAGATAATACGATTTTCCTTTGAAAAGAAAATTCCTTTCGAAAGCCATTTCGATTCGAATCGAATTACATAATAACCCCCAAGGATTTTTTAGTGATCTTGCTTTTTAGGACAAATATTTGACAGATCTGACCGTACCATTAGTTTTCTTAAATGCTAGATACGTCCTTATGGATTTTATGTTACAATACATAAATATGCCTATATTTATTAAAACAAAACAGATTATTATATATGTAATTAAAAACTTGTATTAACATTTTTTTTCTTGCAATAAATTTGGTGTTTTATTTTAGGCAAAAATTTCTTTATGTGTTTTATAGGTCAACGAACCCGTCTGACTCCAATTTTTTTTATACATATGTATGTATATGTGTTATGTTTATAAACTTAATCCTAACATTTAGCTAAAACTTAATAAAAAACATTTATACATGTGTATGTATGTATGTAAGATTGAAAAAAAACTTAATAAAAAATTGTTTATAATCACTAGTTGCATTATTGCTAGGCAACCGAAACACCATTTTATTGACCACAACTTTATTATTTTTCTGTCTTACACCAAATACGACACATAATTTTATAAAATAAATATAATTCTTTTAAACTTCTTAATAAAATGCAAAAAATTAAAGCAAAAGCTAATTCGTTTTCAATGTTTAATGGCCGCGTGTCCGACTCATCGACCTCCAGTACATCTTCATCTGTTATAATGACAACAAAAAATAAAAACCGCGCCACATTCAATGGTTTTCTAAAGCCCTCAGTTTTTTCCATAACAAAAATGGCCAATAATTTAGCAGAGAATGATAAGAAAATTTCAGACTCTATGGGGGAAGAAGTAACTGTTATAAATGAAGCCAGTTCGGATAAAATGGCCCAAAGTACACAAAAATCTTTATCAGTGGCGGGTACAGAATTAAGTAACTATGATAAAGTTAAAGTTGTGGGCCAGGGTTCCTTTGGCATTGCGGTCCTGTATCGTCGAAAAAGTGACAATCATCAGGTTGTATTTAAGCAGATAAATTTGAATGATTTAACATCTTCAGAAAGAGATTTGGCAATGAATGAAGTAGAAGTATTTTCAAAATTACACCACCCCAATATTATAAGGTAGAGTGAAATAATAAAAATAAATTAATATATATTTTTTTTAATTTTTAATCATTTGTGTTTGATTTTAGTTATTTGGGAAGTTTTATTAAAGATAATACGTTATTAATTGAAATGGAATATGCTGATGGTGGAACCTTAGCCCAAATTATAGCCGAACGTAAAAATCGTGATTTTTTCCCAGAACGTTACGTTATAGCAGTATTTGAACAGATATCAAGTGCTATAAATTATATGCATTCAGAAAATATTTTGCATAGGTAAAGGCATGGTAAAATAATTTATCAGTTGTTCTCAACTCAGAGAGAATTTTAGGCTATTTTAATTTATTTATATATTTCTATATATGGAGTTTGGCAAAACGAATAAAATTATTTTTTAAAGCCTGCATCAAACTCCATATATAAAAAATAAAAAAGTAAGGGAGGCAAAAATTCAATATGAAGTAATTATCTCTGATTTATTATTTCAAAAATATAATATAAACAAATTATGCTTATATGTACTTATAATACATATAGCAGGTTTAATAAGGGATTATTTAACAAGTTTTCAATAGATATCTGCCAAATAATGCTTAAATGAACCTACTATAAGTATTATGACTATAGGCATACGATTGTTATTAAAATTTTCTTTAAATCTTTTAACAAAGGGATTTAAAAACAGCCAATGTTTTCTTAAACAAACGAGGCATTGTAAAAATTGGCGATTTTGGAATTTCGAAAATAATGAATACAAAAATTCATGCTCAAACGGTGCTGGGAACACCTTATTATTTTAGTCCCGAAATGGTAAGTTATAAAAACATGTATTTAATTGAATAACCCCTTTCTTAAGGTTCTTTTATTAGTGCGAGGGTAAAGAATATGATCATAAAAGTGATATATGGGCCTTAGGCTGTATACTGGGTGAAATGTGCTGTTTACGGAAAACTTTTGCTGCAACGAATCTCTCGGAACTTGTGGGTAAAATAATGGGTGTAAGTAAAATCGAGATTTGAGTTTTACACCGACATTAATTACACTTTTTTTACTTTTTACTAAATTTAAGGCTTCTTATACACCATTGCCGCAAGGCTATTCATCGGGCCTAAAAAGTTTACTTAGTAATTTGTTGCAGGTATTTAAAAAAGTTTAACCTTAAAAGTATTACAAATACACAATTTCAAATATTTGTTTAGTGTTTTTTTTTTATATTATAATAATAATTTATATTTTTTTTTTAGTTTCAATGTTTTCTAACAAATTTTATTGAACTAAAATTAATGGCGATTAACGCATTGCTTTAATTAAAAAAATTGTTAAGAAAATGTATTTAATAGAATAGCTTTGCCTTAAAAGTTAAATCAAATATTATTTCTTTTTATTATATTAACATATATGTATATTACATATTTCTGCACAGGTGGATCCAAATCGTCGCCCGAAAGCTTTAGAAATTTTAGAATATTGGATACCATTAATATTTCGCAACTTGGGAAAAAACAAGGGGTATATAGTGATGTCAAGTATTATAAACAATTATAACAATCTATTTAAAATGTGGCCTTTTAGATATTCCTACGAAGATGATATGAGCTTTACAATAAATTCGACTTCTAGTTCCAAAATTTTGGCCTTACAAGAAGATGTGCAAGTAGCAGGAAATAGTTCTTGCCGATCTACAGAAGTTAATTTAGCTACGGCTCAAACTGAAACTAAAGAAATAATGAAAGCTGAAACCGCTCAACCAAATGAAACTGTGGAAAAGAGGTAGGGTTTTTGAATTACATATATATTTTTTTTTAAATCCTTAGAAATCTGTTTCATATACAAACATACTTAAAAAAGTCATAAGATAATCTGTCAGATAATCTGTCAAACAATTTTAGTGTTAATAAACTCATTGAGAATTTTTACATGCCAACAAAGTTTTCTAGAACTTTGTAAAAAACCCAATAAAAAGTTGATTTTTTGAATGGACTTTCTTAGAAATTGCAACTGCTAATGTGGTAGTAGCAAATAATGACAAACCTAAACCGAAAAATCCCTAAAAAATTTTTAAAAACAAATCCCTTAATTGCTTGCTATTTTTTCTTAAGCCTTTGCTTTAGTTTATACTTTCATTTCTTTTCTATTAGAAGAAATTAATATTCTCCGTTAATGTTGAAAGAAACTTTTGTAAAAACGCAAGTTTTTCACCGTTATTTAAAAAGCATAATGTCTTTGAAAAAATAAACTTCGTCCTAACCTACAAAATCAGATATTTCCGTTAACATTTCTGAATAGTATAAAATTTAAACAGATACGCTCGTATCAATAAAAATTTAAGTAGGCTAATTAAGGGCCTGCTTAATAATCATGTTAAAGACATCTGTTAAATAAGCGCTTAATACCCCTACTTTAATTTTTATGAATATAAGGCATAACGTTTACAACCAAAGACTACTACCGTTTAGAGAGTATTGATGATAATAATAATTTGTAGCTGGTTTTGAAAATGCATTCTACTCGGCTAGTATCTGTAGGAAAATTACTTTTTCAAATAAAGTTTTTTTCAACATTTTGGGAAAAATAAATTTCTTCTAATAAAAAATAAATTTACTTATAAACTAAGCCCACAATAATCAAAGCAAAATATTGTCTTAAATCCTTTAAAATAAAATTTACATAAATTATATTAATTCAAGTTTTATTTATTTTATTATTTTTCAAAGATCTGTGCTATATCAACTAAAGTCTTTTGGAAATAGCTTTAGTATGAATCCGATACAATTACCTCCAAAGTCTTGTATTTCATGTGTGGCAACAAGTGAAACGCATTTCGTAGTGGTTAATAATGGTAAGTAAAATATAAACTCAAATAAAAATTTTTTATAACAACGGTTTACTTTTAAACAATAATCGTCACCATTTGAGGAGGTAGAAACCATTTTGTAGTATTATTTTGTGTAGTAGAAATGTAGAGTTTGTAAAATATATATATGAAGTAGGTATGTCACTTAGTAACTAATAGCAGGTAGCTGTTATAGTTTTCAAGCTATAATGCATTAAAAATTTGTGAAAAAGTGTTCACTTCAATGGGGGCTGCCCCTTCTCCTGTTCCTATCGCACTAGTTTTTTTTTTCAAATAGAGGCCCTGTTTTCTAATTACTTTTTGTAAGAGTTTTGAAATGGATTGCTATTTTAGTTTCCGAGGTACAGCGTATCAATCATTTAAAATGGTTTGTATGGTGGCAAAATTTTTTCAAGCATGTAGGTATTTTTGCAAACTTACTTGTGGCAGGACATTTAAAGCCGATAGCTGTTATAGTTTTCGAACTATTGCCACCTTTCCCCTGTTACTATCCTAAACATTTTTCCCCCAAAATGTACGTATTGTACTGAAACTACTTTGTACCAGGGGGAAAATTACGGCATTCGATTCGAATAGAAATTCTACGCGATCGATCAAGTTGTAAATGCTTTTAATATAGGAATTCTAATAAGAATTTTAAAATTTCGACTCGGATCGAATGCCGCAATTTGCCCCCAGGATTAAATTCGATATTTTTGCAAATGACGGCCAATGTCAAATCTGTTTTGACATTTGTGAACTAGGCAGTTGTAGAATACAAGTAAACAAGCGATACACTCCCCAAGAACGCGGAATAATCGTGTCTATTTTTTTGTGTAACAAATCGTCTCTGGTGTTGGCGCAGCGCGAATGCCGATTTCCCGGTCGTCCGGCACTGACTGCGCAAACACTGCGCCGTTTGGCCACCAACCTTGAAGAGTATTGCAACACACGAAACGCTGTCAAGAGTGACTGGCTCCAGAATGCCCGTTCTGCCGAGAATATTGCCGCTGTTGGCAAGGATGTCGACCTATCACCAGAAACATCGACCAGGCGCCGTGCCTCGCAATTAGCCATCAACCGATCGTCCCTAAGGTGAATTTTGGTCAAAGACCTCCGCATGTTCTCGTACAAAGTCCAGTTTGTGCATCAGCTGCTGCTTGTTGAGCGCCAAACGCGTGTAACCTACGCCCAAGCCATCCTCAATCTCGAGGCCGAAGTGGACGGTTTTTTGACAAAAATCATAATGAGCGATGAGGCCCATTTCCACGTCAGCGGGTACGTAAACAAGCAAAATTATCGCTTCTGGGGCACGGAAAATCCACGAGTGATGCACGAGGAGCCATTACACGCGTTCAAAGTGACTGCATGGTGCGCTGTTCACGCTGGAGGAGTCATCGGGCCATTTTTTTTCGAGGACGCCACTGGTCAAACGACAACAGTGGACGGTGCGCGCTATAGCGTCATGTTAGCCGAGTTTTTTCTTATAAATGGGCATTACATTTAGTCCCCTATCATGAGTTAAAAAGTATGTGGGTTATGAGTAATTACATGTCATTACTATAACTTAATTCGCGAAAACTTGACGAAAAAGACGTGACCAGTACAGTTTGTTACAATAACAAAATACACATTAAAAGTCCAAGACTAATATTCAATCGGTTTCTAAAACAGCACATTAATATCAGTAAGCAAATGATATTTTAATAATTCTAATATATCCGCATTTAAAACAAGTAAGTAAGTTATATATCAATCTAGCCAGACCATATTATACCCTACACGGAAATTTATTTTATTTTACGTACCAACATCTGTAAACAATGTATGCAGGTTGAACTTAACAATATCAGCAAATAAATTTAAACAACTAAACGCTTAAAAAATTTTATTGTTATTTTTGAAAAGATGGTTCCGTTTATACTTGGGGTGAAGGAATCCATGGCCAACTGGGCTTAAGTTCATTAGAAGCTTGGAAGCACTATCCCAGCCGTATGGAGAGTATACGCAATTATCACATTATTAGGTAAAATACATACATATATGAAAATAGCTATAAATCTTTTCTTAAAGCATGTCTTTATAGTTCTTGTGCCGGAGTTGGATTTACTATACTGCTGACGCAAACAGGTTCAGTACTAAGTTGTGGTGATAATAGCAAATATGCCTTAGGGCATGAGGATAACAAAACCTATCACTGCCCTAAACTAATTGAAAAGTTGGAAAATATACCAATTCAAGAGATAAAAGCAGGCACGTCACACGTTTTGGCACTAAGTGTAGACAATTGCATATATACTTGGGGCACAAATATACAGGGGGCCTTGGGATTGGGTAGTCTTCAGACACAGCAGTAAGTGTTTGCATAATTTGCATTAAACAATTAAAATAACAAATGTTTTAATAACATTTCAGGAAAACTCCCCAAAAAATTATTATTTCCCACATTAAATCAAAAGTTAAGCGTATATTTTGTGGACCTGATACATCTGCTGTACTCTTTCAAAATGGTGATATGTATGTCTGCGGAAGCAATGGTTATAATAAATTGGGATTTGGGAAATCTTCAAAAATAATGGCATTGGTTTGTTACATTTACTTCGTACTGTACTTTAGCAGTTATTTACTTAATGTTCCTTAAAATGTTAACAGAAAAAATTACCTCTGCCAAATGTCATATTGGATTCGAGTTTTTCTTCGACGCTTTCAATGTTTTTAGTGGAAGGAGGTTATGTTTTTACCATGGGTTCAAACGCTTCAGGTCAACGAGGTGTTGGACATTGCAATAGTGTTATGGAATCAGTGTCATTGGTGGAGTCCATAAAAGATAAATATATTTTGGTAGGCATAAATTGGAAATATAATTTTGAAATTACTAGTTTATTTATTTATTTGAACTTATCTTAATTTTTACTTTTATGTTTTTATTCGGCCTTGAGTTTATTTTTTAAGCTGTCATAGCTTTGAAAGGAAATTTGGTTAAAAACAAGTAAGAGCGCTATATTTGGCTGTGCCGAATCTTATATACCCTTCACATTGGTATATTAATATACCCAGTCATCTTTTCTAACCGAGTTATTTTGTACTGCAAATAATAAATTAAAAATACCTTGTTCCAGGTTTAAAGGCTATAAAAATCCTAGTTTTAAAAATAAAAAACTTTACAAAATTTTAACGTTTGTGTGAATAATAGAAATAGATGTAGAAGGTTTGAGGTCGAGAGTTCTAAAAGTTTTCGACATTATTCGTATTAAAATTTTAATGATAGTTGTTAATTTTTAACGGGATGTTTTAGTGCCCCTGCTTCTCTTTAACTATTTTTTTTTTTCTAAAATATATGAATTTTTTGATTATTACTTTTTGTAGAACATAGCTGTTATAGTTTCCCAGATGTAGCGTATCAAAAATTTCATAAAAATTGTAAAATTGTATGGGAGCTACCCCTTCCCTTGTCCCTGCCAAAAAATTTTTTTTCATTAAAGTTAGGTCTAATTGTCCATTTACCAAGTACCAAATTTTGTGGGACGAATGACTATATTTACTGAGATATATATGCACGGATTTGTCATAATAAAACGGGTTATTTTGGGTTTTCGCTTATATCTCGGTCAATAGTGAACCGATTTTTTTGATTGTCCCCAGGATATTTCTAATAGTTTGACACCAATTACTGGTCCGTATCACTTCATTTGACCCTGGAAACTTGATTTCAACAGACGGGCATGTACTTTATGGGGTCGCAAATGGATAATAAGGAAATTACAAACGGAATGACAAACTGATAGTTACCCTTATCACTATGTGAAGGGTATAATTAAGGAATGCCGATATTAGTCGAGTGTAGTGAATTTTCGAAAATACCTACGGTTTCTCTTCAGCGCTCTTTCTGTTCGGCACTTTTGTAGTTTTAATGAAATTCCGGTAAAAGTTTATTTAAATAGAGCAAATTTACATTAAAAATGCAGTTTTTAAAAATGCACTACACTCGACACACAAAAATTATGTGTAACAAATCAAGTTTAACACTGTATAGTGAAAATGTTTTAACCCCTGTTGTGTGCGCGGGGCCAAACAGCCACTACCATTTATTTTAATTTTGGGTTTTCTGCTTATTTTTTGTGTGAATTATTTTTTACCCGTATTATAGCAATTTTAAAATAAAAACAAATCTATTAACAGTGTTGATTTATTTTTTAATATCTGCAAATTTGGGGTACTTAAGACCCTGTTCGAGTTGCCCGATAATTTTTTAAGGATTAACTAACAGGAATGTTATGTAACTTTATTGGTTATTTTTTATAAAATTTGTATTAATTTAATCAGTTTTATTTAAACTTTGTTTTGTTTGCTAAAGTTATATAAAGATAAATTTTAAAAAAATATGAAAAAAAATTGACTAGCAGATATTTTTTTAATAAAAAAAATAATATTTCTTAAATAATTTATTTCTAGAAATGCAAATGTAATGATCAGTGTTGTATTGTAAGTTCTGATAAACATGTTATTACATTTTGGGGCACACGTAATGGTATACCAGATTTAGGCGAAGGCAGTTCAACAGAAATTCAAGAACCTCAAGTAAATTAAGTGCAAATTGTTATTTTTTTAATTAACTTTAATTTATGCACGCATACACATGTTTCGCGGTTTAATTTTTAAGGTACAGCATCATCAAATGGATATAGAATTGGGCAATAACACAGCAGCGTTTACAAACTTTTTGGCATCTGTATACAAAACGGAACTAGTATTAGAACCTCAGGACATATTAGGGTACGTGGATAATATCCAAACAAGCATTTAAACATTTTTATCTTATAAAAAAATTTATTATTTACAGTCTTTATTCATCTCGTGAACAATTGGAAAAAGGTTTCTATGTGGTGGTTAATGATATTTTCCCCTTACCCCATAGTGTTTTAGTGCTGGTTGATACAACAACACCGTTAATTGCCTCTATAGAGGATTTGTCGTAATAAAAGAAGATTTAAAAATTTAAGATTTTAATTTATTTTTTTTGTGCAAAAAACTATAATGTTTTTTTTTTTTTTGGCAGAAATAGTTTAATCAAATCATAAAAAATTATTATTTTTAGACTCTAACAATAAGGGGAATATTTTTGAGGAAATAGACCATTATTACAAAATTTGCACAAATTGAATTTACAAGTCGACATCAATTTTGTCGCTGTTGACACTCGCTATAAGGGGTAATACTGAGACAAAAATCAATTAGCCTATTGTGGTTGGCGTAGTCGTTTTTAATTGTTTGCTACCGTCTAACAAATACGTCAATGCTAAATGAATGGCAATCTTGTCGTTTTTGCGCCGAAATCGACAACAATCGAGACAACAACGCCAAACACAATAACAGCTTCCTATAAAAAATGTTGAGTTTGTTATGACGCAAAATGGAAAGATATATAATATTGGGCACAACCAACTGTTACTTGTGTTAACTTTTCCTTCCTTTAAGCTTATTCTTTTAAATATTCCACAAACTATTCCTTGTACTGCCCGTATTCTATAAATAAAACGACATATTTTTATAATATCTAAGATCATATGGATATCAACGTATGTATCTATAAATTTATTTAAATATGAGAAATAGACGTTTAATGTAACATCTAAGAACTAAAAACAAGTAGAACAGATATTAATGTTGAAAATGTATTTGTATGGTTGCTAAAATGTATGTTTTTCAATTAAAATAAAAAACAGTGTTTTTAATACAAAAACGTTAAAAAAAGAAACAATTTTATAGTGTTTCCATTTTTTGAAATGTTAAACTCTTTTGCAACTTAAAAGTTCATTAAACAAAAGTTCATCAAGTAACAAAGCTGGTAATGGAATTAAAATAAAATACGTTTTCTTCTAAAGATGATTTTTTTTTTTTGGTAAGAAACTTAATAACGTGATGATACTGGGCCACCATAACGATCTTGCCCAGGACGGCCGCTGCTATTATACATGCCACTGCTGCCGCCACTGGGATAGCCACCAGTAGAACGTTCATTATAGGTGCGGTCATAACGATCTTGCGATGAGGGCATGGAACGCCAGCTGTTATCTTCAGCTAGATTAGATTTCGGCCAACCAGATCCGGAATTATGTAAACCGGATGACATGCCATTACTGGAATACTTCATGGATGAACCACTGCCGCCCATGTGCGATGATGAGGCCCAAACGGCACTACCACTTGAGCTGACTCCATAGCCAGAAGAGCTGTCATAACGTTTGCTGCCGCTATTTAAAAGAAAACATTTTATTGCTTAAGCTTTTGTTTTTTCAATCGAAATATGATATAATTTACCTCATATCGTCCATACGTCTGTAACTGTGAGATGAATTACGGTCATCATAGCGTCCACTACCGCCCGAGCCCTTATGCATAGACGAACTAGAATGATACGAACTGCTTCCCCCAACAACACCGCTAGATGAAGGCAAATGACGTATTTCGACCTCACGTTTATAGTCGTCACGTGATGATTTTCCTCCCGAGCCATAGTCATCTAGACCCCGTTTAGTAGAGGATGATGATATATAATCAGAGCTGCGTTTTGTATAATCATCAGTACTACGTTTGGTGGGTATTGCCGAATAGTCGTCAATGGCAGTACGCTTGACAGTCGAACCACTGCTACCGTAATCCATTCTCTTCGAAGCAGATGAACTATAGTCGTCTATACGTTTGGTGGAAGCAGTGCTAACATAATCATCTCTTTTGTGGCCACTAAATTACAAAATGAGAATTTTTAAATTGCAAGATCGCGGTTTGTTTAACAAAGTTGTAAAAGGAATATATACCTTCGCGACGAAGCTAAAGAGGCATCAAATCTTGGTGGAGGAGGAGCATCGTACCTTTCTGAGCCCGAGGTACGTTTGCGTTCATCGCCATAACGATCATCAGTACGTTTGCTTAAACGTTTAATAGGATCATCACGAGTTTCCAACATTCTTAAGGGGTAGACAGAGCAGGAGATACAGCAAAAACATACCAAAAGGAAAATGTAGAAGAGAGAAAAGTAAAACAATATAAATAAATGGTTTAAAATTCCATGATTTTAGTGTAAACCCCACAAAATCTATTTGAATTAATTTTTTTCTCCAAAAGGGGTTGATACGAAAAACACACGCATTTAAAGTAACTTTTTTACAGCTCGTCGAAATTCAACGAGGAAGAGATTAAGTTTTTGTTTGAGGAAATTTTGAAAGAAAAAAAAACTATTTGAGGAGAGAAGAGACATTAAAGTCTTCTTTTGAAAATACATATATGAAGTTAATTGTTATTGCGTAGACTCTTGGTCTTTTGAAAAAAAAATTTTTGAAGAAAAAAAAATTTCAATGCATTATTGTTTAAGTCTAGGAAAAGAGCTCTTGGAATGAATATAGTGTTTACACTATACGCGTGCTACTGTAGGTTGGTATATATTTTTTTTCTCTGTATTGGTCTTTACAACATAGCATACTTCATTTGTTGACGTTTAATCTCAAGGCGCTCCAATTCAAGTTTTTCACGTTCCAACTTCTGGCGTTCGCGTTCCAAACGCAGCAATTCAGCCTTCTCACGCTCTAAACGTTCTCGTTCCAAAGCCAACTTTCTACGTTCCTCGGCTAGACGGGCTTCTTCTTGCCGCTGGCGTTCTCTTATTTCCCTGCGGCGTCTTTCCTCCTCACGCATCTCACGTTCGCGTTCACGCATTCGCTGACGTTCTCGTTCTTCACGTATTTTTTTATACGACAGTATTTCCCTTTGACGCAAACGATCTTTTTCGCGTTGATGATCGTTGACACGACCATTGCTGGAGCGATGTTTTAAGGACAAAGTCTCGGAACGGGATTTGTCATTACGGCTGGCATCTTTGGAGTCATCTTTCTTATCTTTGTCATCTTTAGGACGTGAACTCTTATCTTTATCTTCTTTTTTAATACCATTTTCATCTTTCTTACCAACATCACTTTTACGTTTACCATCATCCTGAGATGACTTGCTACTAACACCACCATCCTTGCTAGACGTTTTCTTATCTTCATCTTTCTTTTTGGATTCTGAACGCGATGAACCAGAAGTCTTGCCGCCACCACTATTCTTTGCAGAATTGACTGAGCTACCACCGATTTCGTTTTTAGTGCGTTCCACAGATATAATGCGGCCATGTAGTTCGGTGCGATGCAAATGATCAATACAACGGCTCGCATCACTTGATGAGGACATTGTTACATAACCATAACAACGTGTACCTGGTGTACGGGTATTCGTCACTACTTTGGCTCCAATTACTTTGCCATATTTGGAAAAAATCGTTTTCAAATCACTGGCTCTTGTCAAAGAAGATAAACCGGAAACCCAGAGGTTACGAGATGTATTCGACGATGACGATTTTCCACTAGTCGATTTCGAATTGGTGGCAGAGTTGTTGGATGATGATTTTTCTGGAAATTCCATATAAATAATAACAGAGTAGAGAGAGAGAGAAGGTTGAGTTATAAATAAATTTGTTGTTTTTTATCTATATTTTTTTTTTTTTTTGATAAAGATTAAATAATTTTTTCTTTATCACTTTGACTGGCACTTTTACTATAACACTTTTCGTTTGTGCGTATGATATGTGTACTTTTAATATTTTAAAATCATTTAAACTAAAACTAAACACATTTTTGTATTTGTCTTTTTTTTAGCAAAATATTTGCTTAAAACATAGTGTCTCTATGCAAGAAAGTGTGAATTTAATAATGATGCTGATGATGTTGTTGTTTATTTCCGATTATCAGCTGATGATAACTGCAAAAAAGGCCGGCAACAGTGGTTTAAAGTTGTTTAATCTATATTGGAAGTTCCCGATGGCAAACGATGGCATAACTCATGGTGTTAAACGCTAAGTTTCCTTTTTCGTATTTTGTGGAACTGTCAAACCCCTTCTTAATGACCTTGACAAGCAGAAGCAGGACTTGCCAATCTCAACGCAAAGAAGACCTAAAACTGCTATTTGTAGTCTCCATGCTCACCGCAATATTAGGTCATTGTTGCCAGGTCGACATCTCAATATAGTTATGCAAGAAGGTAGAGAAGCTCGGGCCAATTAAAACTGCTTTGCCGATGTCTGGGGCTTATCAGCAGACGCTGTTAGCCCTTTGCATTTAGTTTGTTGATCAATAAATGGTACTCTCAAACTTTTTTACGATAATTGGGTACGCCAAAGGCCTCAAATGGCTAGTAGGTAGTCCCTAGGCCTTTTACCATGAAACTTTCTTTTCCGTATCTGTACACATCCGTATCTGTACACATCTATATATATATATATATATATATATATTTTTTTTTTTTTATTATGGCCTCCAATCTCTCTGTTACGAAAAAAACACATAACCTTCAACCTAACCTAACATTTTTAGATGACTTTTGAATTCCAAAACTCCCCGTTTTTAGTCCTAGCAGTCAAAAAGAAGCATACTTTTAGAACAGCAACGTTACGCTTTAGCTTTTAAAACTCGTTTTAAGTGAACGATTTTTTATTGGTAATTTTAAACTATTTCGTTAAAACTCAAGTTATTAATACCAATTTCATGACAAAAATGCATCGATAAAAAATGTCATTATGATCTCGCTGAAATTCACTAGCGGGATGATAAATTTCTTCAAAACAAAGTTCCCCTAATTATAAAAAGTTAATTTTTTCTTATCTTCAGCTGGTGTTGTGATAGTATGTTGGGAAATTGACTATCCCCCTTATTACGAATGACAACGGCGACACAATTGACGTCGACTTGCAAATTATATAATACTGGTATTTATTTTCTCGAAGTATCGATAACATAAGACATTAACAAATATCTTTAAATTAATATCGATTTTAGGTAAAGTTGACGTCGGCAAACTATATTAAATTCAGCTGAAATTAATTATATTATTTAAGTGTTGCTACCTATAGGATATAAAAATATGTGACTCCATTGTATTCATGTATCCGAGTCGCCTTAGTTGTTTTTAGATGTCTTATATTGTCTTAAGCGTGCACCAAAATTTAAGAATTACTATCAACATAAAGTTATCATATACGAGTGATTACACTGCTTATCATTTGGCACTTTCAACATGATTTCAACTGGTTTTCACTTATCAACGTTTGAACAGAATATCATTTCTTTATATTGCGAATATAAACAGTGTCACAATTGGAGTGTACGTATTTGTTTACTCAAAAATATCGATTACATGTTGATATTAACACATAACTCCCAAGTTAATGCCGATTTCGGGTCGAATTGACGAAGGCGAATTAAATAACTGGCAGTTGAAAATTGACAACGAGGTCGACGACTTTCGCAACAAGGGGGATATCTTACCTCTGTACGATTGTTTAAACGATTGATAATATATCAAGGCCAAAAAATGTTGATTTGAGGTATAATGTTTTATATTTCAATATCTAAGGTTAGGTTTGGTTACGAAGGTTTTTTAAAGATCATAAGACTTGGAATAAGGCTGTTAGTATTTGCTTGTAAAAGTCTTAATTCTTAAGTTGCACCAATAACTGGGACATAACGGCAATCGAAAGTCTCAAGAATGCATAAATATGACCAATCATTTGCGTCCGGCTATCAGTATAGAAAAGAACTTATCAAATGTTGATGAAGTCATTTTAGAATAACACAAATCCATGCGATAGAAAGTCCTGACCATAATTTTTTGAAGTGATATCCTTTTTACCAGTTATATATAATAACAAAGTTAATAAAATAAGAGCTCCATTAGTTGATACATATTTCTTTCTGCTTCCATTTAATGTTTATACTTTTTTATCTGTTAACTAAGAATCAAATAAATCCACACTTTCTTGCAAATATATATTCCATTATTTGTGTTTTAACCTGGTTTTTATGGCTCTAAACACTCACTTCTTATAAATACACTATTAAGCTTTTTATTTTCTATATAGTATTTTAAAAAGTTGTTTCATATTTTGTATGAAAGTTACCTTTATCCTCTTTGGATTTTGATTTGTCCCTAAAAAAAATATTAAAAAAAAAATAAATTTGTATTCCAAAAATCTTTTTGTAAGCCTTGAACTTACTCGTCTTTCTTATCGCTAGATTTATCATCTTTCTTTTTATCTTTATCATCTTTGTGGCTAGACTTTTTATCATCTTTACTAGATTTTTCAGATTTACTACTCTTTGATGAACTTTTTCCTTTTTGACGAGAAGCTTTAAAAAAATTAGTTTTAATATTTTATTACTTTTACGAAAATCATAATTAGAAAGTTTCTGGAAAATTTGTTTAAACCCTTCTTTTACCCAAAAGGTCATATTAGAAAATTCATTATAATAATTGCAAAGTTATATACTTTACTCATAGAAAAAGAGAGAGCTAATAAAACTCTGAATATGTAGTGTGTGCACAATGCAAACATGTTTAAAAAACGTAACGATGCCAGTTAATTTAACGTAATTTAACCTGCCCTATTTTGCTGCCGAATAGGTGTCGCGATAACAGTATCGACTAGCTGATGGGGTATGCATACGTACATTGGTATTTAACGAAAATGGAGAATAAAAATGGCTTCTGGACATGGGGAAAATAGCTGAATACCTGCCAAGAGGACATATTGGAGCGTTGGAAAAAAATTGAAAATGGCTACTCTTAGTTTGGTGGTTCGCAAGATTTTTGTGGAGTGTTTTTTTTTCTATTGGGTTTATTTTTGAAAATTAAAACAAAAGAACAACTGAATATTAAAAATCACATGGTTACAAATCACTTGTGAAATTAATATAACAATTGTGATTTTAAGTTATACAGTTAGGACTTGATTAAAGTCGAAACTCGATCTTTTGTAATCGATTGAGCCCGAAAAATCGATTTTACCTAAAAAATTTGAAAATGCTTTAAATTTTAATATTTATTTTTTTTAAACAAATTTATTTCAAACTATATGCACCGAAAACTCAGTGTAAATGTGAAGCGTAAGTGTATTACAGTGAACTCGCGGAAACGTGAATATCCAGAATCGTGAACATCCAGAAACGTGAACACTTTTTATTTAACATTAACTACTCTAAAACGTGAACAAACATTGAAAGTTTTAAAACGTGAACAATTTTTTCTGAGATTTTTTTGTTTACATTAATTTTATTAGCTTTGGGAGTCCCCAAATTATGCAATAAAAGGATCTATAAGCGATATACATTGTTTTATTTGCAAAAGGTTGATTTTTGTGGTCAGATTAATAAGACAATTATGTATTACCCAAAAAACTTAGGTTTTAAAATTTTTAAATTGGACTTTTCGGGTTAAAGCGTTGTTAAGTTTTGACTAGATTTGGAAGTTTTTGAACTAGTAATAATAAATTGATAAAAAAAAATTAATTCGTTAGAAAATAGTTGAAACATATTTAATCGGAAACGTGAACAAAATCGAAAACGTGAACACCCTTGGTAAAAATTAGTTCACGTTTCCGCGAGTTCACTGTAAAAGGTAATTAAAAAAGAAAATACAGTGAACTCGCGAAAACGTGAATATCCAGAAACGTGAACATCCAGAAACGTGAACACTTTTTATTTAACATTAACTACTCTAAAACGTGAACAAACATTGAAAGCTTTAAAACGTGAACAGTTTTTTCTGAGTTTTTTTTTGTTTACATTAATTCTTTTAGTTTTGGGAGTCCCCGTATTATGCAATAAAAGGATCTATAAGCGATATACATAGTTTTATTTGCAAAAGGTTGATTTTTGTGGTCAGATTAATTAGACAATTACGTATTACCCAAAAAACTTAGGTTTTAAAATTTTTAAATTGGACTTTTCGGGTTAAAGCGTTGTTAAGTTTTGACTAGATTTGGATGTTTTTGAACTAGTAACAATAAATTGATAAAAAAAATTCAATTCGTTAGAAAATAATCAAAAAATATCCAATCAGAAACGTGAACAAAATCGAAAACGTGAACACCCTTGGTAAAAATTAGTTCACGTTTCCGCGAGTTCACTGTAGTTAAGTACATAGTTCAGTAAAAGTAGCTTATCGTCATTGAAAGTTAAATATGTACATCTGTAGTAAGTGCGTATTTAAGTTTTCAGACTTACATATTTAATTTTATACATGAAAATTATAATGGATATATGCACATAGGTATATAGGTACTTATGTACGTGCATATGAAGTTAAACTATCTGAATATATTTATGACCTGCGTTCTTTGTAATTATTTAATTATACCAATTATACCTTTTCTAGTAATTCCTTTCCTTATAAATAAATAAAAATCGACTATAAATTATAATCGGTTATGAGCTTCGATTAATGGATTTTGAAAACGGAGATTAAAATAGTTGATCGTTAAATCGAAAATCGTTTTTCGGCTTTTCTTACCGTTTCCTAGTAAACAGGCAGACACGTTTTTATGTATGTATATTAGACCGAACTTAATTTTTTTTTTTTTGCAAAAAAAGTGTACCGCCCCCTCAAATTATTCCTTTTTACGCCAATAGTGAAATTCCAAAATCTTAGGCTGATTGCCTTAGGTTAAGGCGTGGCACATGACCACTAAAGTGGCTAAAACTGGTTTATATGGACTTTTCACAGGACAAGGCAAAAAATTAAAAGTAAAATGTTTCATATATGTTTTTAATATATTATTTTATTGAATTTAACTTGCGTTTAATGATTACTATTCTTAATAAACATTTAAACTTAATCGCAAAGGTCTGATTTATTAATGCTACCGTACTTTTTCCTATAATCAGTTACTGTTTGCAAGATATATTGTTTCTCTTCTTCGTTTTTTGTTAAAGCTGCATTATATTCTTCCATAAGTTTTACAAAACGCTCTGCAGTATCATTAACAACATGTAAGTTTTGTACAATATTCATTCCCTTTTGAAATTCGGATTCATTGGGCCACTTGGAAGGGTCAAGTTTTAGAAAGTTAGTTTCAATATTAAACCTTTCAAAAAAGCTCAATGTTTTTTTATTAACAAAGTCTGAAATATTTTTTTGGTTTAAATCATTTATGTTGGTAACTATTCTTTTATTCTCATTATTTTGTTCTTCTTTGAGATTTTCAACCATTTTCCTCTTTTCTCCAACGTCTACAGCATTATCAAAAAATGAAAGACCCGCTGCTTCTGGTGTCAAGTACCACAAGTGGTTCGAAAACTTGCTCGTTACTTCATTGCTTACTATTTCATTCACTTCGTTGAATTTAATAATATTTTTAATAAAATTTAAATCATTTAAAGGTGCTTTCGCGGCAATTGGCGCCTCAATCCACGGCCTCAAATAAACTTTCAAAATGAACACACTTATATCTTGTATAGCATTTGCCTCATCTGATGACATTGAGAATTGGTGGCGGAAAAGAAAAATCTTGAGCGTATATATCGCTTTAGCCATCCATCGGGCATGATGCATCGCTCCAGGTGATTTAAACCTTATAGGCTCTGTGTTTCGACCAAGAAATATAAGACTCAATTCCAATAACTCCTTGTAGTCTGCCCTGGGATGTTGTTTAGTGGCATAGTTTTGAGCAAATTGGGCTAATTGGTCTTGTTCAGTTATGTTAAGCGCAAGATTTATTTTTTTATCCACCATTCCACTTGCAAATTTTTGTTGATTGATTTTGGGCCAATATTTTTTGAAACGCTGGAAAATATCTAATGACGGTCCACTTAATTTTAAATCATATTTCACGAAAGCACTTTTCAGCAAGAGTTCATATATGTGATGACGGCAAGGGAGATATAACAATTCTCTATTGAGGTGTTGTTCTAATAAAATGCAAGTACCTTGTAATCTACCTGTATTTGTCGCTGTAGTATCAAAACATAAAGCTTGTACCTTGTTTGGAAAGAATGTTGTTTATATTAACTGTTATAAGAAATTGTTTTTTAAATACCTTTTCTGTTAGATTCCATTCATTTAATAGTTTGAGTATGGCGTCTGTCTGTTCTTTTCCAGTACCAGCTGACAGGGCAGGTACTCCAAGTAGATGTTCAATGCCATTTGTTGTTATCACAACTGGTAATCTGTCTACTTTTGCATTTCCTGTGATCGATGGTAAAATTTTTCCATCCCAATGTACAGTAATTTGATTTATATCTTTGTTTTTAAAATCCATCATCAGGTTTGCAGCAGTTTCCGAACGTAATTGTTTACGGCAAAGCCGAATCGATGTCTTACTGATTACTAGTGTACTGATATCATGTTCCAATGCTTCAGCCGCAGCTATCAGAATACGTACTGCATCCCTGTCACTTACCTTGGCCTTGTCTAAGGTCGCAACAAGCTTGGAAGTGATAAAATGTTTCATTCCTCGTTTTCTGTTTTTTTGTTGAGAGTTCGAGTTCGCAGTTTGGTCAGTATTATCATCACTATCGTATTCATCAATTAGTTCTTCTGTATTGTCACTCAAATCATTCGCTGTCAGGAATCCTTGGAATTGATCTTCGCCCTGCTTTTCTTTTCGCATTACCTCTTTTTCAATACGAATATTTCTTCGCTTTTCTTTTTCAAATAATGAACGATCGCATCCCACCATTGCACCAGGTCTACCTTCTTTACGTTGATTCTTCAAAAACTCTTTATCTTCTTCTATTTTAATTAAATCTAACGCATTCCCGTGCGCAATGTCAAATAAGTTTTCCATATTTTTAATAAACTCATCTTCTCGCCTTTTTTGAAGTGGTGTGCTGCGTTTGCACGTTTTTTGCAGATTTTTCCATTGGTGATATAAAGATTCAACTTTTTGAACACTTCTATCAATTTGACGAAATGGAATACGGGCTTTATTCCAAAAAATTTCGACCTCTTTGATAACCAGATATGCACTTGAACGAAGATCCAATTTCACTTTGCGCATGTTATAAAACAAAACTTTCAAAACTTGTCCATTGGAAGGCAGCTTAGATCCAACAATTTGGCTTTCGTCATATCCTAATAAATAAATTTTTTCACTAGCTCTTGTGTCCATTTTGCAAATACCATCAATATAAATTCTCTTTTTAGCAATAATGTTTCTATGATTAAAAGCTCAAAATACCTGCGCTTCACTCTTTACACACTTTTAATTGCCCCGTGGTTGACTTTACTCTGTTGTTGCCAACACTTTATTTAGCAAATCAAATATTTGTTTACATAGACGGTAAGAATGGGGGAACTGTGTTCGATGTACTGAGTTAGACACGCTTTGGTATTGTCAGTAATCAACGTAAACAACAACAAATCGTGAGCATACAAAAAAAAACAAATCGTGAGCATTTGCCGAAGAATAGTAATCATTAAACGTAAGTTAATTTCAAAAAAATAATATATTACAGACATATATGAAACATTTTACTTATAATTTTTTGCCTTGTCATGTGAAAAGTCCATATAAACCAGTTTTAGCCACTTCAGTGGGCATGTGCCACGCCTTAACCTAGGGCAATCAGTCTTAGATTTTGGAATTTCACTATTGGCATAAAAAGGAACAATTTGAGGGGGCGGTACACTTTTTTTGCAAAAAAAAAAATTTCCCATACAAAAAATGTTCGGTCTAATGTATATGCATGTTTAACACCAAACTGGTAGCTTTTTTTCAACATATTTTTTAAAGTATACACTGCCCTCCAGAGAAGCAAGCCGTATCGGCTAGGCCGGCGGCTAGCCGCTAAGCCGATTTTTTTTATTAGCCGCGCCGCCGCCGAAACGATCGGCTGATCGGCGGCTTGAGTTCAAGCCGTTTTTTGTTAAAATTACATAAGGTAATATTTGGTTGCAGAATTAACAAATTCAAAAATTAAGAGCACGAGATATATTCTAAATGGGGGTTTTCACACAATACTAATTTTTAATCCACATAACTTTTGTTCTTTCGTATTCACACTAGACTAATTATGCTGGCATAAAATTGTGCACGTATACACAGCTTTGTGTGTGTTAGTATTTTCTTTGCTTATTTCACGTTCATTAGTGTGTATGTGTTAGTTTTGTTCTGCTTGTGCGGGGTTGAAGCTGGTTGAAAAAATTATGCCAGCCAAAACCACTCTCTTCACCGAAAAAGCCCACAAACTGCGATTTTATGCCAGCACAATTAGTCTTGTGTGAAAACCCCCAATGTATAGATTTTTTTAGTCACTACATATATAAACATTTAAGTTAATAATGTATATATAGCATAATTAACTATAGACAGTCCCAACTCAAATTTCATTTAAGTCATTTTGTTTTTCATAAAGCCTTTTCCAATAAATTTTTTAAAGAACACGATAGTTCAGTTTGCATTTAAATTAACTTTCTCCTAGAGAGTGCAGTACACGTATTGTAAAAACCCACATTTGCTGTAGCTCTGACGTAACTTTGATGTCATTAAAAATTATTGCGAATAATTTAGTGCGAAGCAGTTTCATGATGACATCAACTCCAGAGCAAGATTAACATGTAGCTTATTACATTTCGTGTACTGCACGCTTAGGACGTGCTTTTTTTTACCGTGGTTCTTATTTTGGCTTTAAAATTAAAAAAAAGAAAGTCATGAAAAGAATGATTTTGAATTATGGTTGCTTATTGTGTGAATTATTTCTGTTTTTGCAATCTACTTTTACATATAACTGTTCTGTTTTTAAATGTAAAAAAATAAAATCTTTTGTAAATAAGGACATAAATTTATTTTTCATTCGACTACTTTTCTAGAACATGTACAATAGCTTTTTCACTTGCATAATGTGGTCATACAAACGCCCCTGGTATCAGGGGTTAAATTTTTCAAAACTAAACGGTGCTCTATGTAAGTTTTTAAATATTTCCTACCACTAATGCAATAATTAATAAACTTCTTTTATATTTTTTATATTGTGTACCATTATGTCCACGGGAACTCTCGCGAAAAAACCCCTATTTACAACTCAACTCTATTTTATTTGTAGTTTGAAATTTTGTGTCATGATTTAAACTGAACTAAACTAAACAACTGCTACTGACGAGTTGTATTTTTTTGTTGTTGTCAACCAAACTAACACAAAAATGTAAGAGATAACAATTTTTCTTTGCAGGTTTGGTTTTGATACTTATAAATTTCACAATTAAAACTCAAAAGTTTTGAGTTATAAACTATAAAAGGGGGTTAATATATGTACATACTTATTATTTATTACTTATTTTAATTATCTATTTTTTTTTAGTTTTTTGACCTTTTTAATGTTAATAAATAAGTCTATTTTTTGAAGCTTTAGGTCTATTTTTTATGTTTATTTTTTTGCAAAATTTTTTATATAAACTTCAAAATATTTTGTTAAAGAAAATTTTCTGGCGAAATATTGAAAAAATTTTTCAAAAAAAATAAACATAAAAATAGACCTAAAGCTTAAAAAAATACTTATTTATTACTTTAATTCGGCTAAGCCAATATTTTTCTTTAGCCGATAATTTTGCCGGCTTGTAGCCGATTAGCCGCCGCCGCCGAAATTTTTTATTCGGCTTGTTTCTCTGCTGCCCTCATATCATGAACATTCTTAATTTATTTCAGATTTAAAAAAAAACAAATTTTGTATCAAAATAAGTGCAATAACCCTGAAGTATAAAAATATGCTATAAACATGTTAGTTGAATTTATAGTAACCTTTAAAGCCAAAGTTATATTATTTTCTTGGTTAATAGTTTTATTTCAATATAGTCAGTTCACATTTTTGTATATATCGTATAAACTTACCAGTTTTTTCTTTGTCATCGGGAGCCTCGTCATGTAATAACTGCTGCTCATCTTCACCAATAGTTAAATTAATACCTTCTTCATTGTCGTTGTTGCCGCCATCTCCGTTTGTTTCATCTTCATTGTTTAAAATTTGATCAGACTCATTATGCCCGTTATCCGTGTGCTCCTCATTCTCTTCATGGTTATTTCCTATATCGTCTTCTTCGGTTTCCTCAATGTCATTTACAATAACACATTCATCGTCAACATCCCCTACTTGATCAACTTCGTCATCGTCATCATGATCGGATTTTTCATCGTTTTCAGGTTCTGCTTCTTCTTCTTCTATGGGTTCTTCTTTTATTTGAATATCACACACGGCATCCTCCTTTAGTGGTCGTTGTACAGCTTTATTTTTGGCATTTTTTTCTTCTATATTTACAGCTTTACCGGTAGATGATTTTCGAGCTGGAGTACCTTTGCCTGACGAAAAGACATATTTGGCTGGATCTACGCCTTCACTTTTAAGAGCCTTAAATTATGTCAAATAAATACAGAAAAATATAAAATTTACGTTTCATGTGTACATACTTTTTCCAATCTTTCTATTAAAACACACTTCGGCCCTACTGTGTCCAATTTTCTTTTTTCCAATTCTTCCTTAAGGTCACACACACGTAACTCAACCAATTTTTTACCAGCGTCAGACATCTTACTATTTTTAAATTATCCTTTTTTTAGTATGTATTTGCGCTTAAGACTTTCACTTAGTATTTCTGATATTCTGAAGATTTTAATTATTTTTTAAAAATATTTTTCCGTCTACAACAGTGCGTGGAAAATTTGCCTTCATGAATAAAAATGGCGTAAGCGAACAATAAGTAGAGCCAAGTGAGCCAACAGTAATACCAAAGTTAATGTTTCACAACTATCGCTCGGGCACTGCTACACGTTCAATATTTATCACGCGATCCGGACTCTGTGCCTTGTTTCTGTAACTTGCGAGAAATTTTCGCATCGAGAAATTTTATAAGATTATAAAAGTGTAGCAGTGCCATTCAAGGCTGGAACACAGTTCTAGTCTGACACAGGGTCTAAGAAGCGGGTATCAATTACACACAAAAAATTCTATAGGTTATATTTCCTAAAAACATGGTATAAATATAATTAAAAAAAGGGTAGAATAGCAGTTACTATGTTCCTAGAGTAATATGCCTTAAATTTTAGTTGGTTGCCATGTTCGAAAAATCAACTAAAAAATTAGTCAAAGTTACTTACAAACTTTATTAAACTAACAGCGACAGCTAAGTACATTGCCCTTAACATTTTAGCAAAATTTACCTTTTTTAAATTAGCTAATCTCCAAACCAAATTAAATTTTTTTTATTTTGATTCACAATATTTTATTGCAAATTTTAGAAAAAAATAATCCTGAGCATATTATACATTTAACTTTATTTATACAGAAATGTTCTAGACATTTATTTGTTTCCAACGTTGATATAAACGCGAAAAAGCATTCCAAAACTTGAAAAAACTTCAATAGTTAAATGCCATTATTTCCTTTTACTTTTTGGGTACCGTCAAAACAAAATTAACCTCTGGAACATACCTGAAAGAAAAGCCATGACCAAATTTCACTGGAAATCTTGAATTTTCTATTTGCGGAAGCAGAGGAACAAGTTCTGAATTTTTAGGAGCCAAACTTGCCATTTGTATGTTACTACATTGCTTCTTGAACTGGTTGGAAACAGATCTGTTGATAATAAAATTGTTTTTTTTTAAACCTCGAGATGCAAGAAATGTGTTAAAGTACCTACTTTTTAAATCATCTTTATGAAATGCTTCTGCATTTTCTAAAAAAAAATTTAACTAAATTTTTTATAATATTTTTATATAAATTTTTTTACGTACCTTAATTTTCTTAAACAATTTTTATAATTGACAATCAAATACATAAACAAACAGTAAAAATTTATTTCGAAGACGATACCTAATACGCTTTGTAACGTTAGCTTGGAATTTTTGTAATATGCGATTTGAAATCATCTATTTGACTTAGTTGGTAAAACTTAGTTTTTTGTGTTCATACAAAAAGAAATTAACTAACAAAGCTTAGTCGATATAATATCGATTATTTTTTTGTGTGTAAGGTGTAGACTTCAACTCGATATCAGTCCCAATCTCATGAAACATTTCATGAAATAAATTTTATGAGATATCTCATGGTATCTATCCCATGGTATGAACTGCCAATAACACGCACCCATAAAAAAAATTTCATATATAAAGAAGTTTAGTATTAAATCGAGTTTTTATATAATAAATGACAAAAATTACTAATATTTAACAAAAAATCCTAAAAAAACATAAAAAATAAAGAAAGTTTATTAAAAAAGTGTGAAGTTAACAAGCCAAGCTCTCAGATATTATGAAGTTTTATGAGATTGAAAGGCATATGCCCGTGTTCCTGGTGTTTGATATGCAATTAAATATTGACAATTACATTCCACTCTTCTCACGACGTTTTCTTACATATTAAGTCACATTTTATTTAAGGTGAGGGCTAATTACATTTTTCCATTAATATTGTATGCTAAAACATCGAATATTATTTAGGACTGAATATTAATTAAAAGCTTGTTTTCTTAAACACACTTATATATATACGAATAATCAGAAAACTTCAAATTTTAATTCTGAGGTTATTGTTTTAGCTATGGGCTGTAACTCAATATCGGCATAACAAAATTTTCCATTAAATGGGTTGTATAAGATGTTTTATGTTAACTACCTGAGTTAGGGACCGTTAAATCCCGCTATGGTAAAATTTGAAAGTAAATTTTTTCATATATAAAAAGTTAATAAAACCTGTATTGCGATTCAGTAACTATTTACAATTCGACGATAATTATAGCGAATACCGTTAAAAACTTTATGAATAGCAAAATAGCTATATAATGATTCTAATATCGTTAATTTAGTTTTCTGAATCGCACTACTGGGGCCTCACTGTGTATAACTGTGATAGAAGTGCATTCTATTGACAACAAAAAGTCGATAAATAACTAGTTTAATTCGACTTGGTTACACTTTTAACGATGACACTTGTCAGCCATATTGCTCTTTCTTTCTTTTTCTGACCACGTTCTATGCGAGTCGTTTGAAATAAATATGAGCTTCACAATTTCCAAAAAACGCAAGGTAATTAAAAAAAAGGAGCCTTGCAATTAGCAAAAATATATGATTTTTATTATAAAGTGTTGTTATATATATTTGCAAATGTGTAAAGTATTTTAAAAGTGATGTAAACTGCCAGTGTTTGGACTAACCTCAAAAAGTGCAAGTGTCAAAAAAGCAAAATCTAATTATTAGAAACCAATATGATAGATATCTTAAAAGTTAAAATATGTATGTGATAATTAATGAAATGACATGCTTTTTGTCTTTTCAGTTTGTTGCCGATGGCATGTTCAAGGCTGAGTTGAATGAGTTCTTGACCCGTGAACTCGCTGAAGATGGTTACTCCGGTGTCGAGGTACGTGTGACTCCAGCACGTACTGAAATCATTATTATGGCAACTAAAACCCAACAGGTTTTGGGTGAAAAAGGTCGCCGTATTCGTGAATTGACCGCTATGGTTCAAAAACGTTTCAACTTCGAACCTGGCCGTATTGAATTGTACGCAGAAAAGGTTGCCACCCGTGGCTTGTGCGCCATTGCTCAAGCTGAGTCTCTTCGTTACAAGTTGACTGGAGGTTTAGCTGTTCGTCGGGCATGCTATGGTGTCTTGCGTTTTATTATGGAATCTGGTGCCAAAGGTTGTGAAGTCGTGGTTTCCGGAAAATTACGCGGTCAACGTGCCAAATCCATGAAATTTGTTGACGGTCTTATGATTCATTCTGGTGACCCTTGCAATGACTATGTTGAAACCGCCACCCGTCATGTTTTGCTGCGTCAAGGTGTTTTGGGTATCAAGGTTAAAATTATGTTACCCTATGATCCTAAGAATAAAATCGGCCCTAAGAAACCATTGCCCGACAATGTATCTGTTGTGGAACCTAAAGAAGAGAAAATATATGAAACTCCCGAAACGGAATACAAAATGCCCGCCGTGGTACCCATCTATGATGAAGCTGCTGAAATGTAGAGCAGTGGTTAAAAACAAATTTGTTTATTTAAAAAATTTATTGAAAGAAACACAAGTGTAATGAGGGTCTATTTTGCTTTTTATAGGACAACATTTACAATTTTAAGCATATTTTTAAATTGAAAATAAATATAAAACTAGTAAAAAGAAAACAATTTTTTTAAATTTTGTTTCAAATCAAATGCCGTTATTTGCCCGGTTTTTTAAAATTATTTATGACGCTTATTAATAATTTCACTGGTGTTTGGTTTAATTTTACGAAGGTGTCAGAGGTGACATACAAATTTTAATTTCTTAAAAAACGACACCTAATTTTAAACTGATATGATGTTGATGCTGTTTTTATAATAAAAGAGAGGGTTCTTAGTGAATATTTTTTATGCATTTTGTTATTGTAGCACAAAAAAACTGCATTCAAAACATCGAATTCATATTTTTGTGTAATAAAAAACGCGTATTTTGGCTGCTGGGTAGCAGAAGTAACAAAAAAACTCATTGCATATCTTAGGGATTAAGAAAAATTAAATATAACATTAATTAACCTGCCTTTCAGAAACAGGATGTTTTACAGAGATTTGTTTCTTAAATATGCCTTTTATATTTCTTCAATATACCTTGATATTTCTTATTTATTTATAACCTGAGCTGTGTTTCCCTTCTGCTACAAAAATGTAATTCGAAAAAAATTTTTAACGCCAAGTTTTCGTTTCGCTTTTTTTGTACATTTGTATTTGTAAAGTCGCTGAATGCGAACAACATAATTCTTTTTTTTATTTAAGGAACTTGTTAAACATTCACTGATTATCATCATCTACATAAAACATGACAAACAAACGAAGAGACAAACAAATAAATGGACGACACCAGCGTCATCAGATGAAGTTAACAACAGCAACAACAACAGGAGTCAATGGATAATATTTAAGTTATTTTTTTTTGTTAAATTGCAATTATGTCGGTCGTGTTTAATACAATTTTCGGACAATACTTGATTTGGATGTCAACTTAGGTTACGAAATATGTTTATTTATTTATTTTTTTTTCTTTTTGAGAATGTGGAGAGGAATCATGTCTTTGCAAAAATTTAAAAAAACGTATCAGAAATTAAGAAAGCTTATTTTTCAAAAATAAAAATGTAAAGACAATGTTTGTGCGTTTCTTAAAAAGACCTTTGACACACATTTTTGTTTTGTAGGGTAATCCACAATGACCCACATTTTGAGCAAAATCATAAAGGAAATGTAAACGCAATCAATGAATGAAAGGAGTATATTTTCCAATTTAAATTTATTTACAAGCATTTAATTACATTATTACTGCAAAGGAGCAGTTATGTAAGTAAAGGAATTGAGTTTTGCATTACATAGTGGCAAACTGTGTGGTCCAATACAGTTTGGTTTTTAAATGTGAAAACAATAATTTAAATTTACGAAAAATGCAGAAAATATATACATATATTTTTTTAATAACGGCTGTTTACAGTATAAAAGTGTGCATTCTAGAATCAATTATCGTTTTAAAACTGTTACACAAATTAATTACATTGGGTGGTCCAATTGTTGTTAATAAAGTAATTTGTTGTGAAGCATGCTGGTTGATGGCAGCAGGCTATCCCCATAAACTATCAGTCTGTAGTATTTCTAAAATTTCAGATAAGCAAAGTCGGTTAATTGCGGGCCGAGATATATAAAACCTTTAGAAAACAATTTTTTTGAGGCAAAATCCATTCATATATCCCAAATATCTCAGTAGCTATGGCCACTGTTACCACACACCTTTGCATTGTTACCACACACCTTTGAGCGGCAAACTAATTTGGGTAAAAATGCTTTTGGATAAGGCCAAGCCCCCTTACAATTGCATACGCTTTATGACATTTTTTAATACGAAACTATAATAGTGGTTTCACTATAATATACATATGTATGTATACGTTTTGAAATAATTGGCCTTTTCACTGCTGATGGCACTCGCCACAGGACTGTGATATCCTGCAGCCTGAAGAGCCGCTCAATCCTAATATAGAATTCGCACAGTGGAAGAAAAATCCAAACAGTTGCCATTTTGGCATTTGCCTAAAATCTTCTTCGCACCAATTAATTTGCAGTCTCATTTCCGGATATCACAGAGTGCCCCGGAACCCAGCAGAGTGTAATACCCTCGAGTCCCTGGAGCGCTGATCTGCAGTGCCTGACCGCCTTCGACCTCACCAGTCTCAAACTCGAGCCCTAAAAGCAGTTTAGATATCCACATTAATAGTGATTCGTTCTCCCCTTAGACCACTGTCTTGCCGAGATAAGTGTGCGGCCCGCGTTATTGTAAATATATTCACTTGGAATACACTGCAGTGATCGTTTAATCTGAAAGACTCCACTATTTCAAGAGATTCACTGAAGATACCTGCTCCAGTCACAGTGTCCGTCTCAGACCCATCAGTGTACATGGCCGTTCCCTCAAGCGGCCAGTGGCTATTCACCCAAGCTGATCTATTTAATCTGCCCGATCTGTGCAATAAAGGAAGGACTCCCATTAATTTTTCATCACAAACATTTCTGTAAAACAAAGGTACACCCTATTTTCGACCCCTAACAGGGTGCTCCTACAAAGATTTAATGTAAGATCGACCCAAATGTTTCTTTGTTCTCAAACTTTTTTGTGAAAAATACTTACCCCCTATTTTCAGCTTCTAACTAAGCTGCCATACAAAATTTGAAAACATTAGGGCAAAAAACCCTGCAACTGCCTTAGAGTCGCCTTCATAGGAATTAAATGTTTCAGAGGCCCCCATTAGTTTTTCCTCCAAACTATATTTCCAGAACATATTTACCCCCTATTTCCATACAAAGTTTACAAAAATTATGTAAAAACGCCCATAAATTTCCCAGAGTCGGCCTTAGAGAAATAAAGTGTATGACCCCCCTTATATATGTATATATGTATATATATTCCTAGAACATACATACACCAATCTTCATCGCCTTAGAGGGCTCCTATACAAAAATTAGGAAATTGTAATAAATCCCCCCTACAGCCACAAGAGTGCTTGTGGATAGGTCAAATGTAGTAATGAACCCAACTCAATTTTCCTTGTAAACGTTAAACTGGGAACACCTCTTTCGCCACATTAAAATTTTTTTTTAATTAACAAATTGTGTTTTGTAGAAGTCAAATTGTCAATTCCATTGTGATGGGTGTGACCATTTTGCTCATAATTTGGCTTACGACTTAAACACTTTAAAATTTTTATTTTAAAATGACCATGACTTTTAAGGATGTTTTGTTTTTAACTATTGATTGTAGCTAGACACCAAAGTAACCTTATTTCTGCTTACAATGACCACTTGAAGAATGTAAAGAACAAAGTGAATTTTATATACCGTTCACATTGGTCTTTCAATATACTCAGCCATCTTTTCTAGCTGAGTTATTTTTGACTGAAAATATTATAATAAAAATACCTTGTGGCAGGGTAAAAGTCCATAGAAATCCTACCTTTTGAAAGAAAAAATTTTAACGTTCGTATGTATAATAGAAATATTATGTAAAAGGTCTGAGGTTGAGAGTTTTAAAAGTTTTCGACATTATTCATGTTAAAAGTTAAATAAAATTTTTTTGGAACATTCGAAGTGGATAGAAGTAATAGTTTCCCAGATATAGCGTATCAAAAATTTTATAAAAATTGTTTATTTATATGGGGGGATCACCTCTCTCTGCTTTTATCCAAATAGTTTTTTTTTTTTCAAAATGTAAGCCTGATTACTCAATTACTTCTTGTAGAACATTTTAAGTCCACAGCTGTTATAGTTTCTGGGATTTAGCGTATCGAAAATTTAATAAAAATTGTTAATTTGTCTGGGAGCTGCCCCTTTCCCTGCTCCTACTCAAATTTGATTTTTTCTAAAATGCAGGATTTATTTTAGTTTTTGTAGAATATTTGAAGTCGATAGCTCTTACAGTTTCTAAGATTTTAGCGCAAGAAATATTTCACAAAATTTGTACAATTGTAGGGGAAATACCACTTCCCCTGACCCTATCTGAAAAAAATATTTCTCTTATTTAGATCCCTATCTTTGGAGTATGCGTGCCAGGTTTTATGGCAAGAGTGACTATATTTACTGAGATATATAGGGATATATGCACGAATTTTGTGCTAAAGAAATGGCTTAATTTGGGGTTTCGCTTATATCTCGGTGAATAGTGAACCGATTTCGCTGATTTTAAACAGCGATTGTTCCAGGGATATTTCTAATAGTTTGATTCCAATAAATGATCCGTGCTTCTTTATTTGACTCCGGAAACCTGATCCAGAATGTATATTCTTTATAGGGTCGCAAATGGATAATAAAGATATTGCAAACGGAATGACAAACTGATATAATATACCCTAATTACTATGTGAAGGGTATAAAAAAATAAAAAGACTGAAGAAATTCACATTGTTCAAGCCACTGAACTATTCGATTTAAACTCTTGTGAAATATATAAAAATAAACTATCAACCAATTTACTTATATTTCAATCATTTTCATTCTCTTTTAGACGTAAAATGGGGTTCCCCATTATAATTCATTTTAGAAGAGGTTGATCATATACAATTAAAAACAGTCAAACTAATTTACGCAGTAAAAAAGTTAATGCCTGTTCTCCATATTTAACCCTTAAAGTAAAAATTTTTTAAGTTAAAATATAGGAAATTAAGTGGCTTATTTATGGGCTCAAGGTCAACTATCCTTCAATAAAACAATTTGCTTTATTAAAGAGGTATTTGTTTTGATGTTTATTTCAATATTTCGAGCGCCATCAGTGCTAATAAAGCAAATTGTTTTATTGAAGGACAGTTGACCTTGAGCCCATAAATAAGCAACTTAATTTACAAATTGTAAGGTCGGTATAATATTACATACTTATACAATTATATGTTAAAATATAGGGTCACTTTCGTCACCCATCTTTAGTGACAATTTTTGGGCAGAAATCACGTTCTTTCAGTTATAGATTTTATTAAATCGCATCCTCCTTTTGGAATCAAAATCTTTTTTCATTAATAACTAATTTAGCGCTTTTAAGTTATTATTAAAAATTGAGAGTAAAGTGTAACACCCGTCACAATGGAATTACCCACACAGTACAATATTAGCCCCATTAATTTTAGTCATTAATAAAAAGTAGCAGTCGGGTAAAAAATTTCTTTTTATGTCAAAATTTTTTTCTAATTTTGTGGTGGAAACAATAATGCACTGCATTACAAGGAACTGGCATTATATATCGTTACCTAAATATAGAAAGGCCTTAATTCGTGCTTCATATAAGCCGAAATTTTAATTTATTTAGGTAAATGGTCTGCTCCTATATCGGAATTATCCAAAAAATGTTCGACTTAAAAGAAACGAGCTAGGACCTTTATATATAAGGACAACCATATAGTATGTAAGTGTTAAAAAAAACGCAGACAACATTAAAATTTTCCACATTTCGTACTAAGACGAGCCATAACCATTTATAACTATTTTTAACATTAGCAATTACGATGTTAATTTTCGATAGTTGTTGGTTAAATACATTTTGCAAGATCACGCATCAAGTATCGGTGGAAGAGAATAATAAATCTAAGCTGGATGCTACAAGAGGTGGCATTATTTTTTAGGCATTAAATTAGGCAATGAGCGTATTTACAAAAGGGTGTACTAATAAATGGTGTTTTAAAACTTAGAGCATGTTATTATTCAGTCTAAATTTATCACTTTTAAAAAGTTACTTCTATATTAAAAATATCCTTTTTCTTTAACGAAATCCATTAAGTTTCGTAAAAAAAATTTATCATTGTTGTTATTTCAAATGCTACATTAAAAGCACCGGTTTGTTGTTGCAACTGAAATTGATGTTAATGTTATTGTTTTTATACGTTAAGAAAAAAACATTTCAAAAAATGTTTGTTGTAACCAAAAACTAAAATTGAAGCACGAATCTAATAAAAACGTGAACATTCCAAAAGAGCAGTAGAAGTCGAAATAATATTTTGATAAATTTTTAAACAAAATGAACGTTTCGAATATATGGTAAAATCAAACAAAAGATCAGAGGCGTAACATATGTTTAATACGGAGCAAAATATCTAGGGTCTGATTTGTTTTCAAAGCCTAGAGTGATATTAGGATTGGTAAGACGAAAATGAAGAACATAAAGTGAAAAAACCCTTATTTCATAGAATTACCTAAACTGGGATCACCGGGATATCGTTTCTTCTTGTCTGGTTACATTCAGAACCCAAAGGGATATTTAAACCACGTGTGGGGAGAGTACGATGGATGAGCTCTCAGGTTTAGCAAAAACAATTCTGTAATCATGCGTCGATAATTTTCACCATTGACATTCGTCGCCTGGCATCGAGAATTAAAAAAAGTTCCAATAATGGGATAAAGCACAAACAGTTACCCTGGAGCAATGCAATGGTTTTTGAGGTTTGAATCCAGCGTTGGGAATCTTGGAGACCAGTAACGGCAGTTTTGCTTGTTGACGTGGCCGTTTAAGTGAAAATGAGCCTCGTCGCTCATTGCGAAAACGCTCTAACATCGTCAGATATAAATGTTCCACGGCCAGGACCCTGTCAATCTTCAAGGACTCCCGAAAACATTAAACTGGTCTAAAGCAGTTTACGTGAAAATCCGCGACTTTAAATACGGAAAAGAGCAGCCTCACCGGGACGTTTAAGAACAATTATTTATAAAAAGATCCGGAGTTCCATCCTTTTAAAATTCAAATCGTTCAAGAACTAAAAGAAAGTGGCTTTGATTAACGAAAAAAATTTTGTGCAGCGATGTTAGAGCATTTCTGCACTCTAAATCCCATTTTTTGCAACGACGCACAGTGTGGTGTGGGCGGCCACAAATGAAAATAATTTTTTTTATAATTTTAGAATTTGATTGATACAGTTTTGTTACATAGATTTTAAGTAACATTAATCAAAAATGAGTATGTAATATGTTAATATAAAGAAAAGTTAGAGCTAATCAAATTTGAATGTTTAATGTGAATGTTAGGCATGCAAAGAAATATGTAAAATAACGTGAATATGCTAAAGAGTTAACATAATATAAATTGTGGATAAAGCCGGCAATATTTGTGTTTATATTATAGTGTGATATTACTAAAATATGGTAACGCACTTTTTTTTATCCATTTGGCTGTCATATGTGTTTGCTGATTTTAAGTAGCGATTGTCTTCAGGATATTTCTAATAGTTTGACACCAATATCTGGTCCGTATCACTTTATTTGACTCCGGAAACTTGATTTCAAAAGACGGACAGATGGACATGGCTATATCGACTTCCCTATCTATAAGGATCCAGAATATATTTACTTTGTGGGTTCGAAAATGGATAATAAAGAAATTACAAAAGGAATGATAAACTGATATATACCCTTATCACTATGTGAAGGGTAAAAAAAGATTTAGACTAAAATAGGAATTATGTAAAAGTAAGAAACTTAACTTACTACTACCATGTGTGTGGTCTTACCACCAAATTACTTTTAGTAGACAGTTAAGAAGCTTAAGTCGGATTTTAGTAAATTTATATGCTGCATTGCAATATGAACATATGTATATGTGCTGTACAAATTCGCATCTTATACTTTGTATTAATTACTTATTCAAATCGTAATGGAGGTTCTATTAAATTGACTTCTTAAATTCTCATCAATAATGTTTAAAGTAATAATGTTGAAATTAGATATAACTATTTAGCCAAATTGAGCTTATAATTGATGAGTTCTTCATTTTGGTTTAAAAAAAAACATTTATTTGAGTTTTTATTATATTAATTAAAAAGAACTGAACAACTAACAAACTAGTTAGTTAGATGATTGCAATGTTAGTAGTAAACTATTAACCTGCAAATGATGATACAATAAATTTAATGTAAAACAGTAACATTTGTAGGCAATTAGGTTTTAAAGAACTTAAACTATGTATGTAAGTAAAACGTTATACATACACACATTGTAATCATCATTTTAAAATAAAAATATCTGATATGTTAAACTCAAAGAAAAAATAAGTAAAATTTAATATAAAGTTACTTCGTAAGCGCAATTTAAATTACACTATGCAACAAGAAAAAATTACATTTGGTGACCACTTGATTTTTTCGAAATGTTATGGTCCCCTGGGTACAAAAACCGTCAAAATTCCAGATTTTTTTATTTTTCAAAATTTCAGATCTTTGAAGAGGCTGCTCCAACGATTTTATCAATATATTGACGTAATCCAATTGTTATTTTTTGAATTCTCAATGGTTTCAGAACTATTTATCCCGCAACTATTAAAATTGAATTGTTTTTAACCAACATTTAAGAATTTTTATTTTTTGGAAATTAATAAAAATAGGAAATAGCAAAAACGTTCTTTTTTTATTAATTCCCACTTGAAAATTGAGGGATAAATGTCGGTTTTATTTACAAAAAAGTGAAGTTACCTGATTTTAACAAAAATTTACATTTTTAAGGATTTTCCCAACAAATTTTGTTATCATTTTCGATGGAATAGGCACTTTAAAAGTTAAAAATCCCTGCTTTAAAAATCAATGCCTATTTTTGTACAGGGTGCCCGTTGTCAAAGTATACTACTTTGTTTTGCCGCCATATTGGGAAACATTAGTCTTGACAGTTCATATTTGGCAGTCGTGAAGTAGAGACGTGGCAAATATATTATGGAAATATATTTGGTAAACCAACGTCTTTTGTTCGTTAAAACATTTGGTCAAAATCAATCATTAATTTTCCTGAAAAAATCATAATGAGTGACGAGGCACATTTTCATTTGAATGGATATGTGAATAAAATAAATAGTCAATTCTGGACAATGGAAAACCCTCAAACTGTTCATCAGTCACCTTTGCATCCATTAAAAGCGAAAGTCTGGTGCGCAATTTGGTCAGAAGAAATCATTGAACCTTATTTTTTTAAACTGAAAGCGGCGTAACGATAACTGTTAAAGGGTGGCGACATCGGAATATGATTGAATACTTTTTAATGCCACAATTGCATGCTTTGGACTTGGTTAAAAGGTGTTATCCACCTCACATACATCCAGGATTACAAAGGAAATACTGCGATATCTCCTTCCAAAACAAGTTATTTTAAGAAATGGTGATGTTAATTGACCTCCACGGTCGCCCGATTTGACTGCTCTTTGTGGGAATAACTTAAAAGCAAAGTTTATGCACACAAACCAAAAACGCTGAAACAACTCAAACAAAATATTCGTGATGAAATTATTGAAATACCGCGCGAAATATATGAGCATGTAATGAAAAAACATTTATCTGATATTGTATTTCATACATCATTGCAGTCATTAAGTTAAACATTTTGAGTAAACTACAATACTTTTTAAATTTTGTATTTAATTGTGTATAGTTAAGGAGATATTAGAATTCTAATTTTTCCCAATGTGACCATTCTTACCAACTCATGATACGAATTTCCGCAAATCCTGTCTTCACGGATCTATACATCAGCAATGGTACCTGCAGTCTAAATCTCCAGCTTAACGCGTTTAAGCTGCACTATCATAAATGAGTAGGTAATCTATTAGTCTGCCAGTCACCAATGCTGGCCATTTATATATCGATGTGTTGTACACCAAATGCCCTCTGATTTATTTAATCCTTTCACTGACGGGCTTAAGATATTTAAAGTCCAAAAGTTTTACTTTTTATATTTTATAAAGTAAGGCCAAAAAAATAGTTATAAATTGTTTTGCGGCTTTTTTATATCTCTTCTAAATTGTTTTTTTTCTTTAAATCTTATTTACTTCCACTCTTATTAAGCTGGTTTTGGCATTGCAATTGTCACTTTTGAGTTTTTTGGTATTATGTATGATATACGTCAATGTAAAATAAATGGGCGTAAATGCCTCTTCTTCTGTCGTATTCGACAACGTCAAACACAATGACAATATTTTTTCTTAGGTTCATTTAAATAATTCCATCATCAAACCAATAGTCGCACATTAACATTAAATTGCAAAGTGCTGTCATTATATGTATATTTACGCAAGCCTATTGACACGACAACATATCTATTAGGTAATATATGATGTACGCATGAAAAAAAAACATGAAATATAATCATCATTAGTATATTCGTTGCTATTTAAATCTGTTAGTTTTTTTGCAGATTTAATGGAAGAACTACTCTTGTACAATATTTATTCATCTAGTTATTTTAATATGTATAAAGCATGTAGTTTCTGGCTCATTGACTGTCATTATAAACTTCTTGTTATATTTCTTAATAGACCTCTAGTACACATACATACTTCAATTTGATGTTGCACAATAAACGTAAAATTTCAGTTTCATTTTCTTGTTTTGGAATAAAATGCATTTTTACATCCGACTCTTTTTGGTCATACATATTTCTATAGTTTTTGATGATAATGGTGATGAGAACAACATGCATTAAATTAAACCTCAGTTGGGCTAAGATGGCAAATACCATTTATTTAGATAAAAATTTTTTTTTCTACAAATTTATTTTTAGCGTATTTTTGAACAATTTTTATTTTCTTAAATTTCCTTATTGCTTATTAGGCTTATTGGTTAAATTTTTTATTGTGATAAGATTTTAATTGAAGAATTATTTTGAAAAAGTTTAGTTTCCCGATACTAGCCGAGTGGAATGCATTTTCAGAGCCCGCTACAACTCCTCATCAGCACTCTTTGTTCGGTACTGAGCATTGGTAGTAAATATCTTCTATTTAACCCAAGTTTTATTGCATAAATAAATATTGAATAGTAAATATCTTCTATTTAACCCAAGTTTTATTGAATAAAACTTGGTTTAAATAGAAGATATTTACTACCAATGCTCAGTACCGAACAAAGAGTGCTGATGAGGAGTTGTAGCGGGCTCTGAAAATGCATTCCACTCGGCTAGTATCGGGAAACTAAACTTTTTCAAAATAATTCTTCAATTAAAATCTTAAAAAATTGAACCAATTAGCCTAATAAGCAATAAGGAGATTTTTTTTTCTTCCTTGAAATATTTTTTAAAATAAAAAATATATATTACTTAAAATGCAAATAATTTAATTTTAAAAAAATTTACACATACCACAAAAAATTTAATTAATAATTAGTAAATGGCCGGGTGGTTATTGTTTGCTGATTGGGCAAGGATTTTTTATATGTGAACAAAGAGTCCTCTTTTAAATCAGCATATTTCGGTATCTCGAATATGAAAAAAGATATTAAGCTCCACATTTGCCTTATATTACCAGTTTTACAGTTTATAAAATACTAGCTAAACTACGGTGTGCTTCGCTACCCCAATCATAGAAAAATTGTTTCTTCATTATCTATTATCAAAATATGAAAAAAACATTTATATGTATATATTTTTTTGTTTACTGGTTGCCCCACATAATTTGCAACAAATAATGAGTCATCCCTACTATTTAATTATCATATAAAAATTGGGAATTGACCAGTTTTTATAGTTTTGGAGATATTCAGAAAGCTTTAGTTAGCAAAAAATCTTTTATTCTGTTATTTATTCCTAAAAAGTACCAAAATATAATTTTACCCCTTTTTATTACAAAAAGTATCGAAAAGATATTTATATTTTTTTGAGTTTGTTTCTACGTTTATTTGTTTAGAAGTTATAAAAACTATTTAAAAAGTACCAAAATAATATTCTAGCCCTTTAGTACCCCTTAGTCCCAGAATTTAAAAAAGTACCAAAAACATATTTACATATTTTGGTATCCTGAAGAATGCAATTAAAATTATGTTTCTATCTTCATTGGTTTTAAAGTAACAAAAAGTACCAAAACATAATTTTAACTCTTTTTCCCCCTTTGGCTCCAAAATTGAAAAAAGTACGAATAACGTAATCATATTGCTTTAAGACCTATCGAACGTAATTTGAATAATGTTTTTGTTTTATTGGCTTAAAAGTAACAAAACAACAAAACAAAACAATTGCCAATAAAAAAAGGAGCCTATTGTTCCTTCGGGACTTGAAGTAACTCCCTGTAAAAATTAAAAAAAATCGATCCACTGGTGTGGCCAGCTATAAAGTACCAACAAACATACATACAACCCTTATTTATATAATAGCTTGTTTTGCCTCATTTTTCACTTTCTCCGATATTTGTTTTTATCCCCATTTTGATATGCTGCATCTTACATTCGAACTACGTAAATCAATATAATTTATTTGCAGAAAACCACAAAACAAATGAACTTCATTGCTGCACTTCAAAGAAAGGAAAATATATTAATGTTAAAAATGAAAAATGCGGCACACAATTTGTTTGCTTTACAATAGCTTAGGAGCTTTTATTAGCTTGTTTAAAAATTAAAAAAAAGCAAATGCCTTTATTAACTTTTTTAATAAGAAAGCAAATAAATTATTAATAATCCGACAATATAATTAAAATATTTTTATTATTAATCTATAACAATGCTCACTTCGCAATTAAGGGTTAAAATATACTGTTTTTTTTTTTTGGCAAAAACAAAGATCCGTTTGTTTAAACTTAAACAAACTACCAAAAAGCTGTATTCTTAGTTGCTATTTGTATTGAAATCCAATTATTTTTTTTATTATCATGTAAACAGTTCTTGAAAAAAAATTTTAAAAACAAAACCAGTGAAACTTTGTGAAGAAGTACTTCTAATGATGACAATATTTTTGTGTTGGAATCGTTTTTATGGAAATCTAGCGCAAGGCTGGCGTGTCGAGCAACATACATACATATGCAACACAAACACCAATGGCATAACGATTTTTTTTGGGACTTTTTGTAAGCGACATTAAAGAATACAAAAATATATTACAATATTTTTAATGTGGCCACATTGGGCTTGATTTCATAATGTGAATTTTACAAGAAATATTCAATTACGGTTAAAGTAACAATAATATGAGACGAAATTAAAGTTTGGAAGCTTAAACTGCAAACAGGGGTAGCTTTCGTTCTAAAAGAAGAAACATATATAATTATGAACCGATTATAATGAAATGGGTTTTTATGTTAACATTTAAAAGTTTCTCTTTTATCACCAGCAAAGTGTCAAACTTCATATAAAAACAAGTAGGAGCGCTATATTCGGCCGTGTCGAATCTTATATACCCTTCATATTGGTCTTTTTATATACCTACCATCTGATCTAGCCGAGTTATTTTTTACTGCAAATATTATAATAAAAAAAACTGTTAGGGTGACTAAGGGGAAGTTTTAGAAGTTTTTACCCAGGAGCTGTGGGGGGGGGGGGGGGGGTTACAATTGCTCAAACTTAGTATGGGAGCCTCTTAGACGATTAAGAAAGGAGGTAATCATGTTCAAGGCCGACACTGAGGAAGTTATTGGCGTTTTTACATAATTTTTGTAAATTTTGTATGGCAACGCTCTTGAATGATGGAGATAGGGTTTAAGTATGTTGTAGGAACCTAATGAGGGTCTGTGATACATTTTATTTTTCTAAGGGCGACTCCGAGTAGTTTTACGGGTTTTAACCCAAATTTTTCCAAAGACTGTTTGGCGAACCTGCTAGGGGCCCGAGGGGTAAGTATGTTCCACAAATATTTTTGGGAGGAAAAATTAATTGGGGTCGGTGTTACACTTGACCTTTGTAGAAGCACCCTGAAAGCTGTGGGAGCTTTTTAAAAAAATAAAAATTGTATGACAACTTTGTAGGGGGCGGAGAAAGGGTGAAAGTATGTACAAAAATTTTCGTGAGTAAAACTTAACGGGAGTCGGTTTTACATTGCACTTGTGTAGCGCCAACTCCGCGGCAGTTTTAGGTGTTTTTATATACAAATTTTAGAGAAATAAACAGAGGCAATCTAGGTTTTTGGCTTATATATCAGTCAGTTATCGGATGTTTCAAGAGATGTAGCGTCGCCCTGCTTAAACTACATATTTTTGGTGCCCATGACATCAAATTAAGGTCAAAAGAAGTTAGTAATCAAAGACATTTAGTGCTCGCTGGTATTGGCCCAATATTCATAATAAATTAGTTTGGTGTTGTATTAATTTCGACAATTTTGTTTTTTTTTATATACAAAAGTAGACCTTCTTGCTGAGAGGATTTTTAATAAAATAAAATAAAATAAAATAAAATAAAATAAAATAAAATAAAATAAAATAAAATAAAATAAAATAAAATAAAATAAAATAAAATAAAATAAAATAAAATAAAATAAAAAAAATTAAATAAAATAAAATAAAATAAAATAAAATAAAATAAAATAAAATAAAAAAAGGGGTAGTTTTAAACTGCTTAAGGGCCTATTCAGCGAAAAAACGTCTGCCTTTTGTCGTCTTTGATGATTCCACAGATTAAACTTTGACCGCTTTTAACTGTCAAAGTTTTAATTTCCATATTGAACAAGCCTTTAGAATTTCACAAAATTATCTTTGAAATGTGTTGTAGGTCTTTTGTACCTTACGCTGATGTCATACATATGAAATATGATAGAATCGTGTTCAATTAAATCTTGTAACCAAATATTTGAAGGCATCCTAATGGATCACGATTTTGACGATGGTATGCTGTAAACATATGTAAATTATTAACAAGAAATTTTTATTCATAATAGTATTTACATATGCAAGTTTGCTTGTACATATGGCATACTAAATCAAAAACACGCACAACTCAAAATTCATTAGAATCGTTTCTTTTTACTTCCACCGCTTGCCAGATGAAATATTTAACAAGTGGAAGAACCTGCATTTTAGAAAACTTCATTTTAAGACTTTTTTTGCTGCTAAATTTAATTTCGTTATTCAATCAAAAAAGTTTTAAAAGCAGAAAAAATACTTTAAGGAAATATAATAATCTTGAGTTGTGACTGTTTATGAATTAGCGTACCATATGCACCATTACGTAATAAATTCAAAATAAATGAATTTGTATTTTTCCTGTTTTGTTGTGATAAATATGAAATATAAATAATATTGCATTTTTATAGGTCAGAAAAACAACAACAACATTTAAAAATGTTATAAAAATATAAAATTCAAGTGGCTTAGGGACTTAAATATTTAAAATCCTTTAAGTCTGTGGGAAATTGTATAAAATTAAAAAAAAAACATGCGTTGGCTAAAAAAAAAGTGGGAAAAGAAAAAGTTTATTTAGAAAAAGTCACGTTATATTATCTCTAAAATTTAAAAAAAAATGTAACCACTATTTATTGAAAAAACCTCAAAACACATAAAGATAGTGTTCAAATAAATATAGTCAACAACTTAGTAATATGCCCCCATATCCACTTTACAAGCTAAAATATTGATTAATTAAATTAGTTTTTGCTTACAAACATAAAAAATTATTGCAACTTAGTGGTCACGTTTATTTTACCAAATTATTTTCTGGTGTGAATATTTTTTTAGCTTTCCTTATAAAATTCTATTTTAATTTATTACCACGAGACTACATATGACCGACCGGACCCATCGTTAAATTGTCTACATAACTATTACGAATAAATTATTGCAACAATTTCCAAAATAAAAAACGCCCTGCCCTGTTTGTTAAAATTAAACAAAAAAAAAAAAAATCGAATAAATATTTCAATGAAGCCCACACAGGATGAATTATATTTAATTCACACTGAATTATTTTTTCACAAGTCATAAATTCGTATTTAATTCCTACATTTATAACACAGATCCTTAGATCATGCAAAGAACTAGAAAAAGTTACCAATGTAATCAAATAAAATCACAGACTTAAGAAATTTAATATGAACAACTTTGCTGGCGGTTGTAATTGATTGTTGCCGTTAAAATAATTAAATATTTTTTAACAAATCACTTTAACGTGCTGATGTTAGAAAAGGAAGAGAGTTTGAATTGATTTGTTTCTACAAGTATTGAACGAATTTTAGAAGCTGTATACTTTAAAGAAATAACAAAAATTTTTAAGATTCAAGTATAGTAAGACAGTGTTGCCGTTAGTTTATATTATAAAAGTGCCAAATTCTTAAAAACACAGTGCTTAATAAAGTGTTTTAAAAATAACAACCAAAAGTGCTAGATTATAAAAGCAATTTATCACATCAACATCAGTTAAATATAATTTAAGGGGATATTTTTTTGGGGTTTTTAATGCATAAAGGCTTAAAATAATATTAGTTATAGGTAAATTATACATGACGATGAATCAATGCTAAAAATAAGAAGCAAAAGTAATTGAATTTATGGCATTTTTTACACAACTATTTAAGCACTTATAGCTAAAGAAAAAGTGTTAACTACCCACCAAAAACTTCACTTACAAACTTTTTGATAATGACTTCCTTAATGCATTACTTTGTAGCCTTATAGGACACTTTTTTTTCATTTTGTTATTTAATTTGTAAGGACTTATTAAGAGCACGTTATGATTTGAAAAATCATGAGATTTTCTTAAATCAACCCTATTCAGATTACTTTAACAAATAAAGCAAAAAAAATATTGGTTTTAATTTTATTTTATATTTCAAAACAAAGTGTCTCTCTCGGTGGTCTAGGGGTAGCACGCTGTTGCTTGAGTGCAAAAAGTCCCTGGTTCGAATCTCATCTGCGGTAACTACAAAAAATGTAATTTTTAAATTAAAAATGTTATGTAGAGATATATATAATATTAAAATAAAATAAAAAAAACTTCTTCTTATTTTTAAACTATTTGCGACTACCTATTTTTTAAATTGCATCATTTAAAATATAAGTACTACCAAAATAATATCGGACATCGCGAACAAAAAGAAGTACTTTTTACAGTCGAATTGTAAGAAGTGCTCGACAATAATTCTACTTACTTTTCTACTTATTTTGTAAGTAAAGTTTTTGCTGGGTAGCACTTAGTACTTTGTTAAAGGCCTTTAGTGCTAAAAACGAAAAAAAAAATAATTCTAGATTTAGCATTAAAAGTGCTAAGATGACAAGCCTGTAGTAAAATGAGTTCAGGCATACTAGTAAAATGTTTTAAGAAATTTTAAATATGACCACATTAAAAAATATCCTTGTAAAATAAATTAATGTAGAATTTTTTTTACGAAAAATATTTTTAGGAAACTTTTTTTACACTTTAGCTAAATCAAGACTTAAACAGTGCCTGTGATGTTGTAACACTTGTCAAGTCTAATTGAAGGTACTAAGTAATGCTGCGATCCTTTTTTTTTTCTTTTCTGGTTGAAAGCAGTTTACGTCAAAATCCGCAACTTTCAAAACGGAAAAGAGCAACCTCACTGGGGCTTACACGAGTGATTATTCATGAAATTTTAAGAATCTGAAGTTCCGTCCTTTTAAAATTAAAATCGTACAAGAACTGAAAGAAAATGACGGAAAAATTTTTGTAAAACGATGTTGGAGCGCTTTCGTACTGTAAATCCCATTTTTTGGAGCGACGAGGCTAATTTTTATTTAAGCAGCCACGTCAAGAAGCAAATGTCGTTACTGGTCTCCAAGAGCCCCCAACCATCGCTTGAAACATAAAAAATCACTGAATTGCTCCAGGGCAATTGCTTGGTGTGCCTTATCCACACATGAGATAATTGAACCATTTTTTTCGATAATTTTTAAGGCCAGGCGACGAATGTCAAAAGTGAAACTAATCGACGCATGATTACGGATTTTTTTGCCAAACATTCAAACTCATTGATTGTACTCTTCACATACGTAGTTTAAATAGGATGGTGCATACACATCCAGAGCTTCGATTTAGGAAAATTTCCCCCAAAAACTGATCAGTCGCTTTGGGGACATCCCAGGCCACCGAGGCCACCCGATCTACCTCCCATGGATTTTTATGGGGCTACATCCAAGAGGGGGTTTATAATGACAATCTTTAGTTTTTGTGGCTTTAAAGGAAAATATTCGTCGAGAAATCAGCTTAATTAAACCAATTTTATTTAAGAATGTGGCGCAGAACACAAGCCTCCGCTTTAAGCAAAGTGTTTAACTCGACGAAAAATAACTGGATTACATGCTCTTTAAAAAATAAAATCCTTATTCCCATTCTTTTGTTCAATGCTCCTGATAAATCTTTGTGTCAACTATAACGTTTTTATTTAAGTTTGAAAATTCTGCCACCAGACACCCTGTATATAGAGACAGTTTTTTAATGGAAAATTTTCCATCTTGGCTTTATGCATTGAAATTAAAGGAGCTTTCAGGAACGTTTAAACCAATATCCTTATCCAGTTTTTGGACTAGTTTAAAGTGGATTCGGTACTAAAAGACTAAATTGATACACAGAAAAAAAGAAAAATAATTTTCAATTAAAAAATTTGTTAGTTTGATTAAAAAATATTTAGATTACAACCTATCAAAAAATTCTCATATTCAATTAAATAACTTAATTAAAAATTTTTAACAATTTTCAATTAAAAATTAATTAAACGATTTAATCAAAACACAAACAAATCTTAAATTAAATAAAAAAAAAAATATAAAAACTTTTTTCAGTTTTTTAATTTTTTTTATATTTTTTCTTTTTATTTCTTTTATATAATTTAATTATTTATTTGTGAATGTATGTATTTTGTTTAATTTACATTACAAGCCTAAACAGCGGCTCGAACCGCAGCCATATGGATGCGAGGCGTATGCTCTATCCGCTCAGCCAACAAGGCATTCTATTTTTTAAAGTGTTAAACTTAGTTGTATTTATTTACCTCCGCACTCAAAAATGCAACCTCAGCAAGTGTACGTGAGATGACTTTTGCATAAGCAAAGGAAAAACACAAAAAGCTTTAGGCAAAGTTGCAGCGTTTTTGAAGAAGTTGCAAACAATTAAAATTTTAATTGAAACAATTGAATGTTTATTTAAAAATTAAAAAATTTTTTGATTTATGAGTTAATTGAAAAAAAATTGGGAATAATTTTTTCTATGTAACTACAATACACAGTTTACTACACAGAAAAAATTATACCTATATTTTTTTCAATCAACGCACTTTTTAAAAAACAAAAGCGGATTTTAATTAATAATTTAGTTGTCACAATAAAATTCATGTCTAGGTTTCTATAGAAATTTCACCATAGCACTCTAACACTTTACAAAGCAGAATGATCCGTTGTTTGAATGGATAGAGCGTACGCCTTGAACCATAAGGTCCTACATTCAAGTCACTGTTGAGACTGGTAACGTAAACTAAAATTAGTTTTATTTGTAAATAAAACAAATTAAACATTAAAATAAGTGTATATGTAATAAAAAATTAAATTAAATAAATAAAAATAAATAAAATTAAATAAATAAATTAATTTATTTAACAATTTATTACAATTTATCTAACACTTTTAATTAAATCAATGAAAAAATTGGTCAATAATTTTGTTGATTGACACTATCAACTTGTTTGCAGGCTGAGAATCAATAAACATTTAATTGCGATTACAAATTTCTTAATTGAAATCAATTTTGTATTTTTTTTTGTGTTTAACAAATTCTGAATAGAAACTCCCAAACACACCCTAGCCCGCATATTTTTTTTAGGAATGTTAGCATGTCAAATATAATAAATTGTAGGGTTTAATATGCTTGGACTTGACCGACCTTATCTTTGTTACATGCTTTGTAGTGCACCAGTATATATCCTTTGTCGTGATGTATCGTAACGTATAAACTACTAAAGTGGAATTATATTTTTCGTTCAAAGAAAGCAGTACAAGTCTTCTAGCAAACATGTGTTTTACTATATATAACTCTTAAAGGATGAGTGAAAAATGCATACATATTTGAAGTAGTGATGTGATATTTAGTTGTGATGTTACCCGTTTTATGCACAAACGTTTGGATGTACAACATGCGCAGCTGTAAACAGGTACAAAGAAACCGCCGCAGTTAAGCCAAAATACATTGATATTAATAAAACATATTTATACATAAATATATATACATGAAGCTTTGTTAAAGTATGCCTCTACTGATAAACCTCTAAAAAACCTCTAAAACATTTGAATTTATAAAATAGTAAATGAAAAAAGTTGCTTTACAAAAATTGTTGTAAATTGTAAATACATATTATAGAAATCTTTTAAAATTATACATGCAAGTGCATGCACACGACATGGCACTAGACATCAATTGATTTTCGTAGAAAAAAGATTCAAGCGATTTTTCAACATGTGATGAGATGTAGAAGAACAAGCGCCGTTTTAGGCACACATATGAACGACGTATGTGTTAAAAAAGGCACAAACAAACGATTTATTTAATACAAACACTTATAAATGTGTATATGGGTGTTTCCATAATTATCAGTATAGCTCTTTCGAATGCGGCAATTTGGCCCTGATTTTTTTATTAATAAAATGGCAATATCGTCTCCGAAAAAATAGATTTTCGAGGTTTTCAAGCATGTGAACTCCTTAGAATTATCATCCAATATTTTGGAAATATTAGATTAGTTTTTAACCGCATTGTTTAACCTTAATTCTGGGTTGTATGTTTGCTGTTGGTTTTAGAGCCCTTTCTCTAAATTTTCCAGCAGCGTTTGCCAAACTGTTTTTCTATAAATGCAAATGTGAGCGCAATGCTGCAATGTGGCCCAAGCAGGATCGGTAAGATTAAAAGCCTTAATCCTATTTCTTTTTTATTCTAAAAAATTGTATTCTGGAGAGGTTTAGGATAGAATAGATAGGAGCTTTATACCAGCTGAAGTTCTCTATTTGTAACATCGTCTTTCGCGACAATATTGTGGAAACCACCATACACTTATCATTATAATTACCATCATCGTCCTCATCTTCAGCGGCAATATTAACTGTGAAAATGTGGTATGCTTGTTGTGTTTTGCTGTAATTTTTGTGCCACAAACTAATATTAAATTTACACTGTTAAATTTGTGTTAAATAAACGTGTAGAGAATCTTCGTTTTCTCCTTTCACAGAATCGCAAGCGAACGACAACGTTAGAAACATGCCTAGACACACTTGGTGTCTAGTAAATCAAAAATTACATATAAACGTAAAGTTATTTGCAAGGATCGTATACAATGTATACATTTACTATGAGTACATCAATAAATAAATACGTATAAAACCAACTAAATACTACAGTAACACATTTATATAAACCTGTACCTAAGAGTGGGGCATGTATTGGACTCTTATTCTATGTTTAAGTTGTATTTATGTATAGCGGCGACGTCCATATAAACCATAAATGTACTACATGAATTCCAACATTCGTAGATGCGTTAAAAAGTAAATAATTATTAGAAAATCAGAGAGACCAGATGATGTTTAAGTACATACTTATAGTTTTATGTTTTTAATATTTTATTATTTTGCTTTTTCCTTACAGTTTGACGTAAAAGTATGCTGCTGAATGTAGTTATAAAATATCTATACTTAAAAATTATTACAGTTAGGGAATTCACATGGGATTCTATTTGTCCTATTCTTATATTGTTATAAAACTTGACAATTGTTTAAAAACCTTTACCAACTATTGGACACTCGGGGCGCAGGTGTATGTGGATTTGTTCGCAGAAAAAAATTATTCCAAAATTTTTTTTAATTAACTTATTAATCAAAAATTTTTTAATTTTTAAATAAATTGTTTCAATTAAAATTTTAATTGTTTGCAAGCTCTTCAAAAAAGCTGCAATTTTGCCTTAAGCTGTTTTTGTTTTTCTTTTGCTCGTGTAAAGCTTACCTCACGTTCACTTGCTGAGGTTGCATTTTTGAATGTGGAGGTAAATGAATAAAACTAAGTTTAACACTTTTTTTTTTTTTTTTTTTTTTAATAGTAACCAGCACTCAAGAGATGGCCCCTACACATGCATTGCATTGTGTTGGTATCAGGAAAATAGGTTATGGGAAGGAGGATAAAGGGAGTAGTGTTTGTGGACATTTGATTTAAATTTCTCGATATTTACTGTGGCAGGAAAGACATCAGTAGGAAGTTCATTCCACATACGAACTGTGCGACCGAAGAAGGAATTCTCCCTGTAATGAGTGGTGCGATTCACTGGCCAGTCGACTACGTATGGGTGTGCTCTTCTAGAAAAACGTGTATCACGCAAAAAGTCTCGGGTCTCGGGAACAAGTTCCCTGATTTCCTCAGAGCACATTCCATTATAGTATCGATAGAACAGCGAAACACACCCCAGATCACGACGGTGTTCCAGTGAATGAAGACGGTTAGATACCACAACGTCGCCGATGAGTATCTTCGCTCGTTCGCTTGGGGCACCAGCCCATACATGAGAGTTATATTCCATTTTTGGCCGGATATAGGTGGTATAAATATTGAGAAGATCAGATAGTGTAAAGTAATTCCTACACCGTTTAAGAAAACCAAGACACTTCGATGCTTCTTTCGACACAAGAAAAATGTGTTCCGTCTAGCGGACATCGCACTGGATTCTCATGCCCAGAACATCAAGAGTCTCTGTCCTCTCAATAATTATATCATCCATTAATACAGACGAGGCAGCATCGTCCATTGTGCGTTTATGTGTCAGAAGACAACATTGGGTCTTACGGGCATTAAAATCGACCCTATTCGCACGGCCCCATTTGGAGATTACCATCAGATCGCGGTTAATCGAAACATTCATACTCTGTCTCCTAGCTCCAATCTCGAGAGAGCTAGGCCTATGGTCAGAAGAGTATGAATGGCATATGCTACTGTCGTCTGCAAAAGAGTAAATAGGAATTAAAGTTTGACAAAAAAGGTCATTCAGAAAGAAAAGAAATAAAGTAGGAGAGAGGACGGAGCCTTGCGGTACCCCTGAATTGATTCTGAACTCGTTGGAAGAGATCCCATCTATAACAACACGAATAGTGCGATTTTTGAGAAAACTCGATATAAATCGAGAACATTTTTCCCCGACACCAAAAGCAATTAGTTTAGATAGAAGCGCACAGTGCCAGACCCTTTAAAAAAAAGAATGCCTTGTTGGCCTTGCAATCAAATGATCCATGGTTCGAGTCGTTGTTGAGACTTGTGATGTAAACTAAACAAAAAAAAAAATAAAAACCAAAGAAAAGTTTTTATTTTTTGTATATAATTTTAGATTTGTTTGTGTTTTGATTTAATCGATTAATTAATTTTTTAATTGAAAATTTTTAATTAAATTATTTAATTGAATATGCGAATTTCTCGATATGTTGTAATCTAAACATTTTTTTAATAAAACTAAAAAAATTTTTAATTGAAAATTGTTTTTATTTATTTAGAACTATTTTTGTATGAAATACAACAAAACCATTGTGAAATTTTATGACAATAGAAAATAATAGAACACCTTGTGAATCCCCTAAGTAACTGACTGTTAGTTATTTAGGAAGTATTCCCTAAAGTAGTTTTTAATGAAAAAACAGTTAAGTCTTAATATGAAATTTTTTTAACTGATTTGAAGAAATATGTAAAACAAATGTAAAAATACTATTTGTCTATCATGTATGTTCATTTTAATTCAGTACAAACTGATGTACACCCTGTGAAGGGTAAAAAAATATTTTTCTGGTCACCTCAGTCCAAAATCTTTTCTAGCATCGTTTCAGTCAGTAACTTTTAATGTGTCGCTTACGCTACATGCTGCATCCAAATACTAACGAACTATTCATCAAACACTATTTAAGCTGTTATTCACACAAGTTCTTGCAGTATTTTTCACATGCATTTTATTAATTCCTATCTTCAGCTTTATTATTTCCTTCCATTTACACACGTACCAACGTACGAACTTGTATTTAGTGTATAGTGTTGTGACGATGTCGATATTGCAAATTGCTTATTGGTAAATTGATTTAAATATGTTGTTGCTGCGTGGTTAATAACTCATTTGATGTATTTGTTGCAGTTTAGTGGTTGTTCTCCCTGTCTCTAACTAATGCCTGTTCACATCTCCTTCAATCATGTCGTACGTCCATAATTTACCATTGAGGCCAAACAGTTGTTGCAATATTTTGTAAGAAGTTGCAACGGAACTATCTCTAACTACCACATAGATACTTAGATACGAACATACACACATATGTACATGCAGAAAGGTAAAAAAAAATTTGAAATTTTAAATTGTAGCATTTGTTAACCGTCTTAGTTGGTTAGGAGACCCATCAATGGTATTATTATGGTTATTGACAATTAATGTTAGCCATTTGTCACTTGCGTATGTGTGTCAGTATGTGTCTATGCTTGTGTGTAATTTGTTAGTAAGTATGTATGCACGTTTTGGAAAACTGTCTTGTTTTTCGAAAACATAAATGAATAAATGGGTGGAAGACGTTAAGATTTTTTAATAGTCCTTTTAGTAAACTTTAGATTAAAATCTATGTTGTTTACTTGTAATGAACATTGAAAATTTTTTTCAACATTTAATTTAATACGATATTTTTATCTCCTAGGTGGAATCTAAAAGAAATTTAAAAAATTTTTAGAAGTTGAATTTAAGCTAAAGTGGCAGGTTTTGGTTAATGGTTCAATTTAAATTTACGAAAAGGCAGATCTCAACAATTTTTTCGGCAATTTAACTGGAAGCTATGCATCTTGGACAATGGTGTCATTGTCATGACAAAAACGGTTGAAAGTATAATTTTACTCGGAATGAAATCCTTTATTCCGGCTAAAAAGATCTCCATCAGACCTGGACAGAGGTCTTGGTTTAATCAGACTTGCAGAACTGCAGTCAGGTCCTGAGAGGAAGCATTCCGTATTTAGCGTCGATACTGATTCGCTACGAAAACAGGCGAGATCTTCATGTGCCAAAGTACTCAGATGTTAGAAAGCTCAATTTGAGCAGTGTTTGCGTGCCAAGGTTCTTGCTGCCCCAAAAGGTAGAAAGAGATTTAGGTCATTTGTTAAAAGATTAAGGGACAACGCTAGTGTGTTATTTGGAAATGACACGTTGATCACTAACCCGGTTGCTAAGTCTAACCTCTTGGCTGAATTATTTTCAGGCAACTCATATTTCCCGCAGAGCGAACAACTACTGCCCGAGCTTGAACGAGTGCCTGGACCTATGCCTCACATTTTCTTTCGAGCTAGTGCAGTTAAAAGGGTTTTACTGAATTTCTATATAAGTAAGTCTCTTTTGCCAGATGGTACACTCGCACTGGTCTTCGACGCTGGCTCGTCCATTAGCTAGTCTCTTTGGCAGTATACACCATGCCGGGGTATTCTCCATATGCCGTAAGGAGAAAGGCGGAAAACCCTGAAAGCTACCGCCCGATAGCTATTTGTTCAGCTCTTTTTAAAGTTATCGAGAGTATGGTTGATTTTTACGTACGGTTTTCAAAGAGGACGCTCTACGGGGGACCTAAAGCCTTTCTAAAAGAAAAATGGTGTACCTCCATTTACCATTTTTGCGATAGTGAAGTGGTGGCTCTTGATATCCCTAAGGTGTTTGAGAGAGTCTGGCATGGTGCGTTTCTATCTAAACTTTCCGCTTTTGGTGTTGCCAGAAAACTTTCTCGATTTATATCAAGTTTTCTCAGAGATTGTCCTATTCGTGTTGTAATAAATGGGATCCCTTCCAACGAGTTTAAAATCTATTCAGGGGTACCCCAGGGCTCCATCCTTTTCTCTTCTCTATTTCTTATCTCTCTCAATTGCCTCATATGTCGGACTTCAAATCCTATCTATTCCTTTGCAGACGACAACCTCATATGCTATTCATACTCATTTGGCTACAGGCCTAGCTCCTTGGAAATTAGGGGAATGAGAAAGAGTATGAATGACACCCTTAACCGTGATCTGATGCTAATCTTCGATTGGGACCTTGCAAATGAGGCCAACTTTAATGCCAGTAAGACCCAATGCTGCCTTTTGATACACAAACGAACATTGGACCACACTGCTTCGTCTGTATTTTTGGATGGTATCAATATTGGCGAGACGGAAGCTCTTGATGTTCTGGGCATGAAAATCGAATGCGATGCCCGCTGGACGGAACATGTTTTTTTTTTGTCAAGGGAAGCATCCCAGTGTCTGGGCTTCTTGAAACGGTGTGAGAAATACTTTACGCCACCTGATCTTCTAAAGATTTATACCACCTATATCCGACCAAAAATGGAATACAATTCTAATGTACGGGCAGGTGCTCCAAAGTTTATTTTAAAGCTTCTTGACCGCGTACAGGAACGGGTGAAGGCAATCATCGGTGACGTTGTGTTTCACTTTTCTGTCGATACTATAATGAAATGTGCTCCGATAATCAGGGAACTTGTTCCTAAAACCCGTGCTTTTTTGCATTATACACGTCGTCTAAGAAGAGCACACCTATTTGTGATCGACTGGCAATTTAATAGCACTACACATTATGAATATGGGCATAAATTTTCTTCAGTAAGATAAAAGCATTTTAAGTCAATACATTAAGAGTAGTTGAACAGAATTAGTATTAATATTTGAATTTAAAACGAAAAGAAATATTAAAACGAATAAACTTATACAAAAAATCAAAACTTAAACTTTTTACGTAAAAAGAAAATTAGAAAAACATGCAACACTCATTAATGACTGTTTTAGCAACACAAATATCTAATAGGAAATTGTTTAAAACTGTTGCTGCTACACCCAACGGGCAACATGTTAAATTTCCAAATATTTACAACAACTGGAGCAAATATTGTTGCAGCACTAGATTTACTAACAATAAGTACGAAATTATTATCATTTGCAGAGACAATATCACGTCAAAAAACTAAAGACAACATTAGCAAAAGCAGCACCAACCACAAAATAAATGATGCAGCTTTTGTGCCATTTTTGAAATATGTAAGCCAAGAGCAAAGTTTTACAACAACTGCTATAATGACAAATTGGCAATATGCAACAAAAGCAACAAGAAGGAACAATACAAATAACGGCCACAACTTCTACATGGCAACCAAATGATTATTGCTTAAATACCAAATATTATGGAGAAATTTTTAAGCATGACTTGATACAACTTTAATGTCTACTATGTTGCATTCGTAACAGGCTTTACAATACATTCAATAAGGAATTTATAACAATATTTTATATAACACTGATACCGCCACTGCCATAATTACCACTTATTTTGCCACTTTCACAGCTACAGAGACAGGTCATTGTAAAGGTCACGCAAAATCATTTATTTAATGCTCTCAGCAAATACCTTTTGTACTTACGTAAAACTTTTATAATATTTTGCATCGGTTTTATACAACATGAAGGAGAAAATTGGTAAAATGTTGAAACGACTTTTAAATTTTGTCGCAGTTACTAGTTACTGTGCTTTTCGGACCAAAATGACTCACTTTACTTATTATGTCCTACACTTTAATTTACTTAAATACTATATAGTCCATTCAATTAAAAATAGGATTAAGATGAAGTTAAGGCAGGGTACACAAAATAAAAGCCCCGGTCTGGTTAAGAGAAAGAAAAAAAAACACTTTCAATTAGGTTATTCTAAAATAAACTTTAAATTTCTTTAACTTGTTTATGTATTTTTGTTTTTGTAATAATTAAGCTCTTTAAACAAGTAATTATATAACTTTAATAGTTAATATAATGACATAACCATTTGCACCCACACCCTTAACGTGGCAAAGGAAATTGTGCGGAGGCTTGTAACATCCACAAAATAAATAATCTTATACCCACCTTTAATTATACCAATTCACTTGAAATCCCTTCCTGACTCAATCAAACGATATCCGCCCATCTGACCGCAAAGGGGCTAATGTATTCAAATTATCAAATCGCCTTTATAAAAAACCAATTCAGCAACTTTGGCATAGATTAAAAATGTCCTTTCGTAATAGTCTAAAGCCACTTCCCATATAACTGCCTCAAATATTTTTCCAATCCATAAATTTTATACAGGCAAAGCACCTTATGGTATTTTGATTTTAATTTTGAATGAAATAATCTATTTTTTAGTACCCCAAACATCAAATTTTATAAAAAACCATTAAGAAAGTTATAGTTGGTTCAGTCCAAACATATCATACCCTACACCATTAAGCATTAATTATTCGCAGCTTATCAGATTTATTGCGATTTCCAGGAGTTGGATTTTATTGGACCCATGATATATTATTTTAGGATTCTATTTTAAATTTTGTGGCATCAGGAGATAATATATGCAAAACTTTATGAGGGAATACTCCACGGTCCTATTCTGGGTTCGAACAAGAATTGTACTTGACTTAGTTATAGCCAAAATGCTTTTGAAGTAGTCTTCATTCCTAAAGCGAGGGGCAAAGCCAAAATCTACTACTGCTACGGCCCAATTGGTCTTAACTATTTTCCTAAAGCAGAAGCGGATCTAGCTCAAGCTTTTTTGGTGGGGGGGGGGGAATTCTATATGACGAACATAAGTTGTGGAATTAAAATTCTAAATCAGTAAATGTAGTAATATTCTGAGGCATAAATTGAGGGATGTTAAACAAATAAAGGACGTTCTTAGAAAAACGTGTCTTTAAGTCTTGTAAAAAGGATTTAATTAAGAATATGTAGCACTCGATGTTATAGTATACTTCGACATCTTAAAAATATTTTTTTTTCAAATCTAGGCTTTTCAACAAAAATTTCCATTATTTGCCTCTTACAAAATAGTTTTAAATTGTGTGTGTTTCATTTTTTTAGTTTTAAGACACCTTATCAGGTTTTTATAAGAGATGACCCTTTTTGCAAATTTATATCCTGCTTTTGTAGAATTATACTAAGCGGCTGTGTAACAGTCAGTATGTCCTTTAAAATATCTAAATCGCAAATAAATTTGAAAGTGCTCAGAGAAGTTCTTAATAAGGCTTTTGAAGACGCATCCCTATCTTTCCACTCTTTTCCAATGCTTCTTTTATGTGCTTTATTCTTATTGAAAATTAAATAATTGAATCATGACGATCCACCCATCGTGTTTTGCATAATAAAGACAGCTTTGTACCTAAATATTTCAGAAAAACTGCATTACGCTTAACATGTTTTTAAAAAAAATTAATTTGCTGGTTTCTTTAACAAACCATACAAATTTTTTTTATTATTGATACTTTGTTGTTTCTCTATATCGAGTTGTTAAGTCTATGGGAACAGCAAAACATCTGTTTTGTATTTTTTTTGCGGTTTCGTGTACCTTTTTGACTGCTCCATTTAGTGCCAACATCAAAGGACACCCACCCGTCAGTTCCAATCCCTACACAAGTTTCAAAATTAAGGCCAACGTTTTTCAAAGCTCTTAAAACTACTGATAGTGGTGTTTTCGCATTAATTGACACTTCGACGTCATCGCCAGTAGTATTAAAGCCTCTTAAAATGCGTCGATAAAGCCTATGAATTCTTCTTTTGCTAACTTTTTCGTTGACGTTAAAATACCTTAAAACTATTGAAGTTTGGCTTTTCCTGATAAATCAGTGGTTTCGTCAAAATTAATCGAATAGTATTTAGAGTCATAAATATTTTTTAGAATAATTTCTAAAATAAGATTATGGAAACTTTTGTTTAATTCAGTTTGAATTATCTAAAGGGAAAACTTGGAAACGGTGGCCTTAAATTGTAGAAGTGAACGAGCTTGTATTTTTAGTAGATAGCAAAGGACCATCATTTCGATGTCCACAGAGAGGTATATTATGCCTTCCGAGGGAAATGATAGTTTTTATAATGGGCAACAAACGTTCTCGATTTTCAATTTCTTGGTGAAATGTGGATATTTGTATTTGATTTGCTACTTCATGACGAAAGTTTTCTTATGTCTTCAAAAACATTTTGCCAAAAGCAACAACATCTTTAATTATGCAATACATTTGTTTAATAAAATACATGAAACGTTTATTTCATGGCTACCAATATTTTTATTTGTTAAATCAAATACGAAGTTTTAATAGTTTTGGGGGGAGGGGTTGTAAATTGTTCCCCATACCATATTGCAACTAGTCTATTTTAGCTTAAATGGACCATATGGTCAAATGTTATTGAATCAAAAAAAATGGATTCAGGTAGCAATTTTCGGGTGGTTTTGAACTTGGGCTCCTTTCCCTTATAAAGTCAAACATCTCGGTGTTATTTTTGACAGGTTGCTAATAGAAATGGTTGCATATTCCTCCTGTAAACAACGCCGTTAAGGAGCTTCATGCTTGCTTAAGGTTATTAATTCTGACGTAGCCAAGTGTGGCACTTATATATGGAACAGACGACCACCAGGGCTTTGCTCAGTAGGAGCTATGAATTTTTATAGGTCACTATGAAGATCTGTCTTATCCATACTCAAGAGGTCATGATAAACATACCCCTCTTAAGACTTTTGCACGTCCAGACCAAATAATTAGGGAGTGCAATAATATTATTCGTTTTTTCTTTTTTTGTTAAGGAGTTTTACTGCTAAAATGTTCTGATTTTATAGGGAAATCAGAACTTTTTAATAACAAAGCATTAATCCTTGGAGCCAATATTTTAAATTTAGATCAAATCAAACTGGGAATCATAATCAAACCTTTCTAAAAACACAAATAGACTGAAAGTTTGGGCACAGAACCTGGATCCTTGACTGCTTTATGCTCTTGTGTCGCATCCTAATTTGCCATTACGTTATCTGCCTGCAAAATGCACTGCCCGTATAACTATGCTCACAAGTGTAGCAATATATTTTCGGTTCGTTTTTGTTTAAAGGTGTCAAGTTTTTAGATTAATTTTAAATTATTGTCCAGCAAATTTTGAAGGCTTGTCAAAATTCGTTGCAAATTAAAAATTAATTGTAAATTTATTGCTTTTATTTATTTGCCAATAATGTATGTTATTTTAAAAATATATTTTTTTACTCTCTGACCAAAATTTTTATTCTTCTAAAGACTAGACGTAGTGTTTTCTAGTTTTGTCTTTTAAACATTTAAAATTTTATCTTTTTTTTTTAATCTTATACTCCGTGGAATTCGTTTTACCAATTTGCTTTAGTTGCCTTCTTCGTTATTTTTTTACAATATTTTCTTTAAAATTTTTTGTTACAATTTATTGGTTATTACACTATTTGATTCAATCGTGGGTGTTAATAAATAAAAAAATATTTGTTTCACTAAATCTGGTGTTGAATAGAAAAAAAGTGCTGCAGTTAAATCATATTTATTTGAGTCATATGTAAATATTTCGAAAATACACTTAATATGCCAAATATGAACAAGTTTTTTATTCTTGAATTTATTTGTAATTTATGTTTACAACATTTAAAATTTTTTTACAGTTTTCAAACTTAATTGAAGCCATGAAATGTGTTAAACAAATTTGTGGAAACGGGTTGTAATATGAGAATAAAATTTATAGCATGAAAAATAAATATTAAATTAAAAAAGTTTGTTTGTTTGGGTTTGATCTACAATGTAAGTTATTTTTTGTAAAATTCGCCAGTTTTCTGATTTAGCCTCTTAAATACATTTTTCTTTTTCTTTTTAGGATATAAATTGGCATAATTTAAAAATTCATCATATTTATTGCAAGTTGTATATGACTCTTGTTTTCTCACATATCTTTGCAAATAAATCTTATATTTTTGGAGGTATTTTTTCTTTCTTTTTAAAATGCAAAATCCAAAACCAACAATACAATAAAAATTTCACTTTTTTTCAAGACCATACATACATATATACATACATACATACATACATGCTTAGTTATTTTAAAGTTGTGGAAGCCACAAAACAGTTAAGAAGAAATTAAGAAATAAATCCTTTGACGTGACGAGATGATCATAAATTAACTTAATGGATTTTAGGCATTAAGATAAGAAAATAAACAAAAAAAAAATGTTTTTTTTTATTTTTTGCAATCTTTTTTCGTTTGTGGCAGCACATAAAAAAGAAACAAAAATAAGTAGAATTTGTGGTTGTTGTTTTGCTTTTTTTCTTTTACGGTAAACTTGTTATTTAATGCATAATAAATAAAGAAATAATTATTTAACGTAAACATTTTTGTAGGATATAAAATAAAAATAAAAAATATGTTTAATAATAATTTCTATTTATTCGGTTTTAAGTTAATTTTTGAAATTGTGACGCTAGATCTTCAGTAAAAATAGAAAATGGGGCTTCTGCACCGTACAACATTATACAAAGTAATTTACCGGGTGACAAAATATTGGAAAAGGCAAAGGTTAATAGAACAGGCACAGTAGACACCAAAAGCCCCATTCTCTTTGCAAATCGGAATGACATTGATATTATCGGAAAGATAGAGCGAGAGGTAACTGATGCTTTTTTTTTTAGAATGGAGTAGGAGTCGGAAAAATTGGGACTGAGGATAAAAAAGGACAAGACTAAACATTATGCTTGAAATCGCAAAACATGGGGACGACCGAAGGGGGACATTGTGATTTAAGTCTGAGTCGAAATAAGGCAAAGGTTTGTGCTGGAAAATATATGCTACTTTGGGGTAAGCAGACAGTTTAAAAATTCTTTAAAAAATTTTAAGTCCGACGTGTGTTTTTGAAGAGTATAATCCTTGAGCGAGTGGTGAGATGTGTAAGTTATATTTTAACATGAAAGTAGTCAAGCGCATCAGAATACAGCGATAACGATGACTAAATCATGTCGATGGAATGGACATAGTCGCTCCAGAAAAAATACTTTATATGGTAACTACTACGGAAAACGTAGATAGGGAAGACCAAGACTCTGGTGGAAGGAGCAAGTTGATTAAGATTTGCAAATTCTTAGTCTAACAAGCTCGAGAGTGCACGCACAAGACCAAAGTGCTTGGAAAGCATTCATTAAGCAGTTCAAAACCAAAACAGGTTACAGGGCCAACAAAGTGAGCATTACTTTCAACCTCACTCGGGCTTAAAAGTATTATTTTTTATTTTAGCGCCATAAAGAGAAAAATTCATTAAAGGTCTTTAATGGGAAAGGGACGTTTTGTCATTTTTTGTGATTTACCAACTAAAGCAATGTTATATTATAAAAAAGTATTTTTAGTCTACTTAATTGACCTCTGGCCCAAACATGGAATCAAACATTACCTACCTTTATAACACTGTTAGGGGTATTATGCACAAAGTGCTCTTTTATGTTTGCATAGAGTAACTAGGAAATACCAGGAAAGGTTCAAGAAAAGAAAACGATTTTTTTTTTTAGTTTTGTTTTATATGGCTTAGTACGATTTGTTCAGTAAACTTGCAACATAAATATAATTTTTTAAAATAAATCAAAAAACGGTTAATGCCTTAAATGCCAACTTTTAGATGCACTGTAGATGCCGATCCTAATATTTCAATAAAAGGTTATTAACCATTGCAATCTGAGGATTGATACAGATAGACATATTTTGAAAAACTGCTGGTTTGATGGTAGCAATGATGAAGATACCACAGAACAAATCCCAGAAGACGGTACCGCCTAGGCAGAATGAGGTTGAAATAGCAGTTACCCGGCTTAAGAATAACAAGGCAGCTAAACTATTTAAGACTGTAGTCGACACGCTGATAAGGCGTATGCATCAGTTTGTTTGTACAATCTGGCTAGAGAAACGAATACCCGAAGATTGGAGCACGAGTATTTTATGTCCTGGAGACAAGAGCGTATGTGCCAACTACAGAGGAATAAGTGTCCTTCAAACTGGTTACAAAATTCTATCAAGTGTAATGTGTAAAATATTGAGATTTAAAAACGACGAGATAATTGGACTATATTAAAGAGGCTTTAGACCTGCCAAGTTCATTATCGACCAGATCTACACAAGACGCCATATTCTGAAAAAGAATCAAAAAAGGCCGCTTTCAACAGCTCTATAAGTTTAAAGATGTTTCAAGCTATGTATGTATGAATTTGTTATCTCTGCAAAACTAGTACGACTATGCAGGATAACTTTAACTGATACGCAGTTAAGATAGGCAGGTATATTTTCGAGCTTTTCAGTGCCAAATAAGATCTCTGACAAGGAGACAACCTTTCGTATGATCTTTTTAACATCATCTTAGAAAAGGTTATACGGGAAGAAAATGTGAATTAGACTTGCACAACATTCAAAATACAGCATATATTATGCTAACAATAATGGGGCGAACATTTCGAGTGGTAACTTCCAGAAATCGAGAAAGGATCAGCCAGAGTAGGTATGAAAGTAAATTCAGATAAAACCAAGTTGATGCTGTCAAATCACAAGTAATCCAATAGCCTTAAGCAGACAGAGGAAGTTGAAAATTACAGCTTTAAAGTAGTCAACAATTTTATTTATCTCGGCACGGCCACTAAAAAACAAACAATATCAGTTTAAAGATAAAAAGAAAAGAAGAACAACATTTGCTAAAAGATGCTACTCTGGACTAAGTAAAAAGTTTAAAGGCCAAGCCACGTCCCATCAAACTTAAACCAATTTGAACTTATCTTAAGTGTTCATACAATTCATCTTAAGTGATCATACAATTTTAATTGAAAAGAATTGTTTCGTATTAAGTTGTAACTAAATATCAACATTTCGATTCAAAAATCTGTAGTTACAATAGACATAAAAGTTGGGTATCGCAACCGTAATTTCAAATTAGCGACGATTTTCGTTATCAAAACTAAAACCGTATTCTTTGTATAGATTTACACTGCGAGATTTGAAACAAATATCTGGTTAACATAATATATGTAATGGCTTACATTTAATTTTTGTTAACAAGTTTTTACAATTTTACAATCTGGGTACACACCACTGACACTTTTCAAGGGTATAAAAACAATATAAGATTTAATGTATGTAATAAACGAGATACTTTTTTAAGGTTAAACCACAAAAATTAGGCAATGAAAATTTGTTTTATTTCAATGGTTGTGTGCATTAACAAGAATAAAAATGATTCCAATTCAAAAACTGCTGAAACTTTACCATTTCACAAGTTTGTGTCTTAAGTCTTTTGTTTTTTTTGCAGTCTAAGATTGTATCCATTAAAAATCACGTCTAAGGATTTTAATAATTTTAACTTTAAGAAACAAAAGCATTTCATTTATGATTTTTTTAAAGTTTGGAAGGAACTTTAAATTCATTTAATTGAAGATAAATAATTTTTGAAAAATCAAAAAAATCTTTTAAATATTTTAACAGAATTTTTCTCGGCCACAATAAAAGTCACGTTTGATTTTGCATTTTAAGAAACTGAACAACTAAAACTAAAAGCGACACCCCTCTTTCTTACATTTTAATTAAATTAGAATTCGAAAAGCTTTTTCTAAATGTATATTTGCACAAATCATTCTAGTTTATTGCTCAAAATAAGTCTAAATAATAATTGTACAGCTAATCACAGAGAAAAACATAAATAATTTGTAAATGCAGTAATATTATCTATTGACATCTTGTTTTATTAATCAATTTAAAAAATATTTTTAATATAATTACAAAATAGCAACAAACTCATTATGTGAAATACATTTCTTTGCCCTCAATTGGTCATTTGTGTATTTGCTTTGGATACTGATGTTGTAGTTTTGGTTGTTTTGCCATTTTCAAAATGACCAAATCCAACAACAACAACTTAATTTTTGTTTAACAAAATATCACGTGCCATTAAAAGCCAAAAGCTTATTGAACATTTATCCAAATAGAAGAAAAAGAAATATATTAATGTTATATACGACATTTGTTTTATACCTGTAGTTAATTGAAAATACGTAACGTGGAAGAGCAATAAAGGAATGTGTTTTTTTGGAAAGCTTGTGGTAGTAAAAAATATTAAAATAGCTACAGCTGCTAAAACACGTATCCTAATACTTAGAGCATTAACTTTTTACAGTAATTTTTCGCGAATAGTTACTTTGGGATGTTTTGGGGCAATTGTGTGGACCCCAATGGGAAAAAGATGCAAAAATAGAGCCTACCCTTCTCAAATCTTAGCATAACCTACCCGTGGTACACCCTACCGAACGCAGGCTGTATAGCCTGATCATCGATAAGAGAGTAACTCTTTACTCTTAAAACACCAACCATTCATATCCGTAGGCTTCGCTGCCAGCCCTAGCACCAGACTAGGGTGTGTGGACTAACCCCCTGCCTACTTAAATGGTAGCTCTTTCCTCTTTTTAGGACCCATGGGAACATAAGCGCCTTGTGCGTCATCAGGTTAGCCCCTTATCCTGACCAAAAAGGCTTAAAAGCATTAAAGCCGATTGTGATTTTGCCTCTTAGTGTTTATCTAAAAAATTTTTATCCCCACTCTTGAAAACAAAACAACAATTACTACTGTAATGCTCAAGGTAATATATTAATTTATTTTGATTTATATTATCCTTGTACGAGGGTTATCTTTTATGCTTCGGGATTTGGCAAAGCTAGTGTTGCAATCTGACAACTGACAGTTCTATCCTAAAGTTTGACATTTTCTAGGTTATACGTACCTAGAACGTTTTGATATACGAGCGCTATTTGTGTTGTTTACAGTAACTTAAAAGATTCAACTCGACCCAAAAATGGAATTAAATCGTGAACATTTTTGTGCGATTGTTTTCGCCGTGGGTTAACTCAACAACAGTGCATAGATGAACTCAATTTTATTTTTGGCAATAAAGCTCCATCAAGAACCAGTGTTTATCGATGGTGTGGTGAGTTCCATCGTGGTCGTAGTTCACTCCAAGACGAATTTCGTGGAGGTCGTTCAAAATCACTTGTTGTTCCGAAAACCATTGATGCTGTGCATGAACTGATATTGCAACATCGTCATGTGACCTATCGTGAGATTGAGACAACCTAAGGCATTAGTAGGACCAGCATGCATTTAATATTGCATCAACATTTGACTGTCAAAACAAGTTTTTTTTTATGGATTCCACACAATTTCTCAATCGCTCAAAAAAGGGCTGAGTGTATTGGTCAAATGAAATGCTCAGAAAATACGATTGCGGTGCTTTGAAACACGTATATGATATCGTCACAGGTGATGAATCGTGGACTTATGCGTATGAGCCCGAAAGTAAGCAGCAGTCGTCTGTATGGGTGTTTCAAGACGATCACATCCAACAAAAGTTGTTCGCGCACGAAGCACTTCTAAGCAAATTATCGTAAGTTTTTTCGAGACAACTGGACATGTCACAACCGTATCACGAGAACAACGCAGAACAGCTAATTCTAAGTGGTTCAAAACCATTTGTTTGCCAGTGGTCTTCCAAGAAATCAGGAAAACCAACCGCCGAAGATGGATCACTCTTCACCACGACAATGCGAGCTCTCATACATCGGCTCAAACAACTGCATTTTTAAGCACCCAAAACATCGATTTGATAAGTCATCCGCCATTTAGTCCTGACTTGGCACCGAATGACTTCTTTTTATTCCCGTACGTAAAAACCAAACTTAGAGGTCAACGATTTTCGACACCTTAAGAAGCGTTTGCTGTATTCAAAATGCATGTTTTGGAGATCCTTCAATTAGAGTGGCAAAAGTGCTTCGACAATTGGTTCGAACGCATGCAAAAGTGTATAGATCTTCATGGGGAATATTTTGAAAAACAATAAAGTGATTTTCGATGATTACTATTTGTTTCTCTTCTCTAATCGCGAAATATAAAATGCAACCCTCGTACCTACTTGACCGCATACAAGGATGGGTAAAGATACTTATCGGCGGTGTTATGCTTTAAATAAATCATAACATTTTTGCATGAAGCCCGGGATTCATGGAAGATACGCATCTTTCAAGAATTCGTAACATGCATAACAGTAAAAATTTGTTCTTAAGTCGCAAAATTCGTATGTGAAATTAACTTTCTAGATATTTTTTTGTCACAGCTGAAATCGAGAAACTTAAATCAAAAGTTTGCAAAAACTACTCTCTTTATCCTCCTTTCTACAATTTAATTTTCTGATATCGACACAATGCATTGTATGTATAGGAACCATTCCTGAGTACAGGTAATTGTAGAAAATTACTTTAATTTAAAAGAAATAATTATTTTAACATCTGTAAAACAATACTATGTTGTTTAAGCTTACGTGTGTTAGATTGCAAACTGTTTTGTTATGCCTTAATTTGTTTATATACGGTACCTTCTTTGGTATGCTTTATAAGGATTTTTGTTACATTTTCCAATTCCATACATGATTACCATGAACAATAAATCATTCGGCATTGTATGTGTCACTCAAATGACATAGGGGGTTTTTTAACCTCAAATCTCCACCAAGCATTACTCTTTACCCTCTTTATATCCTAACTTGTATATTTTCCTTTGTATTGGGGACTTTATATAAATTTTTTTTACGTCAAATTTTGTTTTTTATTGTTTTTTTGGTCACCTAAAGTACTTGGTTTATTTGTATTAAATTGAAATAAAAAGTAGGAAATACACATAAATAAAAATTTGTTGTTTGTAAATTTCAATTTACTTTATTTGTGGTTGCTTGTGTATTGTGGTCATATTTTGTGTTTTTTTTTTATTTATCGCTTTTGTTTTTGGCAAATTTGTTATGAAATCAAAAGATAATATATCGTAGCATGTAGATTTTGCAGACATTTTGATTAATTACGCCACAGGTTGTTCAAAAGTAATATATTTTCATTATCTGTTTATCTACTTCAATTTTAAAATAATGCGATTTATGTGCAAGAGAAAAAATATATCTTAAGGAGACTTGTTAGAATTTTGCTCTAACAGTAAGTTCAATACTTAGCATTCAGTAGCAAAATACAATTTTCATTTCGTTAGATTTTGCAATTTATTTAGAAATATCACAAAATTTAACTTTTTTTGGTAGAAATTAAAATAGAACCCAACCATTTAGGGTGCCTTGGCTTTTTCTTGTGTTGAGCATGGTTTTATTTAGCCCTAAAACAAAAGACTTAAGCAAGAAACTTGAAAATTTGCTACCTCTTAATTGGCTAAAAGCAAAAAATAATTATATTAAGGTGTGTTTCTTATATATGTATATAAAACAAAAATTTAATAAATTTCTAATTAACTTCTATTAAAAAAAATTGTTTAAAATTTTGACATCTGCGTCAATGATGTATTTCTTTTAAAAATCTTTTTCTTAAATTAAAAATTCAAATAAATACACTTCACCAATTCAGAAACATATGTTTTACATAGACAAAACACTTGAAATAATATGTTATATGTATATTACACTAATTTAATTAAAACCTAACCTCAGAGACCATTTAAATTCACGTTTCTTACCATTTTTATTTTATGTTCAAAAAACATCAACTAAAACCATATTAATACGAATTGGTTTTTTTTGCTGCAACATGTTGCTTACCACCATAAAATATTTTAATTTCTTAATTTACACCAACTATAAATCATTTTTGTTGTTGTTTTTTTTTTGTAACAACAAAGTATTTGTTAATAACGTTAAACATTAATATTAATATGTTTAAGTTGTAATATTCATATAGGAACAGCATTAAACTCCAAATAAGTTTTATTCGATTTATGAAAAAAGGAAATTAAATGATTACAAATAGACATGCAATTGCAAACAACTTTAGTATTGGAAAAAAATAAGTTGTTTAATAATTACTTAATTTAAAAGGTCTCTGTTAAGTTCTTTTTTCTATTAAAATAGTCGCCAGGTTAATTTACATGAAAATTTAAAATATTAATTTATCGAACTGTTGTTGAATTTTAACATGTCAAAAAATATTATTAAATTAAAAAAAAATTATTTAAATACTAGTTGCTTTCAAAATATCCTGTAATTTTAATATAAAGTGAAACTCCATATAGATGACTACAAAAAAGGAAGATCTACAAAAATAGTTTTTTAAAAACATGTTAAATTATTTTTTTATATTTTTAGCACAATTTTGTATGAAAATTTCCAACAAAAATAAAACATTGTATTGCGATAATGAGGTTCGTATTCATGGAGGAAAATTTCCCTCGAAAGGCATAGTATATCTCTCCGTGGACATCGAGATGATGGTCCTTTACTTTTTTTTTAAAATACAAGCTGGAAGGTGTTTTTCGTTCACTTCCACGATTGCGTATAGATGCTGGAGATACAATTTTAGGCAATCATTTCTAAGTTTGCCTTTAAGATGCTTTTTGTATATTGAAAAAAATTTAAATTGAAATAAATGAAAGTTTCCATAATCTTATTTAAGAAATTATACTAAAAAATATTTATGAAGCTAAATACTACTCGATCATTTTTGAGGTGCTTTAATGTAAACAAAAATTTAGTAAAAGAATAATTTTTTGGCTTTATCGACGCATTTAAATAAGCTTTAAATGGTTTTGGCGATGACGTCAAAGTGTTGGTCCTAATTGGGAAAACTGTGTAGGGATTGGAAATGACGGGTGTCATTTGATGAAAGTAAGCAGTAAAACAATACAAGAAACAAATGCCTTGCTATTCCCATAAACTTAACAACTCAATATCAAAAGGCAACCAGATAGCAATAAAATAAAAAAGTTTTATCGTTTTTCAAAGAAACCAACAAACTTTTAAAAACATCATCCTAAGCGGAATGCAGTTTTGATAAAATATCTTGCAACAGACTTGTTTATGTTATGCAAAAAACAATAAGTGGATCATCATGATTCAGTTTTACAATTAGCAGTAAAAGTAAAGCCCATAATAGAGGCATTAAAGAAGATATCCGAGTGAAAAGATAGGGATACGTCTTCAAAAGATATATTTTTAAGAACTCCTCTGAGTACTTTCGAATTCATTTGCGGAATACATATTTTAAATGATAAGCTTACTGCCACACAATTGTTAAGTGTAATTCTACAAAAGCAGGATATAGATTTACAAAAAGAGTAATTTCTTATAAAAACCCTGATAGTGTGCCTTGAACCGCGACAGCATCGGGAAGAACATTTGCTATTTATACTGAAACGCGGCAAGGGGAGCCACTCAAACTCAAAGGCTTTTCAACCTGTTACCATGACCCCTTCTCTACTCAAATCATGGAACAGATATTGGATGACATTGCTATTGAGCAGAATACCAAATGAATGGCTGAGAAAAAGCCTTACATGAGGTGGTACATTTAATTGCAAAATTATTAAAGAGCTTTTGATAAATGTACGCAACGACACTTTAATTTAATCTTTAGACCAGCTTTACGTGTATTTGGTAATATTAGACCACATTGGTAACATGCTAAGGAACAGTACGACAACGTGGGATTTCATGGTGTAATTATTGAGGAAAGCGGAATTCTTACAACTCTTTTTAGGTTACTACAATATGCAGTCTACCAAGGATCTTGATTGACGGGGGACTTGAACCAGATCACTATGCATATGACTTAATTTTGCTCTAAAGCAGAAGGGGTCTAAATGAGGTTTGTAGAAGCGGCACCCTTAATATTGCGCATGACTTGGCGCAGCCTAGAGGGCTAAATGTGAACACGGACAAGACTAAAATTTGATAATATCCGAGAGAGTCAAGTACCTGGAACTAATTCTGACTAGAAAATTGAATTGAAAGCATCATCACGATGTTGGGTGCTATGAAGAAGGACTATAGGCCCATAATAAGGCCTCAAACCAAAGATGACACAACAGCTATACAGACGCTTAATTAGATCAGCGCTTCGATGGTATGGTAGACAGCAAGGACAGCAAGTGCAACAATACGATTCTTAAAAAAGTTTATCATATATATTTTGAAATGAGCGGGACAATCGGTTTTTACTCGGACAAGGGCCCCTGAGTGGATCTTGAGTATGTGGTCTATTGAAACCCGAGTACCCTATGAGGTGAGACTTCTAGCGAAACGCCTCTAAGCTGTACCGAAATGGGTTGAAGTCTGACAATCAACTCATTTTCGATACACGGGAGGGGAATACGGGAAAATTGGAGTTTTTCCTTCGTTTCCCACCAATGAAGATAAAGGCTAACAGTACTACACCGATACCGGATTAGCAGTTCTGGTACGACGAGACTCTGGGGCAGATGTCCACTCAGATGTGTTGTTATACGGATTGCTGTAGAGCGTAGGAAGAACGGGACTAAGCATTGTTGTAGAAAATCCGGAGACCGAGATTTAATTCTGCCTCCCCGACATCAACACTGAGCTGCAAGCTCAGTATGTCTATCCTGGTAGCGGATGTGAAGACCTGTACAGATAGCCAAATGCCTGAAAGACTAGGTCTAGGAAAGTGTTGCACTGCAAGAAAAGGATTGATTGTTACACGCAATGTGACCAGGTTCACTAGAGGCTTTTGGCGATTATGGCTAAGGAACAACGGGAAGTTCGCCTGGGGATCCCGAAGCCTTTTCTTGCAGCAAAGGCCAGGTTAATATAGTGGGCGGAAAATGACCATAGGGTGCTGAAAAGCAATGAGATAAAAATTATAAAAATCCTTTAGGTGACCCAAATAAGGTTAAGACCACGGTTATGCTGAAGCTTCGGAAGCCTGAATTGAGAAAGATAATAGGTGTTCTGATGAGCCACTTAAACTTACAAACACATCTCCATCGGATGGGAGTTGCGGAGAACAGCGAGTGTAGGGCATACAAGACAATGTCGAAACAATGAAGTATTTTCTGGGTCAACACCCAACAGGCTTTGGAATAGGAAATATTGACAAAATTTGCCGCAATACTGAATTTCTGTGAACTTTTCTCCCGAAATTATTTTTTCTTTCCTGGAAACGCACAACAAGCTAATCTTCTGTGGGGCTTGAGGCCCATAAAAAATTACGTGCAGATTTACGCATTAAATATTTAACGTATTGAAGGGCCATTTTTGCACTCAAATATGTATATAGGTTTAAGATGTGTATTACAATTGGAAAGTTAAAATTTACATTTAAGATTTATCCTTTAAAAATTAAAGGGAGCATGAAAAAAGAGTAAGAGTTTTCACCTAAAATTAACTCGAAGCTATGTTGTTGCAACACAACATGACTTAAATTTAGTTTAAAACAATTGTGAAACATTTTATGAAATTTATAAATATGAACTACCTTAAGCAATTATGTAAGCAATTATGCATCTTCAGATTTTTTCTTATTTTTTTCAAATATCCTCCAGACATAAAGCCACTCAGATTAGTAAAATTAAATGTTGTTGGCAGGGCTTATTATTTATGTGATTTTGTTACACAATCATAAAATGTATTTAGAAAACCCCCTCAAGGAATAGCTGCCACTAATTAGTAACATCTTTCTTGCAGCCGGTGCATTTTTTCCTTTTTAACACTTTTTCACAATTTTCCCACCATATAAGCGTTTTTGTATAAATTAATTGGCTGTTGGTCATTAGAAGAACCAAAATATTTTGAAGATTCACACTTTACGAACTGATGCAACACGAATAAAAAAATATATAATTAATTTTTTCCCAACCATGTTAGATTACAAAACATAAACTGTTGGCGATTTTTTTTTGCCTTTAAAACGATTGCTTTTTGTTGGAAATCAACATTTTAAGATAATAGAGACATACAAATATGTACATCTAGAGATAGTTAAACACATGCAGACATATATATGGGTATGTTAGATGCTTATTGCATTAAGTTCCCTTTTTAAGATGAAACAGACAAAACTGGAAACATGAAAAAAAAACGCAAAGAAACACCAAACAGGCATCCAATGTCTAAGGCTTAAACAAAATTTTTTAAATATTTAAAAGAAAATCACAGAAGCATTAACAGCTAAAACAACACCTTATAAAAGAGAAAAAAAAGGCAAAATATAAAAGCGTTGTAGAATTAGCGCCTTTTTAGTAACACACGGTTATAGACCATTTGGCTGTGTAAATAAGTGATTAACTGGCATCACTTAAAGTCATTTGGCTGGTGACTAGACTTGAAAGAAATGATATTAACAACTGGGTTGGATCATGTCTAGGAAAACCATTTATTTCTTGATCGAAATCAGTACGCTCTTAAATTTTTATGCCCTAAAAGAGATCTTAAACTTAATCGGTTGAGCTAAAACCACTTCCTTTGCGGATTAGCATGTCTGTCCGTCCATCTGTAATAAAGGAACAGATTGCAGGTCTATATACAAGGTGGGCCAAAATAAACCACCCAATCGGAAAATGCTTTTATTTTTGCAAGTGATGGCCAATTAAATTTTTTTTGCGCCATTTGTGAAGTAGACAGATTTAAAATACAAGGGAATAAGCCATGGAGCGATACACTCCCCAAGAACGTGAATGTCCGGCACCGACTGCGCAAACACTGCACCGTTTGGATACCAACCTGGAAGAGCATGGGACCATACGAGACGTTGCCAATAGCGGCTGGCTCCAGAGCGCCCTTTCTGCCAAGAATCTCACTGCTGTTGGCGAGAATATCGAGCTGTCGCCAGAAACATCAACCAGACGCTGAGCCTCCGAATTTGCCATCAGCCGGTCGTCACTAAGGCGAATTTTGATCAAAAAACTACTCATGTTCCTATACAAAGTCCAGTTCTTCAATCAGATGCTACCTGTTGACCGCCAAACGCGTGTAGCCTACGCCCAAGTCATCCTCAATCTCGAGGCCGGAGTGGACGATTTTACAACTGAAATCATAATGAGCGATGAAGCTTATTTCCACTTCAGCGGGCACGTGAACAGGCAAAACTATCTCCTCTAGGGCACCAAAAATTAACAAGCAATGTACAAAAAGTAATTGCATGGTGCGCTGTTCGCGCTGAAGGATTCATCGGGCCATCTTTTACGCCGCTGGTCAAGCGATAACAGTGGATGGTGCGAGCAATAGGGCCATGTTAGCCGAGTAATTGCCGTAATTGAATGAATTAGGACTGGAAAACATGTGGTTCAAACAGGACGGAGAAACGGCACAAACTGCGCGAGCCACAATCGATATTCTAAAGGCCTGGGCTGCCTCATCTCTCGTTTTGGCGATTTACATTGGCCCGCAAGATCGCCTAATTTAACCATTGCAGACTTTTTTGTGGGGGTTTTTAAAGTCTTGTGTTTTGCCACCCGCCACCTGGCATAACTTCATTAAGAGATAAAAATTGGCATCCGATGACCGACGCACATAGTATTTTAAAGATTTGAAGGCAACCTTTCCCCAGTTTGTTAGCGGCTGAGGAATTGCGTGAGGAGTACAATCCGCGAGCAATCATAAATGATTGAGGTAAATGTCTGCCCCTTTATCCAGACGAAGTCAAAGCAGCAATTAGCCGGCTTAAAGAACTGAACACCGCAGGTGCAGACGGATTACCTACAGATATGTTTAAGACTAGATGCTTGCGTCATCTAGTCTATGTGATATCTACAAAGTTATTTAAGATCGGAGAAGAAGACCAAGAAAGGTATTTACATAAACTAGTCACGCCATTTGGAAACATAGAAGCACGCTCAATAACCAGAACCTCTGAACTTTGTTCGATTTAAAACAGGGAGACAAAGGTGTATGCGCCAACCATCAAGAAATAACATACATATCCTTTGCTTATTTGCAAGATCCTTATGCTTAAATAGACTAAATTAAAGGAATAAAGCAAGAGGGGAATAGATTTGAGAAGGAATTGCCAAAGAGGGATCTGATGGAAAACAAGGTAAACGCCGGTACGATATAGAGGCGACATTCTGATGGACGACAATTCTAGCGTTGAGGTAGAAAAAGAGTTTTTTTGCACCTTGACTCTACCATCAGTAGAAATAATGATGTCAGCAGAGCTGACTCAGCACCTAGGTATCACAAAAGCTGATTCCTGAAAACAGATGCAACTTTGGGGTAGCAGACTGTCCAAATATTGTTAGACAGACTTATTCTTCCCAGGCTTTTTTACTCCACAGGAACTAGGATTTTTGCAAAAGTGATACTGGGTATTTAAAAAAAATCTTTTATGAAATCTGTGGTCTGACTTGGTTCAATTGAGCTGATTTCTCGACGAATATTTTTCTTTCAAGCCAAAAGAGATTAGACATTGTCAATATGAACCCTATTTTTAAGGTAGTCCAATGAAAAAGAAATCCATTGGTGTTAGATCGGGCGCCCTCGGTGGCCATGGGATGCCCCCAAAGCGAATGATCAGTTTTTGGGAAAAATTTTCCCGAAGCAAATTCATCGAAGGTCTGGCTGTGTATGCAGTCGCCCTATTCTGTTGAAACCACATGTGTTAAGAGTACAACGGATGAGCTCGCAGGTTTGGCAAAAAAAAAATTCCGTTATCATGCGTCAATAATTTTCACCTTTGACATTCGTCGCCTGGCCTCGAAAATTTTTGGAAAGAATGGCCCAATTATCTCATTCGTGGATGAGACATATGTCAAACAGTTACCCTTTTGCGCAATTCAATAGTTATTGATATTTTAGTTGGGGCTTGCGGGTTTTTGAAGACCACTAACGACAGTTTTGCTTGTTGTCGTAGCCGTTTAAGTTAAAATGAGCCTTGTCGCTCCAAAAAGTGGGACTTACAGTGAGAAAACACTCCAACATCGGTTCACAAAAAATTTTGCGTAGATCAAAGTCACTTTTTTTAGTTTTTGAATGATTTAAATTTTTTAAGTAGAGAACTTCAGATCCTTTTTAAAAATTTAATGAAAAATCGCCCTTGGAAGTCCCAGTAAGGCTGCTATTTTCCGTATTGAAAGTCACGAATTTTCATGTAAATTTCTTTAAAACAATTTACGGTTTTCTGGAGTCCTTGAAGATCGACTGGGCCCTGGTCATGGGAGATTCAGAGCCAGAGCATTCGCGCGGAATCTTTGCACCCCACAAACACATTCAATTTTCAATGGGTCTATCACGTATTAGCCGAATACCGAACTTTGAACAAAATTGTCGACGAGCATTTACGTAAGAATCATTAATTTTTGAAAAATGTCTCCAAAGCGAACGCGCGATGCTCACCCAACCACTGCGACATCGTGACTGTCAAATCGGCACAACCAGTGGCGCCACCCTCCCTCCGCACCGTTTATTTTGTTTAGAAATAATTATATTTAAAAATAAAAATTTGTCACCAGCCAAATCGGACGAGAAGCAGAAAAGTTGAAAATATTGACAAGCTCTTTATGTCTGGGGTCCCCAGGAATTCCTCAAAGTTTATTTTTTCATTGCTATCGGTTGCTCTAAGAAACAAATTTTGAAGAAGGTATTATACAAAATAGGATGAAAACTATCTAATCGGTAAAAATCTTTAACAAAAAAAATACAAAATCTTTGATTTTACACAGAAACAGTTTTGGAAATATTCTTATCCTTAGCATATGTACATATATATCCTTTCAGGATGTATTCTAATGATTTTTGTTAAGGCCCAAATATCTTAAAATCCTTTGGAGTGTCGGTTATTTTCTTGGCTTTTATATTTACTCTGTATTTATTAACTTGTGTGTAAAACTTAAGCAATACTTAAATAACAAAAAACCTATCTTAATTTGATTTATGCTTATGATATTGATGGCTTTAATTTTAATCACGTTAACGCATATTCATTCCAAATGCAAAAATAAACAAGGATCAGCGGTTAACTGGTATATCTCTAATAGCAGTTAGAAGAAATATTAACACAAATGCTCACATAATATTCTTAGCATGCGTAATAAAATACATACTCACGCAGAAAAACTTAAATATTTGTTCGTTTTTCCCATTTTCCTAATAATTTTTACACGCATGTAAAAACATTTAATAAAAAAAAAAACACGCAGCTGTGTTACTTGAGGAGCGACAACGTGCAACAAAATTAAACATCAAACAAACATCACATGCTTATATTAACAACAGAAGTTGCTGGCAAATAGTTTAAGATAGAAAACATTTTAAGAAGTTAAACATTGGCATCTCATCCTCTTAAACATCGAAATGAATGAAACGGTGCATAGACAAGACGTAAAGCATAAGTATGACTCAAACGCATTGCAATCGAATTCATCAGCAAGATCAAGAGAAACCAAATTAAAAAAAACGCGTAAAAGTTTTTAAGTAACCCAGCAGCTTTGGAAAGAATCATCAATAATTTCTATATTAAAAAGTAAAGCAATTTTGAAATAAAATCCCTAATCAGTTGAAATATTTTGAAAATCTTAGTAGTGAACTATAACCCTTTGTTATTATGTTTTTTTTTATCTCACTTGCTTACCAAACATATGTTTTTGTTTTTCTGGAAGTTTTTTTTGCTGGGATTATATGCATTAATCTTAACATCTATGCTTAAATATGTTAAGACTCTTGCGCATGCGTACACATCTTTGCCATCTTATGCGTTTTTTTCCTTTGACTTTGTATGTGTGTATGTATGTTCTGTTTCTAACGCCGATTAATATTCGCATGATCAAATGCTTTACGCTTATTAAAGTCTGGTTAATAATACACAAACAATAATAAATAAACAAAAGTATATAAAAAATAGCTGCCAGTATTAGTCGAAAGCTTTATACCGTAACTGACCATACATCTGTTAGTGCAACTGATTTCGCGCAATTTGTTGGGTTAGTTTATTGTAACTCTAGACTAAGTTTGTCCCAAGAAAACAGATTCGTAATTATAAAATTTAAAAATTTTTATTGCGTAAATAGGACGGCAGAATTTTTGGATGTTTCCAAATCAATACCTCTTCTCAGCTAACACTCGTCAAAGGATTCACAGGAAGCAGCGCAAATCTCACTAAAAGTTATCGAAGAACCCTATACAGTCGATCTTTAGCAGTATTTGGGAATATGGCTTCTTTCAGACTTTAACCCAGCGAATTTCAAAACTGGAACTAAAGCCTCAATCCCCTCAAGATCTACGCATACTGCATTGACTATAGGACCTTAAGTTCCGGGAAAAAATTAAAGTTCTACAAAATGGGCGTACATTTGTTAACAAGACAAAGACTTCGATAGAATCAGTATGGAAATGCTTTGTACCTTAAGAACGCTAGTTGTCTGACGTCGTACAAGCTCTTATCGTTAACTGCCACCAGCTTCTTCAGAGAATTGGTTGCTGCAATCCCAGTTAATATTTTTATATCCTTAATTATCTCTGACAATTAAAGGGGGCTACGCTTTACTAACGTTATTAATTCGATTGCCATAATGGAACTCAAGGTCATCCGTGAGAAATGTTAATATAAACCCGTCTGTTGATTGCGCGGTTTATCTTTGTTAGTATCACATCATGTAGGTAAAATATCACTTTTTTCTTTTTTGGTTTTTCTTCTGCGTCTGTGCTCTGGAAATTAGGTCAAAACTAAAAGATGGGCGAAAAGAAGTCATCCGAAGGTGTTTGGCTCTCATTTTTTTCTAAATAAAAAACTTGAATTCCCTTTTTTGATTATGCTTGCTTAAACCTTTAGAATTGTATTGGTTAAGTCGAGAAGATAACATCGGTCAAATGGGTGGCGTCACAATTGATTGCTATAAAGGCTCGTTTTATGGCATTTTTCATTACTTCGGCGAGAACTTCGGGTGACAGATTCTCGCAATCGTATCGAATGCTGTCTTTGAGGGCGTCCAGGCTTATTAATGTAAATACAGAACTTGAAAAAAATCTCACAAAAAAGTCTGAAACGGTTAAATCGGGTGAGCTTGCGGGCCAATGCAAATTGCCAAAGCGAGAGATAGAGAGACCGGGGAACACCGCCTTCAGAACATCGGTTCTGGCTCACGCAGTGTGCTCCGTTGATCCGTCCTGTTAGAACCACATGTCTTTCAGTCTTAATTCGTTCAATTGCTGCAGAAAAAAAAACTCGGCTAATGGGGCCCTATAGCGCGCACCGTCCACTATTGTCGTTTGAACTGCGGCGTCGTCGAAAATAATGGCACGATGACTCCTTCAGCATGAACAGTACATCATACAGTTACTTTGAGCAGCTGCAATGGCTCCTCGTGCATCACTCGTAAATTTACGGTGCCTCAGAAGTGAACGTTTTGCTTATTCACGTACACACAAAAAATTATCTAAGAAAACTTTACTTAAATCAAGCCATAGCGGTGTCAAAAGTACGGTGAGTACTGTTCTTCTTAAATCAAGTGCGAAATTTCTTACTCCAAGTAAAATTTTTCAAGTACGAATTTCCTACTTTTAGCCAAAATTAAGCCAAAAAAGGATTGATTTAAGCTCGGAACCGTACTTGATGTAAGCGTGAAAAAGATTGATTTAAGCCGTAAACTGGATTAATTCGAAAGTGGAATGTCTTTTTTTTTGACTTATGGAGCTTTATTAAAGAAGAAGAGTTTTTATTTATATATTTTATTTTATTAATAATTAATTAATAATTTAAAGATTTCATTTTTGTACTTACTGAAGCTGAGATTTGAACCAGGGACTTTCCGCACTGCAGCACAAGCGCGCTACCTCTAGGCCACCGAGACACTTTGTTTTCAAATGTAAAATAATATATTAAAACAACAAGTTTATTTCTGATTGATTTGTTGAAGCAATCCGAATAGGCTTGATTTAAGAAAATGTAAGTACGGATTGTACCTAAAAAGATTTTGGATAAATTCAAGAATAAAATTCTTGATTTTAGAAAGCGAGTTTTCTTTCTGTGTACCCGCTGAGGTGGAAATGAGACTCATTGCCCATTATGATTTTGGTAAAAAAATCGTCCACTTCGGCCTCGAAATTGAGGATAGGTTGGGCGTAGGTTACACGCGCTTAGCGGTCAACAGGTAGCAGCTGATGGTCGGACTGGATTTTGTATAGGAATATGCGTAGTTGGCTTATTATGAGGCACGGCGTCTGGTCGATTTTTCTGGTGAAAGCTTAGCATCCTCACCAACAGCGGTATTATTCTCGGCAGAAGGGACGCTCCTGAGCCGGCCGTTCTTAGCAACGTCTTGTGTGGTTCCATAAACTTCAAAGTTGGTGGCCAAACGGCGCAGTGCTTGCGCAGTCGGTGCAAGACGACCGGGGAATCAGCGACGGAGTTCGCGTTGCACCAACACCACAGACGAATTGTTACGCAAGAGAAAACACGATTATTCCGCGTTTTTGGGGAGTGTACGGCTCCGTGGCTTGTTTTCTACATCTGTCTAGTTCACAAATTTCAAAACAAATTTTGCATCGGCCGCCATTTGCAAAATTAAGAGCATCTTTTAATAGAGTGATGTTTTTGGCCCACCTTGTATTGTTCGGTTCACTACCGGTAGTGATCGTTTACTGGTTAAAATTTAAGCTTTAAAGCACGAAAAGAGGCTGAAGGATGTCAGGTTATTCTAAAACTTGTGCTTCAGCTCGAAAAATAGGAAACATGTATTAGGGGCAGATAAAGGAGGTTCTTAGGGACTCAAGAGTTACAGAGCTCTTAGGCGGATGGATAACCTCGAAACTTAAAAACAAAGTTATAAATTCTAGGCTATGATAAGTAGATTGTAGAAGAGTAGCTACCAGTGAAACAGTAAAAATAGAATTTTTTCATATTCAATGTGACTCTTGACATACCGTTATATTGAGGAAGCTTGATGCTGGAGGTAGAGAGATCCAAGCATATGGGGTCTATGTCGCCATTATGGCGTTGTATGGCGTTGTATCGGTGTCAGGGATCAGATTGGGGATAAAGTTGAACTAGTTTCTTTTTACCAGAAAGTATAGGATATCAGCTTTTAGAATCAGTTTTAAAAGCTAAAAACTTAATCTGTTGCAGCTTAAATTTGCAAGTGGACTGAATTAAACTTGAGTCACACAGTAGTGGAAAGACCAATTCTATCCCCGGAACCTTCTTTAGCCTTAAAGAGAAATAGGCAGAAACCCGTATTATTTCACTTACAAAAGGTGAGAAAAATTGGGAACTATTTCTTATTGTTCATAACTATGTAGGATTCCAAAAATACCTACTCTCTGGCTTAAGTGTAGGGTATATTACGGTCTTAAATAATTTATTGCCTTCATTCAATTTCATATGATAATTGGTTGCTGTTATAACTTTTCTTTATTAACGGTTAAAACACTTGTTGCTTGTAGTAGTTGTAAGTATCTAGTACCCACTTGTTGTACCAAATCTTAGCACACAAATATATTCTTCTGTTTTGGTTCTTATATTCAAAATTTTAAGTTCAAATTCTAGTCGTGAGAAAAACTATTTTGATTTGTTCTGATGTAGTTCCTATTATTTTCGTGTGTTAACTATCATTGATACGTGGTGTCAATTGCAAAAAATAACATGTTTCTTTTAAATTTTTTTTCTTGTGTTGCATTAAGATTTCTTTAAACTCTGACCAACAAATAATGATCCATGTTTAACGAAACAGTGACATGCATCTAAGAGATTAGAAAGAGATTTGTAAGAAAATATATGGATGACCTTTGAGTTGACCGGGATTTTTTTTCATTTAATGCAAAGAGTAAAAATCATGTGTATATACACTAAGTTTTAGTAAAATGAGTATTTTAAAACTGTTTTTGGGTTATTTATGAACTATGTAAGCCTTTTTTTTTTAATGTACGTTATTTTATCTGGGACTGCTGCTTAAAATTTTTATATGTGGACATTGAGATGCTTGTAACACAATTTTTTCATATTAAATTTACCAAAGAAATTGAAAAAAATATTAATCGATTCGAAAATATGAAAGTCTAATATTTCAAAATTTTAGAAAGAAATCGAATTGCAGTTTCAAAATTTTTGTTAGAATTCCTATATTAAAAGCATCTACAGCTCGATCGATCGAGTAGGATTTCGATTCAAATCGAATACCGTGATTTGTCCCAGTTTTAAATTAACTTAAATATATATTACTCTTTGCAAAATTCAGAAGCTTTTTTTATTGAATCTCTTTGCTATTGTGTTTAATATTCGAAATGCAGGGATCTTGATGTGGATAGATGCTAATAAACTTACTTACTTACTTAGATGGCTATTACAGATTGTTTGTTTTACTATAAGTACTAAGAATCAATTTCCACGTACCTTGATCTTCAGCGCTTCTTTTTCACTTTCTGACACCAAGTTTCAAAATGTCTCCCTTCACTTGATTCTTTCATCGGAGTTTCAGTCCTCCTCTTCTGCCTGACTCGTCACTTGTAATATTCGAGGGGTCCGTTAATCTTCTTTTTAGTTAATTTATAGTAGGCGAGTTTTTACAAGAGTGGGCTACTAACCCAATACCTCGACCAAATTTGATCGTTATAATGGGTAAATGCACGGCAGTATTTAGCTCTCTACCTTTAGTGGCACCACGTGGAAGTTAGTGTTTACAGTTGAAATGAAGGAGGGACCAAGATTGGTCTGGGATTTTCCAGGTTAAAGCAAATCAGAGCCGTTACTTGGTATCCAAATTCTCCTACCTTTCCCCTTAAAAAACGACGCTAATAAAGTGTGATGGTAAGAAATGAAAACTGTCCTTTATTGGCTCGTATCCAGAAAACACTTTGACGTTAGATTTTTCTAATAGGAATGTGGTCGTTTGCCATGTTATCGGGCGATACCCAAACAAGCTTTATATCGACCGTTTGAAGAAATGTGTTGCCTTATGATATTGTGGATTGAACTTGGCTGCCATGACTGTAACAGTTGCCTTTTCGGTAGAATCAAACATGTATCCCTATAGCTGCACTCCACTACACGTGTGAAGGTTTGTAGCTTTTATTCGAAAATTCGATTTTTTTCGGATGTCGAGCTGTCGCCAGAAACCTCGACCACTCACCGTGCCTCGAAATCAGGTATCAGCTGGTCGTCCTCTGGCCCAAGATCTGCGCCTGTCCCCGAACAAAGTTCAGTCCGTGCATAAGCTGTTGTCTTTTGACCGTTTAACGCGTGTATTCTACGCCCAAGCCATCCTAAATCTCGAGGCCGAAGTGGACGATTTTTCGACCAAAATTATAATGAGCAAAGAGGCTAATTTCCATCTCAGCGAGTACGTCAACAGGCCAGACTATCGCTTTTGGGGCACCGAAAATCCACGAGTGATGCACGAGGAGCTATTATAACCCCTTAAAGTGACTGCGTGGTGCGCTGTTCATGCTGGAGGAGTCATACGGTCATTGGACAGTGAGCGCTATAGAAAAATGTTAGCCGAGTTATTTGTGTCGCAATTGAACGACTTAGGGCTGGGGAACATGAAATTTTAACAAGACGAAAGAATGGCACACACTGTCCGAGCCACAAGGTTGTGGGTGAGTTCCCGGGTCGCCTCATCTCTCGTTTTGGCGATTTACATTAGCCCGGAGCTTCGCCCGATTTAACCATTCCAGACTTTTTTGTGGGGTTTTTTGAAGTTCTGTGTTTACGTGAACAATCCCGAGACCCTGAAAGCCTTTAAGGACAACATTCGACACGATTGCGAGAATCTGTCGCCCAAGTTTGCCGAAGTGATGAAACATGCCATAAAAAGAGCAAGGGACTGCGCTCATTTGGCCAATATCATCTTCTCAAGGTTCAGATAAAGATAATAAAAAACACGATCGAAGGTTTTTGATTTAGAAAAAATAAGAGCTAAGCAACTTCTGATGACTTCTTTTGGCCCTCCTTGTATTTCAAGGATAATCTAATGTGTTTTAAGTTTTGTTCGTATCTCACACAATAAGAAAATGCATAATTACCAATTTAATTCCTTTTTCACTTTTTTATTTCTCTAGTTTAAAAATTCAATTGTTTTTTTTTACTTTATTACGTCTATACAACAGGAAAGGTACTCACAGTCCTAATTTCATGTCGCAAAACTTCCGCGTTTGGGCTTTTGGGCAAATCAGTAACGTTACTTTTTTAAATTAGTTTGTAGAAAAAATTATAATTAAAGGAAACCTAAAGTTACAAGTATTATTTTACTAAGAGAAAGACTGAAAATTATTCTTTAATATCTGTCGTCCAAAACTACTTATCTTTTTTATAAAATTCTTTATGAGCGAATGATGTCAACACATGAAAATATTACCAAACACGCAAAACATTATGTGAAACAACATTTTGCATACTGGCAGGCCGGATTGTCATTCCAAAGCAAATATCAACATTAAATACAAACAACACATGCACAAACACACATACACAAATATAAAAAAAATGTAAATAAACAAAGCAGCCTTTTCACTAGAGGAAAAAATATTTGCAATTCTAGATCAAGGTCATATATTCCATAAAAAATTATAACAACAAATTCAAATGTATATTTCTTATATGTATGTAACTGCAAGTGTGTGTTTTCAAAACCAGATCAATATGTAGCTGTCAGGTCTAAACGCACAAATTTTATGGCGAATTATGGTAATAGATGTGTGTAGCTGTGTTCAGTGACAACAGTAGCACCAAACGTAACGTAATAAAACAAGTATAACTTGGGCTGTAAAAATATGAAGTAATGCACGCACAAAATAAAATAAAAGGGTGGCTTTACTAATAGATGTTGTTTCTTTCGAAAAGTTTAAACCAGTATTATAAACGCTTTATAAGAATTCTTGAAAAAATGCAACCTTGCTTAAAGCTAGCAATGTGCCAAATAAACAAGGGTTGGTTTTGTCATGAAAACTCCAATAGTGTTCGAGCATTGGGATGATTTGACCATCGTTGGCTTAAACTGATAACTTGTCGAAACATGTAAACCAAATTTTAGATTTCTTTCAAAATCCGTTAATAGCTACAGCTTGTATGCCATTGTGTCTTTGCTTAAATTTTAACTCTACCATTTTGCAGTTACTCTGAGAATTCCTGTTAATGGTATATTTACTGAACGGAATGAAGTTAACGAGCTCTAAATTGTATTACGAGCCCCAAATTGTATAGCTTTTGTGCTTCAGTTTTAAATATCATCCTCAAAACCTTCAGACTATGTTATAATTTTACAGGAATAAACATCATCCAGTTTTTTTACCCTTCGCATAGGGATAAGGATATACATATATGTATAAGCTTGTCATTCCTTTTGTAGTTTCGTTAATATCCATTTGAGACCCCATAAATTATATATACATAATCTGGATCCTTATAGAAAGGTAAGTCGATTTAGCCATGTCCACCTTTCTACGTGTCCGTTCGTCTGTCTGTCTGTCTGCTAAAATCATGTTTTCGGAATGAAATAAAGTCAGACGGAAAACGTTTTGAAAGAAGTGATATTTCCCCCACAAATGCATAAATTTTGGGAAATTTTTTATGCGCTTAATCAAAGACTATAGCAGCTATCGAATTAAAAAACGAGGCCTTTATTTTGGAAAAAAATAAGTTGAATAAGAGCAAGAAGAGGGGCAGCTTAAATATAAATAAACGATTTTTATGAAATTCTTGACACGTTATACTTATATCGAAAACTATAGGGGCAGTCTCTGCAGTTGACTGCGTCTGCATAATTAAGGCCTTCAAAACTGCTTATACAGCATCATCCATTCTCCATCCATTGACAATACAATCCTGCATTGTCCTCGTCTTAATTGTATTAAGAACAACGTTAAAAAGAAGAATCAAAAAGCAGGCGTCTAGATAGCCTATAGAGACTTGCGGGACTGTTTATTGCAAGCGCTTAACGAAGCACCTCTACAGCGTCACGGGATGAAATCTTGGATTAAAGATCGATTAATCTTGTTGCAGAGGTTGTTCAGATGGTGGCATTTGGACATAGCCATGACAGCATTTTGGAGATACAAAATATAGCAATGAGTATGTGGTTCTAAAATTAAGGTTCGTAGTGACACTGGGTGTGACTATAAAGGAATACTGCTGGTTGCGAAGCCTTTGCCTATACCACAGGACCTATTAATTCTTTGCGGATGGGTCCATGAAAGCGTATCTTTCAGGTGTCCAAGATGGCCGCTGATCTTACTTTGTCTTTCCAGAACGAGAATTCTCAGGTGAATGTGGTTGTTGATAGTCAGGCAGCAATTAAGGCTATCTCCGCAAACTTTTGACACTGCCCGATTGCATAGGTATGTAAGGAACTTCTAGGTTAACTGAGGTATCCAAGGTTATGTGATGGATGGCGAATTGTGGAAGCAAGAAGTTAACCTGCCTATTAAAAGAGCATTTAACTTTTAGGCTCCACTTCTGTTTGACAATAATGGTAAAGAAACTGCATTTTAGGTTTAAACTACGGAAGCCTAGATAAACACCATTTATGACCCTGGGGCGACGACGTTATGGTTTTCTTTGAGTAAGAGTGAATGTTGATTCTAATGGGGATGGTAGCAAATTATTAATAGATAGAAACTCATGCGAGAATGGGACCACTGGCCACCGATGATTTTAAATTCTTTTTGTTACTGTTGACCCTCAGCTGTTCGAAGAAACTGTCTTGGATTAGTGAGACGATAAAGTTGGGAGTAGCTTTAAGCTCATTACTTTGAATTAAAGTACCGGGTTTCCTGTTGTCTGGTAGCACTACTAGACCAAAGACCTACATAAGAACCTCGAGGCTGACCAGCTCAACCTAACCCTTAAACCCATGACCATTATCATCGGGTTTTTAAATTTCTTTCCATGCATAATTCGGCATTTCTAATTGCTGTATAGGGTTTTACAATTAAAATAAGTTTCTAATTTTTGAATATTAATGTACTTCATATGGCACTGTTATCCTGAATGCTTAAAACTTTTTCAAAATTTACTAAGCAGAGATACAATGGTCACCATTCAAACGACTGTTTAACTCTAACATTTGACATGGTCAATGCCACGCCTTATGACATATTAAGCCAGTTGATTCTGTTTGGAATAAAAAACACTATTTTTCATTTTACCCTGTTCTTAGTAACAATTTGCATACGCATTTTTTGTTGGGGTTTTAAACTAAAATAGTTTAATGCTTTAATAAAAAACTAGTTTATTACTTGCACTAACTGGTTACTAATAAAACTTTAAATTAAATAATAGTTTTTGAGTGTTATATATTACTTTTCCTTTTAATTTTAACGTCATATTAAGGCTTAAATGACTTTTTCCAATATTAAAAGTTTCTTTGGAATGATGATCTCTAAGCCTGGTGAGGATACCCCTAAGACGGAGTTTTGCGTGCCTATAAGTCGGTTATCAAATATTTAAAAGTTGTTCTAAAAATTGTCTTTTAACAATATAACTCCGGTTTTAAATTATAAAAAATTCATCAGCAATTTGGCTAAGGCAAATACAGAATACCACCAAACGGGTTGGCATAAGTTATATGAAAAGCCTTTGGTGCGTTTTAGTCGACGTCTTCCATTTATTTGCAGAATAAATCATAAAGGCCTGTTAGCCTAAGTCGAGCTGATCTCATAACCATTTGCAAAAGTACACAACCGAACTATAGTCTTAAGACATCCTTAACCAATTTGGGTGGGTGTATCTCAATGTAGTACTCTAGAACCAACTTTGTCATTGCTTTACAAAACACATATTATTATCCCTTGTCAAGCACACACGTTGACGTTTTTAGAGGAAATTTGCTTCTCTTAATTTTCATGAAAATCCCACAGATGCTTTTAGCGAATTATAACAAAATTCTATCTACGTAGGGAAACTTTTACCTTAAGCAGATAATCGTACAACCTTATCCTTCTTAATTGCCAAGTGGAGACTTAACTTTTCTAGGTGAAATACTTTGGCATTAATCTGGATTGCCGCCCCACAAAGAGTCACTTAACAATGCGAAGCTGACACAAATGAAACTGAAAACAGTCCAAATTCATAAGTTTATTTAAAGAAACTCTGTGCTTTGTCTTGATTGTAATCTTCTACCCTAGAATTTGGTATTTAAACCAATTCTTTGGCACTACCTTTGCAACCAAATACGAATGACAAGTGGGGCTCCTTGGTGTTATCAATATTGCAATATCTACAAATATCTACAAGCTAAACTGATAAAATGCAGAATTTAAAGGACGTGTAGAAACGCATTCAAATTCGCTCGTCTGAAAAGTCTTACAACATGACAGACACACTTGTTATGGTTGGAATCAACTTTTGTAAGCTCCCACAAGCTGCATAGACTTGTTTGGGGTATCAAACTATCAGAAATATCCGTTCAAAAATTCCTGTTGAAAATCAACAAAAACGCATGATAACTAACTGACCGAGATAAGGGCCAACAGCCTCTGTTTACTTCTTTTAAACTTTTACATTAAAAACTTCTACAAATGACTTGGAGTTGCCCCTACTCGGGTGTAATGTAAGACCGACTCCCATTAATTTTTCTTCACAAACACTCTTGTGGAACATAGTTACACTCTATCTCCGCCCCTCAGAGGGTTGCCGTACAAAGTTATATATATTTTTTTTTAAATTCCTTTGAATATCTCCCACAACTTCCAGGGGCTCCTAAAAAAGCTAAGTGTAAGATATAACTGATATTTCCTCGTTAACATTTTTGTGAAATATACTTACCCCCTATCTGTAGCCCATAACAGGGTTGCTATACAAAATTAAAAAAAATAGGGTAAACACCCTAGAACTTCCCCGGAGTCGCCCTTAGGAATAAAATGCATCACAGACCTCCATTATTTTTCCTTCCAAACATATTATTTTAACATACTTACCCCCTATTTCCATCACCTTTGGGAGTTGTCATTAAAAATGTACAAAAATGATTCATAAACGCCCATAACTTTCCCAGAATAGCTCTTAGAAAATTGAAGTTATTGACTGACCCTCATTAGTTTCCCCTCCCAAACTTATTCCCAAATAATACTTACTTCCTAAATCAATCGCCTAGAAGGAGCTCCCAATAAAAGTTTGGGAAATTGTAATAAATCCCTTCCTGTTGCTTCCAGGGTGCCCGTAGATAGGTCAAATGTAGGACTGACCCAAGCTCATTTTTCTTTGCAAATATTTTCCTTAAATCATTGACATGGTCATCATGGTGGCATATAAGAATTGCGGAAATATCAAACAGAACTAAGAACTTTTTTTAACACTTATCACTATGCGAAGGGTATACCTCTTTAAAACAAAATAATTAACTTGTGGCAGGTCGGTAGTTTAAAAGTTTAAATGTAACAAAAATATTTCTAAGAAAAATATAAAAATCAGAAAATTCTTAGAATTTGCTATTAATTTGACGTATGACAACGACAGCTGTATTTCTTGTTAATTACTATCTTAAATACTGCCTTTTTCCATTAATTTTAAACGATGATGACTTGTATTCATTAGCTTTAATGATATATGTCGTGCAAAAACGTAGGCCAAAACACCCATAAATTATGCTAAACAACTGCATTTGTTGTGGCAGTGGCAGATACAGTGACAAGTGCTATGAAACACGAGGTTAACGTGTAATACACGCAAAATTTATGCAAAAATTATATTAAAAATTTATTAAATAAATAACAAAACATGTGTAAGTACATATGTATGTATAAAATATAACGATATTACAGGTATGCATTTGAAATATATATTTGTATTTGTTTTCAAACTATAACGATGCAACGTTATAAGGCACTTTGTTGTTTTTGTTGTTGTTGCTCTGTCTGTTAAGTGATGCATGTTGTACGACATTTATAGAAAACGATTCAACAAGTAAATCAATAAATTTTCTACGCATTGACATACAACATTGAGTCCTAAGTTGATATTTTGCTTTAGTTACGCTTTGGGTACATAATCCAGTTGACCAAACTGTAGCAAAGGATATTGTCAGGAAGGTGGTCGTATGCTTTGCCAGTGATGTGTGGCTTTTTATAGTCTAAAACATAAAGGTGAGAACATTTAGTTAGAAACAACATGATGAGATTTCTTCGAATGCTGCTTTTTCTATTAACAAATTAGTCAAGTGGCCTAATGGCCGTATCATGAGCAAATTGCTCTGGTTTTAGTCTTTTAAGACATGTAATAGATATGACCAACTGGGTTATGCAGTATGTATATGTGTATACTATTTATATTCCGAATTTAATTAATTGAATTTTTTTTAATTGATTTGTGTGTAAGTTGATGTCAAGAGACGTTAATTGAAATGTGAGGTTGGAATATTAAAGCAGTTTTGCGTATAAATTTTAATGCGTAATTTTAAATCGTAATTAAGAGATACTTATATATACTCAATTCAGAAATATGTACAGATTCTGAAATATAAATACATGAAGTATTAAACTAAAACAAGGGTTCAAGTTCTCAATTTAAGGTAATTGTTAACTCACTTATAAGTGGGTTTCTATGCAAATTTTAAGTGGTAAATAAAAGTTATACAGTGCTTAAGTAATAGACATGGGCGATTAGATTTGTGCAAGCGCCTTCTTTGTCGCATAATATCACTGTAATCTCACAACTGAGTGAGATAAAAAGTTCGTTAGACCAGTGACAAAGAATGTGTGTTTAACCATCTTGGTAAAAATTTGATTACATAACTCAAGAAGTCAAAAGAAGTCAGTATTCGTAGTCGCTGAGCTACCCTTTTACACAGCCACCCAAATCCTTTGATAAATCTTATGATGTTTCTCAGCCCCCAGCCAGAGACCTTACCATGTTTGTCTAAGAGGTGCCCTCCCAACCACCTCTGTCGGGGGATCGGCAGCTTAGGGCAGTGGCAAACAAGGTGTTCCACAGTCTTTATTTCCTGCTCATCGCCGCAAAACCTCCAGAGAGTTCCTGTCTCACTTGCCGTCATATAGCTCACATTGCAGTGCCCTGTGAGACTCCCAATAATGCACCTCAAAACTCCCCTGCTCTCCTTGAGCAGCATGTCAGTACCCATCCTGTCCAGTCTAGGGCACAGCAGTCTGAAGATCCAGCAATCAGCCCTGTCCTTCCAGGTTTGGCACACCCTGTCCATTATCCAAGTCCCTATAATTCCATTATAAAAACCAAATGGGGACCTCACCAGCTCACATCCAATCCCAATATCCCAGGAAGATCCCCTTCTCACCAATTCATCGGCAGTCTCATTGCCGGCAACGTCACAATGACCCAAAACCCAACATTGTCTGGACCTGACATAATGTCTCTCTAGAGCCTTGAGTGCCCCCTGACTCTCAACGTAGATTGTCAAGTTCCCTCTTCCTTATGCGCTCTTCCCTATCACACCTGAGACCCTTGTCACTGCGAGATTCTCAGCCTGGAAAACGCTGCACACGTCCGGAAGTCTGTACCACAGTCTTACTCCCATATCCATTATGCAAAGACCAGCTCCGGTACCCACATCCATCATCTATCTAACAATAAAGACTGCACACTCCTCATATAGCCTCTCAGATCCCTTTCATACCACCCTATCCGGAAACACTACCTAAATCAAGATCCAGAAGTCAAGTTTCGCGACCATATAGTCCGTCGAACCTAATGCCCGCAGGAGTCAACCTTTCACAGAATGACGGCGTGTCATTCTGACCCTGCCCTAAACATATCTGACTCAATATGCCTAAACAAGCTCCTAGCCGCCATTTCAGCAAAAAACCCCAAACCCAGATACCCGGCTCTATCCGCCAGTTTCCGCTCTACTCTGTCAAGCTCCGGCAGCACAAAATCTGCCACCTTCCTGGTGAAGAGAGCTCAAAGTCTGCAACTTCCTGGTGAAGAGAAGTAGCTCCACCTTCTCTGGACTTACTTCCAGTCTCTTGTCTCTGGCCCAAGCGGACAGATCGGAGAATGCACTTTGCATCACCTTACTCGTGGTAGATAAAAATTTATCGGTTACTAAAACTACGATGTCGTTTGCATAAGCCACTACTTTTATCCTCTTTGAGTCAAACCACCTTAGTATTCCGTTGACTAACAAAATTCACAGTAGTGGCAACAACATCCCTCCTTGTGGCGTTCCCCTGATCGCACTCCTTTGCAGATGTTTTTTTCCACAACCATAATTGGTTATCCTTCTACCAAGCATAAAATAGATTAATAAGATACCTTGAACTCCTACTTTCTTCAGTACCTTCCTAATAGCCTCCGACGAAATATTATTTAAGGCTCCCTCAGTATTCAAGAGCCCGCCAAACGTGTACCTTTTCCTGTACAAACACCACTCTTTTAATCCCACCACATCATGGAGGGCACTCGCAACAGATTTACCCCTCGTGTTTCTAAGAAAAGGAACATTGCTTAGTGTAAGCACCAACCATTAACTACATTTTCCTTGTCATGCCATATCAATTAAAAGACAAGGTTAGTAAAAGGGTACAACATTTGATAAGGTCTCACAATAACCATATTGTAACACAGATACAGAATAAATTGAGTTGAGATCGTGCTGCAGAAGCAAATTCGATTCCCACTCGAAACCCAACAAGGGATGGGCGAAAGTTACCGACCATGCCAAAGTGAAATTTCTATCTCAACATTATTAAGGCGGAAATTGTTTTTAAAAAACTAATGCCGGAATAGGAGCTTTAAGAGTTATTTATAAACACAAATTGCATCATAAATCGCAAAACATTAAAGAGGTTTTCTCATAACTGACAAAAGAAAAACATTGAAAACATATTACTTCTTACAATAAAATAAAAATAGTATTTGATGTTGTATTTTTTGTTTCTATATAATCTACACTTACAGTTAAAGTCATAAATCAAGGTTGCAAATTATATGTATTATATATATTAAATTAAATTTTATTATAAATATAATCATTTCGGTTTCGTTTTTACCATATAATTTGACATAAATTTTACGCTTACAGTCATATTGTTTAAATAAAATTAGAAACACATTAGTATTTGTTGTGCTGTAGTTATTACCTTAAAACGAAATAAATCATTTTTGTAATATTTTTTAAAGAAACAAAAAATAAATAAAGAAATCATTTTTTTTTTAAACTATTGCTGGCAGTTTTAGTGGATTTTTTCACAGACTTTTAGTTTTTGTGTTCACACAAATTCAATTAAAATTGGCATATGATTTTTAGAGACAAGAGTTTCAATTAATGGTGCAATATTTTTATTTTAGATGACAGAGGAAATATATATTGGGATTTAAATATGATTGACAAATTACAACGGAAATATAAAATAAAAAAAAAAACGAAATCGAGGAAACAAAAACTATGTGTTAAAGAAAAAAATGGGTCTGTCTGATAAAAAAATTTAAAAAAATTATTTTGGCTTATTTTATGGGCAATATTTGCTTGACAACAGAGTACAAACTTTAAACGAATATTTTCAATTATTTATTTTATACACATATTGAGTAATTTAATGAAAATACAATTTCAATATATTTAAGTTTTTGTTTGAATTTAGTTTTAGGTTATTTTTATTAAAAAAAATTTAATTCTCTAATTAATGGCCTGAAGCAAAATAAATTGGTTTCTTACTAATAATTACCATCAAACGAATCTATGATTATAAAAAAATATATATTTTAGTTATCAGTAGCTTTAAAAAGTTAATCTAAGATGAACCATATTTCAGAAAAAAAAAATATTTTATTTAAAAAAAATTAAAAGTCACCACCATTTGTACATCTTTGCTTTAATGACAGTTTTGAAAAATTATTTAACCAAACAAGTGCAAGATCTGTATCTTTGTGCAAATTATTTTAAATTTTTAAAAATAAATTAAAAACAATATTTCATGCTTAAAATTTTTAATTTGCTACACTTAATAGATTTTTGAGATTATCTCAGTTAATTTTGTCATATTTGGCTTGAAACTAATAAACGCTAAATTAATGGTTACATTAATGAAATATATTATTTTCAAAATTATTCGGTCATGTTGGCTGTTTTAATGCCCTTGATGGATTTGTTAGTTTAGTGTGTAATTATCGAAACACCCCTAAAATGCCATAGAAAAAGTTGGTTTTGTGCATTAAGTAAATGCTTAAATAAATTTGTATGTATACATGGATAGCATTTACACAAGTGATTACGTAATACATATAAACTTGTCATTCTATTTGTAATTTCTTTAATATACTGGGATCTCATAAAGCATATACTTTCTTGGTCCTTATAGAAAGGGAATTCGATTTAGCGATGACTGTCTGTTCGCATATCCGTCTGTTCATCTCTCGGCCTGCCCATCTGTCCGTGTTATGGTTGAAATACACTTTTTGAAACCCCCCCCCCCCCCCATTTCACATAGACCCGTAAGTAGTATCAAACTATCAGACAAATCTAAAAAAAAATTGTTGTTTAAATCTAACAAAATTCTGATAACTGACCGAGATTTAAGCTAAAAAGCAAGACGACCTCTGTTTAATTCTCTAAAATTTGTACAATTTCCCTGGAGTTGCCCCTACACGGGTGCAATAAAGGATCGACTCCCATTAATTCTTTCTCTAAAAACAAGCAATTATGTGAAACATACCTGCACCCCATCTCCGCCCCCTAACAGGGTTGCCGTAAAAAGTTGAATTTTTTAAAATCTCCCACTGCTCCCACGGTGCTTATACAAAAGGGAAATGGAAAAATGAAACAGTGAAACCCCTACAACTTCCCCAGAGTCGCCCTTAAAGAAATAAAATATACCACAGGTCCCCATAAGTTTTTTTCCCAAACATTTAGCTAGAACATACTTAATTCCCATCTCTATCACCTAAAGTGGTTGCCATAAAAACTTTCCAAAGAATTGCCCATAACTTCCTTATAGAAATAAAGTGTACGACCGACCCCCATTAGCTTTTTCCTCTAAAACATATTCCTAGAACATACATACTTACCCCCATCTTCATCGCCTTAGAGGGCTCCCATAAAAATTTTGGGAAATTTTATTAAATCCCCCAAACAGCTTCCACGATACCATCTGCCGTTACCATAAAAGAAAACAAGTATTAAACATCAGCTTTTGATTTTTCGTGTAAAAAGAATACTTGCTCTCTTTTCGTTAGCAGGAAGATAATTTCATAGTATTTTGATTGTACAAAGGTAAATACCCAGTATTACCATGTAAAGTCACCTTTATTGTTATACTGAATTCTATTATAATCAGTCCATAGCTTACCATTGGCTACACACAAGTCTATTCTTAAAAAGACCGACTTCCATTAATTTTTAAACATTTTTATGAAACATACTTACCCCCTTTATCCTGCCCTAACAGGGCTGCCATACAAAATTTTAAGAAATTTGGATGAAAATGAAATAAATATATCAAAGACCCACATTAGTTTTTTCTCCTAAACATATTCCTAGAGCATGCATATCCCCTCTTCCGTTGGTAGCTCAAGTTAAGTACTGACCCCAAACTCATTTTTCGTTGTAAAATTTTTTTTTACCATATACCCCCTATCACCACCCGCTAAGGGGGTTGCCATACAAAATTAGAAACAAATAGGGTAAAACCCCTACACGTTGTGAAAGGCTTATAAGATTTGGCATTGCCGAATGTAGCTCTCTTACTTGTTTTTATACCCACACCACATACGTAGTAGGGGCATTATGCATTTGTGTAGATGTTTGTAACGCCCAAAAATAAAATTTTGAGATACACTCTATAGTATACTGGTCCGGCTGGGTATCCATGTATTCTTGTGATCGAAGTACAGGTAAAAATTTTTAAGATATTTCGATGAAATTTGGCACAGATAAATTTTTAGACAGTGGCCAGAAGCACACTGTTTGTGGTAATGATCAGGCTATTTTTTGAAATAGGCACCATACAAATGTTTTCTCGGAATAGGCATTTTGGGCTACAAATGGCTTGAATATAACTTAACCTTTTTCAAATTTTGCACATATGTTTACCTTTATGCCACCAACTATTATACTGAATGCAAGAATTAAAGGTTCAGTTTTTATATATCATCATACATACAAATGTGGTGTAAAATATAATGGGGTCGGGCTTGATCGACTCTAACATTCTTATTTGTCATATTTAAATTAATTTGCTATACATATTTAGGGGATTCACAAGGTGTCCTATTATGTCCTATTGTCATATTGTCATAAAATTTCATAATAATTTTGTTGACTTTTATACAAAAATAGTTCTTAAAAAATACTACGTCGTTAAATATGCTTGATATATTGTCACAACAACTCCAAATACACCTTCGCCGAGTGTCCAAAAGTTGTCAAATGTTTTTAAACCATTGTGGAAATTTTATGACAATATGACAAATAGGACACCTTGTGAATCCCCCAATTGTAAAGTAATTCCAATCGTGCTAGTATGCATTGAACGGTCTCTGGTTTTGTTTAAGTTTTAAGTCATCGACCAAAATAACAGCAAAAATTAATTTGCGACCACCTTTTAATAACACTATTTTACAGCCAAGATAACAAATCAATATTAATTTATTTATTAGAACATTAAGAAATATATGAATATATAAAAATATTATTTATACGTATAGTATAAACATACATATCGTTACCTTAATATAGAAAGGGCCTAACTCGTATTTTTTTAAGTAGAGATTTTTTTGGCAAATTTTGATATATTTACAGACTATTTATTGAAATAAACAAACATCTGGGCTTATAAAAAATTACGAGTTAGGGCCCTTCTTTGTAAGGGTACCGATATATACATCCATATACATATATAATAAATACAACTTTATGTTTCTTTATTGTAACAAGTGCATACACATATGTATGTTTGTAGGCCTTTTGGATACAGGTTTTCGTGTTTGAATGCATTATTTTTTTCCTTGCTTAAACATTTTTGTACAATTAATTTAAATTTGTCAGATTTTTATCTTAAATTTCAATCAAATAATATCATTTTAGTTTTATTTTATTAAACCAGATAAGTGCTTTGACACACAAATACAAAAGTAAATTATATAACCGTTTGATAGGGTAACTGTCATATAAGTTGTGCTTTTGATTAACTATAAATTTAATTTTTTTGCTAATAAACAGTATCACGCCTCTCTATGGTTTGTGTCCATTTATAGTTCAATATTACTCATACGCTTATAGGGAAAATGAGTGGAAAAAAATTAAATGATCGTTACCCGAATTTTGCATTTCGATCCAAATTTAAAGTGCCTCTTTCTCTATTTTTACTGTGAGAAAATTAATATCAGGGCCAATTCACAGCTTTATTAAAAAAATATTATGAAATACCTTTTGCAAGGTATGTATGTATGTATAGTAGGTAGATAAAAAAGGGGAAACCTGGGATGGCCTTTTGCTCCGCATGACATACACTTACGACAGCAATAGGCTTAAAGAGAATTTATGAAAAAAATCAGAAACATATGTTTTGCCATAAAATGTATCTTGCAAACAAATTATATCATAATAAGCATCTTCGGTGCTCTTTTTTAAATAATAATAAAAAAATATATAAAACGATTACTTAAGGCCAATTTTTCTGCACTTGCGAAAAATTTTTATTTTTTAATACGGTTTTTTCAAAAAGTAATAATTCGTTCCGCGCAACTGCTTCGGCAATGAATGTCCCACGGCCAGGGTCCAGTTCTTATGAAAATCCACGACTTTCAGTACGGAAAAGACCAGCCTCAGTGAAACTTCCAAAAGTGATTATTAATGAAATTTTAAAAAACGACCTGAAGTTTCATCTTTTTAAAGTACAAATCGTTTAAAAACTGGAAGAAAGTAACTTTGATTTACGCAAAAATTTTTGTGAAACGATGTCGGGGCGTTTTTGCACTGTAAATCCAATTTTTTTAAACGACGAGGCTCATTTTCACTTAAATCGCCACGTAAACAATCAAAACTGCCGTCACTGGTATCCAAGAACCCGCAACTCTCAATTTAAACATTTAAAGGCATTGCAATTCCCCAAGGTAACTGTTTGGTGTGCCTTACCCACGCATAAGATAATAGGAACATTTTTTCGAAAATTTTCGAGGCCAGCCGATGAATGAAAATTATCGACGCATGAATACGCAATTCTTTTTGCCAAACCTGCAAACTCATCTATTGTGCTCTTCACATACGTGGTTTCAACAGGATAAGGCGACCTCACACACATCCAAAACTTCAATGAATTTGTTTCGGGAAAACTTCCCTAAAAACTGAACAGTCTCTTTAAGGACATTCCATGGCCATCGCGGTTGCATGATTTTACTCCCCTGGATTTTTTTTGGGGCTACCTCAAAGAGAGGGCTTGTAATGACCATGCCCAATCCTTTGTGGTTTTAAAAGATAACATTTGTCGAGAAATCAGCCCGATTGGACAACTTTACTGCAGCGTGTGACTTAGAACACAAGCCTTCGTTTTAAACACTGTATTCAACTTCACGAAAGACCTCTGAATGACATACTATTTAAAAAATAAAATCCGCATTTCCATTCAATCGTTTAATCCTCTTAATAAAACGTTGTTTCAATTATTAAGTTTTTCTATTTAAGTTTCAAAATATAAATCTGACACAGAAAACTTTTTGTATTTTGCATTAAAAATTTCATGTTTATATTGCATCAAATATGCGTTATAAGAAACTATGGTTGATATTTTATAACGTCTTAGCTTGTTACTACAAACAAGTAAGTGAAAAAAGGGCCGGTTTTCAAGATGATTTTTGTAGTTGCATCATGTGGAACGCGATGTGTTTATGTAAGGACATTTTCTGGATTGGAAAAAAGTTACACAATTAAATTTAAAGACGAAAATTCTTAAAACTAATTACCTCTTATAATTGTGTTACATAGGATTTCTTATTATCATTATCTGAAAAGCAGAGTATTATTTAAAAGTCACCTTAAAAACCCTCATTTATTTAAGTTTTTTTAATATATTTTTTTTTGTTTCATTGCAAACGTGATTTAGTGAGGGACTTCATAATATTATGCACGTAAACTGGATCAAGTAATTTATATTTAAATGTCATTTATTGTTTTTTTGCTTGGTTTGTTTATTTTTTTTATGATGTCACATTTACATACATATATTTAATATTATTGTGGCTCCAAAATGTCTGTCTACGATGATAAAGTATCAACCTTCAAGTACGTTAGAATTATGTTTTAGTTTATTTTTTATTGTTGATAGTGTAGAATATAGCAATTTTCATTTAATATTTTTAATATACATAATTTAAAATTATATTTTAAAACAAATACGCAAGTGAGCTAGAGAGTATGGGAGTATGGAGTGTACATCATGTGTTTATCATGTATAATGACATAGTTACTAAAGAAATTTAAATGTTTTATTTAAAAACTTTAAACGCGCTTTTTAACAAAATCCTAAAAAAAGGAAATAAAATTTAAAGGTACAGGTACATCAGTGAGTAAATATGCAAGTTTGCCAGTCAGAGGGCATCGCAGGTTCGATTCTTGCCAGAGACTGTGGTTAGTCTGCTTCATTATACAGTAATCCCCCGATTTACGAATAGGATACGTTCTGTGAAAGTGGACGTATATCGAATATTCGTATAGCGAGCTCAATATACATACGACATATTACTATAAATTAATAGATACGTTCCAGGGACTAAAATTATTCGTAAAACGAGATCTATATTAGCATAAGTTTGTACTAAAAATACATAGATGTGTACCCAAAATGTTCGCTATGCGAAACCCCGTTTTTAGAAACATTTATGTATAACAAAATGATAAGGAAGAAATTTATTCGTTTTAAAAATAAAAAAGAAATTTTCAATGAATGGTTGAGCACAACTAATTGTTTTCGGGGAGTTCCCAAATAAAATTAAAATTTTACAATACACCACTTGCACCATGGTAAAATCACTATGTACTAGGTGGCAGCAATTGGTGTTGTTGCACAACAAAACAACAAAAACGGGAATTTTTTTGTGTAAATTTTAAACTTTTTAATCACATAACTATTGATGTTCGTAACTTCGAAATTTCATGTTCGCAAAACGAATTTAATGAACTATTAATGATGTTCGTAACTTCGAAATTTCGTAAAGCGAGCCTTCGTAAACCGGGGGATTACTGTATTCTTCTTTAGTTCTAATCTTTTTGTCACACCATCTTTTTTTCTATCTCCACCTTTTTTTAGCAACTAGTATACAGTTGATGGCCCCTAAATATGCATTGCAATATGTTAGTATTGGAAAATCGGTTATGGAAGGAGGATAGAGAAAGAAGTTTTTGTAAGCATTGGATATTAATTTCTCTGTGACAGGAAACACATCCTTTGCAAGAGATTTCACGCAACTGTTTTGGCAAGGGCCCAGTCAATTTTCAAGGACTCCCGAAAGCAGTCTTCGTGAAAATCTGTGACTTTCAATACGAAAAAGTGCAGCTTCACTGGGACTTCAAAAGCGATAATTCATGAATTTTTAAAAAAAGGATCTGAAGTTCCATTCTCTTAAAATTCAAATCGTTCATGAACTGTATGTTCCATTTTTTGAATGACGAGGCTCAATTTCACTTAAGCCGCCACATCAGTAAGCAAAACTGTCGTTATTGGTCTCCAAGAACCCGCAACCCTCAATTGAAACTTCAAAAACCATTGCATTGCCCCATGGTAAGTGTTTGATATGCCTTATCCACTCATTAGATAATTAGACCATTTTTTTTAAATTTTCGAAGACGAATGTCAACGCTGAAAATTATCAACGCATAATTACGGAATTCTTTTTGCCAAACCTGTGAGCTCATCAATCGTACTCTTCACAGAAGTTGTTTCAACAGGATAAGGCAACCGCATTTTTCCCAAAAACTGATCGGATGCTTTGTGGACATATCCGGTCTGGCTCCCGTGGATTTTTTATGGGACTACCTTAAAGCCAATGTCTTGTGGGCTGAAAAAAATTTCCGTCGAGAAATCAGCTTAATTTAACCAAGTTTACTGCGGCATGTGGCACAGCGAACAAGGCCCCGTTTTTAACTGTGTGTTTAACATTATGGAAGACATCTGGATGACATACTGCTTCAAAAATAAAATCCGCATTACCATTCTATTTGTCAATGCTCTCAATGGGATTTGTGTCAATTATTACGTGTTTTGTTTCAGTTTGAATATTTATATCTGCCACCAGACACCCTGTACTTAGCACTGTTTTTGTCCAAATATAGTTTTTAAAACATTTTTTATAAAATTGCTTGTCTGATTTTATAACTTTGTCTATAGAATCTCAACATTAGCAAGTCCACTGGGTCGGATTTTATACCAGCATAGGTCTTGAAACAAAGATTTTCGACGCTGTCGCGTTTTTGACAATATATGCCGTTACAAGGTATTGTCCATTGCTGGAAAGTAGGTACTGTTACGCCAATCCCCAAAAAAAAAGGCGGAAACTCCAATAGCTATTTACACAGCACTTTCCAAGGTTTCAGAGAGTATGGTTAATTGTTACTTTTGAAACATGAGTGCAGGTTGGACCACACTGCATCGACTGTACTACGAATAATGGATCCAGTGCAATGTCCGTTAGGCGGAACACGTTTTTTTTGTGTCGAGGGAAGCATCCAAGTGTCTTGGTTTCCTAAAACGGTGTAGGAATCTCTTACGCCATCTGATATTTTTTCAATTTTCACTTAAACGTTGTCGCAATGTGGGTTGTATTTTACTATTCTATGGTTACTACAATGGAATGTGCTCTGAAGAAATCAAGAAACTTGTTCCTGAAAACCAAAATTTTTTTTGGATTGTACTCATCTTTTAGGAAGAGCAACTCCATTTGTGGTTGACTGGCCGGTGAATCGTACTAGGCATTACAGAAAAAATTTGTTTTTAGGGCGCATGGTTGTGTGTAGAATAAACTACCTGAAGGTGGCTTTTCAAATGCATATTAACACTACTCTCTCTATCCTCCTTCCCATAACATATTTTTCTGATACCAACAAAATAAAGTGCATAAATAGAAGCCATCCCCTAAGTGATGGCTATTATATAAAAAAAATAAAAAAATTATTTACTTTTAATACCAGCTTAAACGTTTGCAAGCATACGAATGCTTGCGACTTAGAAAATGTGAATAGTTCGATCTGGCTTGTAAAAGAAATGGTTACAATTTATTTATATGCAGTGCTGCATATCTAAAAAAATGTTTAAAAATATCGTCAGGGAACTTGCTGCAGATATTAAAATACATTTAGGTATAGGTTTTAAGTTAAAGAGTTTTCTGCTGTTGCTAACTCTGTTTCTTGGCTTGCGCTTCTTGACCAATTGTGAGGAAAAAATAAGAGAAAATTTATACGTTGCACCAGATACCACAAACGTAAGCAATAAATCTAATTTTATTTAAACAATTCACTGCTCTATGCTAATAACATGGCAACAAATGCATACTGGAATAAAAACTTAGCAGCAGCAATGTGTACATCTGGTCATATTGACCATTTTAAGTTGATGCGAAAGCCCTTTTATAGTTAAAGCTAATGTGGTCAAAATGAACTTGACACTTGAATGCCCAATTAACAGTTTTATGTATTTTTACTCGTAGCTTTTGCCGGTCAACAGAAAATGAGTTTAAATAGCAACAACAAATGAACAAGCTTTACAATTGCATTAACAAACGAAAAGCATTACGAAAAGTGGTTTAATAAAAACAGAAGATTTTTTTTTAGACGAACCTATAACGAATTGTTTTAGTTTAATTCACTTTTGAAAGGTAAAATACTAAATTTTTTTATTTAAATAAACAATTAGGTCAACTACTTAAAATAATTTAGTTTTTTTATATTGAAAACAATAACGAATTTCAAAACAGTATTTAATAAACTTTCTTAAAAGTCCTGCATTGTAGAAAATAAATATACAAAAAAGGAAAAGGTTCATATATGATTTATGTTTGCCAGGGTTGGGCAGTATTTCAAATACTTGTATTTGAAATACGTATTTGAAATACAAATACGTATTTTGTATTTGTATTTGAAATACCCCCTTCAAATGTATTTTGTATTTTGTATTTGAAATACCTAACACTGAAGTATTTTGTATTTTGTATTTGAAATACTTATACTTATGATGTCAAAATACATTTTTGCAAAATACATTTTTTTGTTATACAAAAAGTTGTCATTAGCAAAATTGAAAAATGTTACAATTTCAAAAAAAAAAAAAAAAAAAAAACAGAATGGAAACTTTGTCTTCGTATTCATTCATGTCTTCGCCTTAGCAAGGCACGTTCTTTTATAGGTCTTACTCATTCAGGTAATATCAACAGCTCAGCGGATATTTGAAAATGGGAATGTCAAAAAAATTAAATTTTGTATAAAAATTAAAATTTTTTGACATTCACATTTCAAAACACAACAAGTAAGATCGCTATATTTGGCTGTGCCGAATCTTATATACCCCGCACATTGGTATTTTAATATACCCAGCCGAGTTATTTTGTACTGCAAATTATATAATTAAAATACCTTGTGCGAGTCCATAGAAAACTTTACAAAATTTTAATGTTCGTATGAATAACAGAAATAGATCAAGATGGTTTGAGGTCGAGATTTATAAAAGTTTTCGACATTATTCGTATTAAAAGGTTATTAAAAAATGTTAATTTTTATGGGATCTTCCAGTCCCCCTGCTCCTCTTCAACCTTTTTTTTCCAAAATGTAGGTCTTGTCATCGAATTACTTTTTGTAGAATACTAGAAGTCGATAGCTGTTATAGTTTCCGAGATATAGCGTTTCGAAAATTTCACGAAAATTGTTCATTTGTATGGAAGCTACCCCTTCTTCACCCCCATTCAAAAATTCTTTTCTTTAAGGCGTAGGTCTTGTTGTCGAATTACTCTTTGTAAAACATTTGATGTCGGCAGCTGTTATAGTTTCCGAGACATAGCGTTTCCAAAATGTCATAAAAAGTGTTTATTTGTATGGGAGCTAACCCTTCCCCTGCCCCTACCCAAAAAATGTTTTTTTTTTAAGTGTAGACCTTATCATACAATTACTTTTTGTGGAACACTAGAAGTCGATAGCTGTTATAGTTTCCGAGATATACCGTATCAATAATTTCATAAAAATTATTAATTTGTAATTAAAGTGTAGGTCCATAGCTGTTATAATTTCTAAGATTTAGCGCATAAAATATTTCACCAAATTTGTGCAATTGCAGAGAAAAAACCACTTCCCTTGATCCTATCTGAAAAAAACTTTTTCCTTTTGAGGTCCCTATTTTCAGAGTATCCGTGCCAAGTTTTGTGGCAAGAATTACTATATTCACTGAGATACATAGGGATGTATGCACGGATTTTGTCCCAAAAGATGAATTATTGTGGGTTTTCGCTTATATCTCGCTCAATAGTGAACCAATTTTGCTGATTTGAAATAGCGATTGTTTCCAAGATATTTCTAATAGTTTAACACCAATAACTTGTCCGTATCTTTTTATTTGACTCCGGAAACTTGATTTCAACAGACTGATAGATCGACATGGCTATATCAACTTCCCTATCTATAAGGATCCAGAATATTAATACTTTATGGGGTCGCAAATGGAAAATAAAGAAATTTCAAACGGAATGACAAACTGATATATACCCTTATCACTATGTGAAGGGTATACAAAAAAAAAAAATGCAGAGGGCGAATTTTTGAATTCGGCTTGATATTACTTTACTTTTAATTTAATTTGTTTTTCACATACAAGGCACATACAGAAAACCAAGGCACATATTTAACCAGGTAATATTAAGAGCCCAGCTGATTAAAATAAATTTGACATTTTCACGATATAAAAATTTAATATTGTATGAAATTTTGAATTTTTCTGACATTCTACCGTTCAAACACAAAAATGAAATGCAGAGGGCGAATTTTTTGAATTCGCCTTTTCCATGTTGAATGTGCCTTTCAAAGAACTGTTTTCATAAAATTTAACACCAGTCTGTGTTCATGAGGACCTGTAGAAAGATTCTTTTATTTAGCAGGATTTATATATTTTCCAACAAGAGGCTGCTTATCTGATTAAACTTTTAAAAATCTGGTGTTCATAAAAGGAAACTCATGTTTTATCGATCTTGGGCTAGAAATGACGAAGAAAAATGCGATCTGTTCGCAAATAATTTTAAAAACGTATTCACTCCAAAAACATGCACAGACGTGAGGAAATTACCGCCTGTTGTTGTTAGACGTCCTTTAGAAATACGTTTCCGATTTGCAGATGTTGTAGAGGCGATCGCTAACCTAAATGGTAAAAAAGCTCCTGGCGTTGATAAAATAAGCAACAAAATGCGCTACCTCTTACTGCTAAAAGAATCATTCTTTTTATTTTTAACGCGATGATAATTCGGCTTGAATATTTTCCGCCTATATGGAATGTTGCCTTAGTAAAGATGATTCCTAAGCCTGGCAAAGATCCCTCGAAGATAGAGTCTTATAGGCCCATAAGTTTGTTACCCACAATATCAAAATTGTTCGAAAAACTGCAAAAAAAAAAAAAAAACGATGAAACCGATCCTGAATGACAACAACTGCATTCCAAATCACCAATTCGGCTTTAGAAGTCAACATAGTACCATCGAATAAACTCACAGGTTGGTACAAGTTATAAGAAAAGCCTTTGAGGAAAATAAGTACTGCTCCGGGCTTTTTATCGATGACTCACAAGCTTTCGACAAAGTATGGCATGAAGGCCTTTAAAACAAACTAAAACTCAACCTTCCAGCTTATATTTTCAACCTTTTAGAAAAATACATAACCGGTCGACAATGATCAAAGAGGGAAACCAAATAAGTTCTTCTCAACCAGTAGGGACTGGTGTACCTCAAGGAAGTATACAAGGTCCAATTTTGTACTTGCTCTACCCGGCAGATATGCCAACCAATAGTTTCACACACACGTCGACATTTGCTGACGACACTGCTTTTCTTAGTATTCACAACGACCCTAAAGAGGCTTTGAACTAGCTGCAACAACACGTAACCCAAGTTGAGAAATGGGCAAAGCTATGGGGAATAAAAATAAATGAACAAAAATGTACCCACGTAACTTTTACTTTACGCAAAGAAACGTGCCCTTCAATCACTATTAACAACCATATGGTGCCTCAACGATCTGAGACAAAATATCTCGGTATTCACCTAGATCGCCGCATTACATGGAATCCTCATATAGATGCGAAGCTGACGCAAATAAAACTTAAAGCTGCTCAAATCCACTGGCTAATTAGTAGAAACTCTGTGATACGTCTTGATTGTACAATTATGGGGCACTGCTTCCGCTTCTAACATCGAAAAAATCCAACGCCGTCAAAACAAAATTCTAAGAATGCTCCTTGCTCCTTGGTATATTAAAAACAGCAACATCCACAAGGATCTAGAAGTTCCATTTGTAAAATGCGAAATCCTAAACTATGTAGACAAGTACTTAAGTAAGCTGGAAACACATCCAAATCCGCTCGCTCGAAGCATTCTGCAGCATAGTGGGCACACCCGGCTAAAAGAAGGGATACTATTGCTCTTAGATGAAACTTTTGAAATCAATCATCTTTATTGTGAGAACTTAAATTTTAGTCTGACTAGACTGACTAGACTAGTATTAAATACTTAGTTTTAAGATTTGAATACGAATTGTTAGTTCGCTTAAGCGAAGATTCAATAATAAAATATATGAAAAAAAAAGGTTTTATCGATTGATTAATGGTTGTAAATGTATTTTGTATTTTGTATTTTGTATTTCAAATAAAAGATACTAAAATACTGTATTTTGTATTTTGTATTTCAAATACTCGACTTGAAAGTATTTGGTATTTTGTATTTGAAATACAAGCGGAAGAAGTATTTTGTATTTTGTATTTCAAATACAGCAAAGCATGTATTTTGCCCAACTCTGATGTTTGCATATTAAAAGTTTTGGGTCATGGGGATAAATAAGTGAAAATTGAATCTTTATGCAGAACAAAATATTCAAACACATTTTTCAATTTTTAAATAGATTACTAATTTTGGATGCAAATTTCTTTTTAAATACAAATTTTAAATTTAGAAGTTGTTTATGAATATTTCCCTTAATGTTTTATATTTTTAAATTATATTTTTAAGCCTCGGTACGATTAATAAATTCATTTAACTTTAAAAAAATCATTCGATCTAATGTTATTCTAATAAGGAAATGTGCTACAGCGGAGACAACAATCAATTATGAGATATGATTGTTCCCCGAAATAACCGAAATAGGGACCAAAAAATGTTGGCAGAGTTTGTATACAAACGAACAGACGAATTAATGCTGCCTGATAAAAACCAAGGTAAAGCAGCTGTTTGAAAACATGCCTCTACCCTGCAATTAGATTTTCAAATTGTAGAATGGCTATTGTTTAGAATAAGATAAATGTCAGATATCCAAGGCGATAAAACTACCATTCGAAGGCATACCACTAGCCAGGGCGCACGTATACAGGTTACCTTAGTTAATCGGCTGAGTAACGGTGTTTCGGATGTTTAATTGTCAAAATTTGTTTGAGTTTATGTTTATGTTTTTTTTTTCTTTTTTTATTTACAACAACTGTATAATCTAAGAAAAGCTCAAAAAGAAGAAGAACGAATTTGTGAGTTTTATTAATTTTTTTTTAGTAATAATCAGGACTCAGGGGATGCCCCTCTACATGCATTGTATTGCGTTGGTATCAGGAAAATAGGTTATGGGAAGGAAGATAAAGGAAGTAGTGTCTGTGGACATTTGATTTAAATGTCTCGATATTTACTATGACAGGAAAGACATTTTTAGGAAGTTTATTCCACATACGAACTGTGCGACTGAAGAAGGAATTCTCCCTGTAATGTGTGGTGCGATTCATTGGCCAGTCGACCACATATGGGTGTGCTCGTGTAGAAAACCGTGTATCACGCAAAAAGTTCCGGGTTTCGGGAACAAGTTCCCTGATTTCCGCAGAGCACATTCCATTATAGTATCGATAGAACAGCGAAACACACCCCACATCACGACGGTGCTCGAGTGAATCAAGACGATTAGACACCACAACGTCACCGATGAGTATCTTCGCCCGTTCCTGTACGCGGTCAAGTAGCTCCAAAGAAGACTTTGGGGCACCAGACAATACATGAGAGTTGTATTCTATTTTCGGTCGGATAAAAGTGGTATAAATGTTGAGAAGATCAGATGGTGTAAAGTTATTTCCACACCGCTTAAGAAAACGAAGACACTTCGATGCTTTCTTCGACACAAGGAAAATGTGTACCATCCAGCGGACATCGCACTGGATTTTTATGCCCAGAACATCAAAAGTCACTGTCTTTTCAACACTAATACCATCCATTAATACAGACGAGGCAGCATCGTCCGCTGTGCGTTTATGTGTTTAAAGATAATATTGGGATTTACGGGCATTAAAATCGTCCCTATTCCCACGGCTCCAACTGGAGATTACCATCAGATCTCGGTTAATTGAAACATTTATACTCTGCCTCCTAGCTCCAATCTCTAAAGCGCTAGGCCTATGGTCAAATAGGTACGAATGGCATATGCTGCTGTCGTCTCTATAATAACACGAATAGTGCAATCTCTGAGAAAACTCGAAATAAATCGAGAAAATTTTTTACCGACACCAAAAGCAACAAGTTTAGTTAGAAGCGCACAATACCAGACTCTATCAAACGCCTTAGATATGTCCAGAGCCACCACTTTACTTTCGTCAAAATTATGAATTATGTTAGAAAGGCCAGTATGTCCCCCGTAGATTGTCCTCTACGAAAGCCATACTGGCGGTCGCTTTATAAACCGTTTATCTCCAGATAGTTAACCAGGCGGTAGTTAACCATACTCTCCATAGCCTTGGAGATCGCTGAACAAATTTTAATTGGTTGGTAATTTTTAGGGTTTTGAGCCTTTCCCTTTTTGGGGATCGGCGTAAAATTAGTTCCTTTCCAGCACATGAAAAATACTCCGGCATGATAAATACGGCTGAAAAGGTTAGCTAATGGACGTGACAGCGTCGAAGAGCATTCTTTCAAAACTTGTGCTGATATACCATCCGGCACAGGAGACTTACTAGTGTTGGGATCCGATAAAACCCTTTTAACTGCACGAGCCCGAAAGAATTTGTCCGGCATAGTCTGGATAACATGTTAGTTAAATACATACGTGATGCTTTAAGGCAAAAATGATAGTTTTGTTCAAAAAGTACTGATGATGAAAATAAATGAAGGGTGTTGAAAATACTTTTTACATGGCTGGTGTTGGTTAGTTTTTTTTATTCTTAGCAAAAACAGCTCTTATCAAAAACAAAAAAAAAGTTTATAATGAATGAAAGCCAAGATAATAAAAAGCAAACGCAAAATACGTATGAAAAATTAGTTATTTTTTCGATTTTCTGCAAGTAAATTTTTTTCGTGTTTGAATTTAAATTAACTTTTTTGTCGATTTGAATGAATATCTTGTTGGAGGGTTTTTAAATAAATAAACCGTGTTTTAAATTACATTTCCAGTTGATTATACTTAATAAATTTTTTTAGTGTAAAAAGTATGTGGGCATAGTTGGCAATTTTTTTCCGTTATATAGGCATTGCTGCACAATTTATATTTTTTGTAGGAAATTTAAAATCTTTAACTGTTACACTTTCCGTGATTAAGCGTATCAAAAATTTTATAAAAATTGTTTATTTGTATAGGGGCTGCCTCTCCTCCTGCTTCTTTCTAACTAATTTTTTTTTTCAATATGTACGCATCATATTGGAACTAATTTGTACCTGGTTTAAAGTCGATAAATGGTTATAGATTATCAGATTACGCGCACGAAAAATTTTAAAAAATGTATGCAATTGAAGGGAGACTATCCTTTTTCTTGCTCATATCAAAAAAAAATCTACCTAATAGAGGTCGCCGCCTTAAAAGTAAAGTGCGAAGTCTTGTGACAATGGTGGCTATACTTTCTGAGATATATAGGGATATATATATTGGGTTGTTATCTCCAAATTCAAAAAAAGAGGACAGCTAGCGCGAGAAACCCGGACTTTTTCGGACATTAACAAAAAAAAAAAAAAATAGTTTTAAACAGTTTTATATTTATTTATAGGGTTTGTTGTAGGTTTAAGTCACAATAAACTTTTTCAAAAACCTAGCAAACCATTTTTCGTTATCAACTGTTTTGATTTTCTTTTTCCCTTATAAAAAAACTTAAGCTTGGATCAATCCTAAATAACTTAAAATTTGTTTTAATTATAAATTGATTTAGTTTTTAACACACATTTCACACACATACTTCAAGTAAACAAGAAAAAAAACATGATAAAAAGTTAGAACGCAATCCTTACGAGGTTGGCATCTATTTTTTAACAATAAAAGATATGTTATTTTCGGAAAAATAGAAAAAGGATTGTTTCCAAATATTTCAATACCATTAATATTATTTTAAGTCGTTGAATTTTTTTGAAATAACTAAATTAGCGCTTCTTAAAAAGTTTAGGATTTTTCCGGACGCCGATTTTTTTTGAGGACGGATGCCAAAAAAAGAGGACAGTGTCCGGAAAAAAGAGGACGGTTAACAACCCTAAATATATATGAATGGATTTTGTGATAAAAATGGGTCATTTTAAGCTTTTGCTTATACTTATTTCGGTCAGTGGTCAACCTACTTTTGCTGATTTTAACTAGCATTTTGCTAAACAATATTTCGAATTTCTTGACACCAAGAAGTTTGATTTTATTTCGCTTAGGAAACTTGATTTCAACAGACGGACAGACATACGGACAGCCGGACATAGCTTAATCGACTTCCCTATCTACAAGGATTCAGAATATATTTACCTTTTGGGGTTGCAAGTCGGTATTACAGAAATTGCAAACAGAATGACAAATTGATTATATCCTTAGTTATCACTAAACGAATGTTCCAGTGTTTTAAATAATAACTAGCACTTTTGTTGTAAATAAGGCATTATATAGCCAAAATCGGTTAAAAAAATATTTAAGAAAATATTATATAAATCATTAAATGCGGATTCGTGAAATAATTTTAAGAAAAAATAATTTTAGTTACATGATTTTATACCTACCAATGTGTTTCATAAAATAAAAAAAAACTCTTTTCAATTTTTTCATAATTTTGTTTTATTAAATTAATTCAGTTGTTTAGTCATTTTCAAGTTTTCTTCCAAAGTCTACAGATAATTCAAATTTTTTACCAACTTTTGGAATTATTATAAATATGATTTTACAATGTTAATAAAAAGTTTTTTTTGTATGTAATAATTTAAAGGATTATATTTTTTAATATTTTTTGCATTTTTATTTATAAATATTTAACGCAACATTAAAAAACTTAAAACAATAATAATTTTTTATATGTAAATAGGTACGATTTTGTGTGTTTTACTTTATTTAATTTATTTTTTTAATTGTTTTTTTTTTTTATTAATGAATTAAAAGTATTGCACGATTAAAGCGATATAATGGAAAAATGCTTTTGTATACAAAGGATATGAAGGTAAATGATTGGAATTAGATACGATAATTATATATTAAAAGTTTGTTATATAAAAATTAATTTAATTTACAATCACTTTTTTTATTGCTTTTATGAATGCATTTGTTGAAAATAAAAAAAAAAATATTTATGTAAAAAAAATAAAAAGAGGAATTTTTCATCAAGTTAAATTACGAAATTTTAAAAGTTTATACTTTTTTGAAATTTTGTGTAAGTAATCAAAGAAAAAGTTTATTGTATTAAAAATTATTTATATCTAAAATCACTTTGATTATTGTTAAAATGCATTATTCTCTGGAAAGTCAACAACAACAAAAAAAAAATACAATTAGAATTTTTCATCAAGCCAAAGTAAAAACTTTTTTGAAATTTTATCTAAGAAATCAGAAATATTATTTCAAAGCCCAGACTTTAAGTTGAGTTGATAAAAGAAACTTCTAAAAGTTCAAACATTTGCAAATTTTTTTTAAAAAATTAACAAAATAATTAAATAAAAATTATTATATATTAAATAATTTAGTTTTTATTAACACTAAAACGAGACTAGTTTTTTTTGAAACCAAAACAATATTGCACTTATTTTTATTTATATAAAAGAAAATTATTTTTTTTACACTTAACAAAAAGAAATATTTATAAAAATTATTTAAAATTTTTTACAAGCAATTAATAAAAAAAAAATATTTTTAATTTTTAATATTTATATTAAATATTTTTTTTTTCATTTAATAAATATTTGTAAGCCTTATTTGCGCTTATAACTGGAGTAAATATATATTTTGTTTGATTTTTTTTTATATTCAACATATTTTTTTTTATTTTTTAAATTTTCACTAAAGCCAATTTACGTTTGTTGATATTTTTTTTTATTAATTTTTTCATAATAAAGATATGATAACTAATTGCTAACGTTGATTAAATTGTGTTTTTGTTAAATTTCTTTTTATATTTATGTATGAATTTTTAATTTAACTATGAGATGTTAATTTTATTTAACTCTGGTTTCAATTTTAATATTCAACAACAATACGATAAAATTTTCTTATTTGTATTTTAAGGTAAAAGTTTTATCAATTTTTTTTAAATATTCTTCTCCAATTAAGGTAGTTTGGAATGCTTTTGTGTTTTGTTTAAGATTAAATGGCTATAAGTTTTCGAACTTGTTTATTATATATGTAAGTATGTTTGTAAAATTTTATTATTCATTTTAAGGTAAGATAAGATTTAATTTTTTTCTATTAAACGCCTTATGTTATGTTTTATGTTTTAAAAAGGCAATATTTATAAAAAAAAAATTGTTTTTAGAATTTTGAGAAATGCAAAGAAATCCCCTTTAAGAGTAAAAGGGTCCTTCCTAATTTTGGTGGGGTTGTTGTAAATTTTTCTATATTTGTTTAACCTTTATCCTATATTAATGAGATTGATGTTGTTGCTTACGCCTTTATGAAATGAAAGCAGAAATTGAAAAAAAAAACGTTCCCAAAACTATATGGACAGACAGATAGACATTGTTTTATAGCTCCGCAGTAGAATTTTTCACACTGGTATTGCACCTTATAAATTTTAAAAATTGAAGTGGTTATATTTGAAAAACTTTACACCTCAACCCTTTATGTTTTGTAAAAATAATTTTATTCTCAGATGCATAAGAAGGTCCAAGATGACTTTTAAAGTTAAAGTGGGAGTGGCATCCCAATACAGCTAACATTCATACATTTTGTGATATAAAATGCAAACTGCGATGTCTTATGATTTAAATTTTCCTTACTCATTCAGTTTTATAACTTCTTCAAATGATTTTTGTAAGGGGAGGCATTGTCAGCGGTTCTTAAGGTCAGATCCCCGTTAAACGGCCCAAATTGAGGAAAATCGATTTTTTCGTATTTAAAAAATAATGAACTTACATTAAAAAAACGATCGATGATCGAAATATAAATAAATTGGCAAATATGTTTTCATTAATATTGGAAGAGCTTACTTTAAAATCAGCTTTTATTTTGCAAAACTTTGATGAATATATCACACCCTTCCCTTTTTAGAAAAAAAACTAGAAATAGTGTTTTAAATACGATTGAAAACACTTGAAACTACAGTAAAAATCCAAAAAATTATACCTGTTCTCAAGAATAATTTACACAATTTGATCCTAACGTCAAAATTTTCTTTGATTCCAATTTGTAAGGTCACACCCGTCACAGTCTTACAGTAATCAATGTGACTAAAAATTATGCTCTTTCAGTGTCTACTTACTATTAATCGATTACAAACATATTATCCATGGGAGTCAGCGCCTTTTTTCAAACAAAAATTTTTAACTAAATCAGTTATAAAAAAAATTTGAGCAAAATGGTCACACGCGTCACAATGCAATTTTCCTTATGCATACTTTAATACATTTTTACCCTCTTAAACTCTTATATCTAGCGTTATAACGAATTATGCCAGAAACACAGCTAGGATGAACGACAAATTTTTCGTTCCAAAATCTGTTTTATTTTCAATGACGCATATTCGGTATAAAAAAAATCTCAATTTTTCGTAGTTGTGTTTTTTTAGTATAACTCTGCTTTTAGATCTTGTGATGTCAGCAAGTTCAGGTAAGGTTAGTGATCGGCACCATACAGTTAAGTTACATTTAATGACAGCTTACTGCTGTCACAACTATAATGTAAAAATTGTGTAAGCAACTCCAGTATGAGTTTTTTTTTAAACCATAATAAGAAAGGAAAAAGGAGAGAAAGGCCAAAGCCCGAATGCAAAGAAAATATTTTACTAGTAGGTGGTTGGGAGCCTTAATAGTGTCCTGTGAGCACAACGAAGCTCAGATAGAATGTCTTGAATCTAGTTCTAAAGAAAAAAATAGAGTACCTAGTAGTGACATAGGATAGATACAATCATGCAGGGATAAATGCAATCTCATTTGTTCTGTAATTGTTCAGGCATGTATGGAAAAAGTAAATTTGTTTGCCATGGATTGTGTGCACATTTTTTAGGTTAGAGGGTATTGCGCGAAATAAGACGGTAAATGAACTGCAAAGCAAGGGGTACACTTACCTATAAAAATGGCAATGGAAATTCGTTCCCCGTTTTAACTTACACATTTTGCTGCGAGGGTTAGAGTCTCGAAGGTCTGTTTGAATATCATTTCGCGTAGAGTTTCCAGGATATCGTGATGACCTTGAAGGACGATAGTAGGTCCTTTTTGGATAGCATTATATGATACCGTAGCAAGAACACTGGCGAGCGATTATTATGGATCCTGTTGTGTAACGGGGAATAGGAAAAATTATGAATTTAGTCAGTTGTCTAGGGCTTGTGCGATTTAGAGAAAATTGCATCGAGCCTTATTTATTCCAAGCTCAGCGGATATATTAAGGGCTTGTAAGATAAACCAAAAAATCACAGAGCAGCAAAGATTTTCTGACATTGAACTAGTTAGACTGGTTAATATTTTTTCTTGTTGGTAACACTAAGGCCGCTATAAGTGGGGTCTTTATCATACGGCAAAATAGGTGGTAAGAGTGATACGTTTATACACCTACTAGAAGGTGGCTGATGGAAATCGCTGCCAAAAAAAAAACTTAACTTTTTTTCTGTGCAAAAAATCTGTTTCATTTTTATTTAATTTTATAGATTGATCCTTAGATTTAACGGGAATAGAGAATTAGGATAATGATACAAGAATTTGAATAGTGCGCCGCTTTCACGATTTAGAGTCCGTAGAGAATATAGGCGCAAGTTTGCGGAACTTCTCCTAGCTAATGGACTAAAATGAGGCTCATGAATAATTTTGCCGAGCCGATATCACTCAGTTCGGATGCAGGAATTTATCGTTACTGTAGCTGCTTCCATACAACCTGACCCTAGAGTTTTGGCAAGGAGTTTATCTGCTCAAATGGGTGTCAGTAGACAGCCACCGCAGACAATTTTGCCTCCAGATTTAAACTTATGTCCACATTATTTTCAATTAAAGAGCAAACTGAATACTGTTGTTTCAACAAAATAGGGCAAATTGTCGCATACTTATGCCTGTTATAACATAATTGCGGCAAAAGTTTGCCGATAAGCTGGTTTCAAGAAACTTCACATTCCGTTGGCCACCCATGTCTTCTGAAAACCAGCAAGTTTGGATGATTTAAAACAACCCATTGTAATAATAATTGAGGTAATTCCCGCTGCCAACCTACAGGCAATCATGAATAATTTTTTGCTTAGATGTGACACATGTGTCACCATGGTAGAGGCCATTTGAGTTCAATTATTTTCAAAACTTCATGAACTACTTTAATAAAATTTTATTGTTTAAAAAAAATTAAATAAACTTTGCAAAAATTATTTGAGTTTCTAAATGCAACAAAATTCATCAGCCACCCTGTATTTTTAAAAATGAAGTATTAAAATATGAGCTTAAAAAATTTCTAATTTCAAGCACTTCTTACTCATATTGTGTTGAATCAAATATATTTTTAAGTGTATTTAATTACAATAATTTGTGCCTTTTATTTAATAATTTCAACTTCTTAACAAATTTTTATGTAGTTGCTCTAATTTTCTTTGTGGTAATTTTGATGTAACAGACAAATTTTCCTCAATAACGACCAAATATCAATAACAAATGTGGAATGCAAGAAATCTGGGTCATAAGTACTAAAAATAGATACAAGAAACAAAAAAGCATAAAAGTAAGTTAATTTTGAAGGTGTATTTTTTAAAGGGGGAAAATCAACGTTAAAAATAAAAAAAATCATGCATTTCTCCAAAAATGGCGGGAAATAAGTGAAATATTGAATTCATAAAACATATTTTTTAAACATATGCATAATGTATGTATAGAGGTCTGCAGCGGATAAATTTTAAAATAACTTTTGAAATTTACCTTAAAGAGAGTATGCACTCGTTCGCAGTGTAAGGGTACGGAAGAGAACTTAACCGCAGTTTGTCAAATACAAAAATTTATGAATTTGGTAGAAAAGAAATACCTAAAAAATGAACGTAAATAGGAAGATACTACAAATGAAAACTAGATACAAGAAATTCCTGTGTCAATAGTTGTTGGCACGATATGTGTTTTGTGTATGTTTTGTCATTTAGGAAAGGAAAAATGTTGTGCATGTTTTGTTATTGTAACAGAAACAACCACCATAGGTAATTTGTATTTACATACACATACATACACATCGAAAACTAGACAAAATACCAACAGAATTAAATCAACCAGAAATGTAATTTGTGTTTATTTCTGATCAACTACTTTTGCGAGAACGGATATAGCCGTAGTTGACATATACTTCCATTATCAATTTTGAATTTTTTTGGCAGAAAGGAAAAGAGTGCAAGAAATCTAAAACAAAAAAACCCTCACAAGTAACACCGAATACATTGTTGACGATTATAACGTTCATAGAAAAGAGTACCTGTTATTTAGAAGCAATAAAAATAATTGTTCATGCTTTAAGTATACGAGAAGTTCAAGTTTATCCGTGCAGCTCTCTAGTACGTATGTAATAATTCAAGTATTTAAAGGGGTTGTTTGATTGTTTAAAGCTCAATAATAAAGAATTATTTTCTCTTAAATTATTTTATTATCATTAACGTTTGTGCAATTAAAAACATTTTGTGCTAAAAAGTTTTATATAAAAAAATTTAATATTTTTGTTGTGTAAAATTTGTTTGTTTATAATTTGTGCAAAAGATTTTAATTTGTTTTAGTACATACAACATTCCGCTATTATTAGTGTTAAAGTATTATATAAATATTTTAAAATACAATTTTTTACGTTTTAAGACTAGAACCGTTTTGTTTTTAAGTTTAAATATTTTCTATTTTCTGTTTTTTTTGTTAAATAAAATATTAAAATATTCGTTTAAATATAAAAATTAAAAAAAAACTTTTTTTTATAGTTTGTTAGTTTTTGTTTTTAATTTTTTTAAGGAATTTTGGTCTTCTTACGCTTTTTGAGTTTTAACATTATTCGTTGACATTGTCTCTTGACTATTATTGAATTCAAGACTTTGTAGTATACTGTGATTAAGTGTGGCTAATGGAGTGGCAGTGATGCCATCACGCAATGCCAACTGATAGGCCACCTCAAATGCTTGACCCAAAGTCAATATTATATCAGAGGCCAAGTCCTGAAAACAAAAAGCAACAAAAGTTAGACAAAAGGAAAATTAAAAAAATCTACTTTTTCAAACATGACTCTCACCGTATTCTCCACAAAGAAAACATGACAATAGTGCACATCATTCTCTTTGGTTATGTAGGCGAAATAACGTAGATCTTCTGCATCTTGACATGCACAATTTATATTTTGTATTTCATGTTCACAAATGGTGTTCTACAAGAATTCAAAAAACATTACAGCAAATAGTAGAAACGGAGACAAATAAAACAAAATAAAATTTAATTGGAATCATTTGGAATCTTTAGCCTGCAACTTACCTTGCTGTTCACGTCTACAAACTCTACACCCCTGTGCGAGATGGCCAACGATACAAGTATACGTTTTTGTTTGTTAAATGATTGATTATGGTCAGCATTTGTTTCAGACTGGGAAGACATTAACATATTGGTAGCAGTAGCACCGTTAACTGTATTTTGGGTTTGATCTTGTTTTAGTTTTTGTATGGATTTGCGTGTCGATTCGGTGCCACGTAATTCCTTCACAACCGTTGAGCCTAAATACTGCAATGAATTAATTGGAATTTTATTTTTATCAGAATATATTTATGACACATTTTTGGTTTAGTGTTGAAAGAGCCAAGGCAAAGGCTTTTTAATTCTAAGTGACATTGATTATGGTTTAAATTGATTTTTAGTGCAGATGGAAAGAACAAGAATTTACACACGCACAGACTAATATATATGGGTAGTTCTTTTGTAACGGGTGATTAAAATAAAAAAATATATAATTTATATTAAAAAAATATTATAATAATAGCGACTTTAAAATTTTGAGCTTAAAAATTTTTCAAGTGTTTGACTTCCTTCCTACCCTGTTGAAACTATGTATATTTAGGAATAGCATTAATGACTAAATGACTGACTAACTCGGATTTTTAGAAAATTCCTACCTTAGGGGGTGAAAGTGGGCCAAATAGGGAAAAAATTAGATATTTTATTTTTTTAAAAAATACACGCTAAAAACAAATTAATAAAAATTTCATTTTGGTACTTTTTGTTAATTTAAAACCAATGAAAAAAGAATCAAAATTCAAATTGCCTTTGATAGGTCTCGAAAAATACGAGTATAGCTGTGAAAGTTTTCTGAAAGGCCTGACCTAAGGTTAAAACGTAAAAGAATTGTTTGCCCTTTTTAAATCCATTATTATTCACATAGCGTTTGACAGGTCTCTAAGAAATTAAAATACTTTGAAGGTACCTTTTTAAAATTTAACCTTAGGATGTACATCTGTTGTCTTTGGAAGAGTCTAAAGAGCAAAAGTAAACTAAAGCTGTCAAACTCCTTCATAAAAACAGTCTTCACTTTTTTTGCGTTTGAATTGACAAACGTGTGCCGAAATCAACAACACATGCTCATACATACCTACGACCAATCATACTTACATAAACTTAATGCGTATTTATTTACATTCATATGCATGCTTAACAGCGTTGCCAGTTGGTTACATTTGTTAAATTTTTTGTGTGGTACTTGTTGTAAAAAAACTGGGAAAACTGGGGCAATCGCTGGATTTTGCCTATATCTAGGTTCGTGGTGAATTGACCTTGCTTATTTTAAATAGCGATCATCTGAAGGATATTTCCGATTTGACACCAATACCTGGTCCGTAGTACTTAAATTGACTTCGCAAAGTTGATTTCAACAAACGGACAGGCGGAAATTGCTTTATCAACTTCTCTATCTATAAGGATCCAGAATATATATACGTTATGGGGTCGTAACTGGATAATAAAGAAATTAAAAACGGAATGACAAACTGATATATATCCCTATGTGAAGGGTATAAAAAGGGAAAAAATTATTTTATGGTACTTTTTCGATATTGTGTTCGGAAGGGCTCTAAAAAATAAAAATTCTCTTGCGGTACTTTTTTGAAATATCGGAGCTAGAGATAAAAAAAGAGGAAAAAAATATTTTATGGTTCTTTTTTTGAATTTTTTTACTGCTAGAAGATAGAAGATAGAAACATATTTCAAATTGACAGCTACAGAGCCCAAAAGGGTAATAAGACGTTATAAATATGTAGCCAAAGCGTACTATTTAAAGTGTTTGGCTATTTTTTGGACAAATTTACTTTCTTCAATCTAGAAATATGAATTTGGAGAAATTTTTATTGTTATAAAGGTTAAGATAAACTAAGTGAGAAAAAAAGTACTTTGTTTACTTTTGGATCTTTTTTGAGTTAATGCGTATAAAAATATAAGAATAGAGACTGTTAATGCATCTTGAGGTCAAAAGTTGTGGGCAAAAAGTACTTTTTTATTTCTGGTACGTTTTTGTCAGTTGTCAATAAGTTCTTGTAAATCTGTGGTACATCTTTGCATTTTTGAAGTCAAGATACATGAAATTAAGTTCATATAAAGTTCCAAAGCCACCTGAGACTAGTAGTGGTCAGAAGTCGATTAAGTGCAGAAAAAGTTCTAGATTATGAGTGTAGAAATGTTAAGTTAAGGACTATTGACCTTAATATGGATGTCGAAAGTCAACTAAGCGAACCAGAGATAATTTTTTTTTTTCATATTTTTGGTACTCTTTTAAAATTTTGAGATGATTAGTTTGGAAATATGCAATTCGGGACTCTTGACTCAAAAACTAAGGGTGTTTTTGGTTTTAACAATATTTATTCTGGACACCATTAAGCAAATATATTCTGTATTCTTATAGATAGAAAAGACGATTTAGGGCCATTATTACAACTTGGCGTTAGCTTAAAGTGAGATTTTATCGGTCGGATAAAAACATTTTCATTATTACAACTTTCTTTTAACCTAAAAATGAGCGATAAATTAAAGGCAAGTTCGTCTTGGCGGTAAGTATTACAAGGAGGATTTATGTTTAAGTTACCATATTTTCTTATTTTAATATGGTAGCACTATCCGTTACACAATTTTTGCTTTTCAAAATGTAAACAAAAGTGCGTCGTTGCCACTACAATTTTTCGCAATCTTATTACTTCTTCAAAAGTAGTCGGTAATTGCTAACGGTATTGCCACACAATAAGAAATATGTATTTAACTTTACCGGCAAGTTGTAATAATAGAAATTTGCTAACGGCCACTTTATTGCCCTGGTCTGTTAACGCTACCATTTACTACCGCCAACTTTGTCGCCAAGTTGTAATAATGGCCCTTAGTGCATTAAAAATTTCGCAAATTTGTGCAGTTGTAGAATACCACTTCTAGTGTTTCTTATTAAAACCCCAGTAAAGGTCCCTTTCTTTAAAGTATCCGGGCCATTTTTTGTCGCAACACTGGATGTATTTACTAAAATATAAAGGGTTCTGGGTTTTTTGCTTAAACCTCAGTCCGTTGTAAGCCAGTCTTGCTGATTTTTGATTGAAATGCCTTTTCTGTGACTTTATTTGGCTCCGGAAACTTGACTTCCGGGCAGATAGACAAAAGGACATGGTTTTATCAACTTCCCTATGTATAAGGATCCAGAATATATATACCTGGTGGGGTCGCAAGTCAATATTGTAAAAATTACATATGGAATAGTAAACTGATATGTTTATTTATCGCTTTGTGAAGAGTATAAAAATGTGTTGATATTGATTTTTGTCGAAAGTGTTATTAAGTGAAAAATAGTAAGATGGGATTTTTCTCATTATATGACCACCTGACAGTTTTCCTGTTTATGAATATAAGGAGTTTAAAAAATGCTTCCTTTTGACGAGATTGAGGTAAATGTTTTACAGGGTGACATAAAGATTCGCACAGAAAATAAAACAGGAAATCTGTACTTAAATCAAGCCTTAGCGGTGTCAAATGGACGGTGAGTACGGATTTTCTTAAACCAAGTACTTAAAGAGAAGAAGAGTTTTATATATTATTTTTATTCTTTGCATATTTCATATTTATATTTAAAATAATTTTTTTGAGGTTATCTCGTAGCTGGAATTTGAACCTGGGACTCTTCTAACTATTACACCAGCGAGCTACCATCTAGGCTACAGAGATATTTTGTTTTGAAATGCAAAAACAACAGGGGTTCTTTAACTAAGCCGAATAGACTTGATTTAAAAATTTCGAGTACGATTTTAGATAAACTCAAGAATAAAATTCTTGATTTAAGAATGTGGTATTTCTTTCTGTGTACTTTGGAAATGTACGCACTTACAGACATAGTTAAGGGACTCAGAAAATTTTAATGCTCCTGGTTTTGCACTTCTAAGTAGATGGATTATTGCTAGTTTATACAAAAAACGCTGTTTTTATTCCTGTACTTACATAAACTTCATATTTTATTTGTTCGTTGAGCAAATCATTGGCAGAATGACGCCATTTTGTGCGTAAATTATCAGGTAAATCCAAAAGTAATTCGGAAGGTGCACGTATATCCAAAGATCTTTGTGCCGTTGGAGTTTGTTGTGTGGCCTTTTGAGTGGGAGGTTGTGGTGCGGGCCTGTTTTTTAATAAAAAAATATGTTTAGTAATAAAATAAATGTTTTTATAAAAAAACTTGGATAATTATTAACCCACCTATTTTTACGATAACCTGTTACAGATTGTCTTTGACTGCTTTCCTTGTGGTTGGCATTCAAAAACATCTTATTGGTTTTATTGTTTTCCGTTTGCGCAGCTTTAACATATTTGGGATCATGCATTTGTTTAATGCAAGCAATTGATTGCAAAATACGACGACGATGTCCCAGTTTATTGATTTCTAAAACGGTTTGCAGTTCAACATCCCAAACGCCACAAACACTATCCAGAGTATTGTAAAGGTGTTTGCTTTGGTAAAAAAAATTAAAAAAAATTAATTTCCAGGGATTTTTTATTTTATAATTGATTTTTCACTTACTTAAATGATTCAAGATATTGCGGCAATTGTATGCTATGCAGCCACTGTTGCAGTGTTGCCACTCCTTTCAATTCTCTTAGCGTTTTAGTATCATGTTTTTGTTTTTGAGTTATTTGTGGCAGAAAGTCGGCTTTTGGCAGAGTTTGTATAAATCTAAGCAGTTTGGCCTCATCTGTTTGGGAAATGCCTAAGAGTTCTAAATCGTTTTCTTCAAAGACACCATTCTAAAAGCAAAAATTTTAAATAAATAAATTTTTTTTAAGATTTAAGGAAATCACTGACCATAAACTTATAGTTATCATAGCCATGCTCGTAGAGCTTTTTCTCCACGCTGCCTAGACCCGACTTTCTTAAGCGCACAGCCAATTCCTGCCTTTCAATTGGTATTTCATTATCATCAAAATCCAAATCTTGGGTGGGTGATATATCCGAACTAAGTAAACTGCTGCCAAAGGATTCCAAAATTTCTGAAATTTTCTTTCTAGCCTCTTCGGCATTAAAAGGACTTAGTATACTGCTTTCATGTGACGTGCTGGAGTTATTGGCTATGGAGCTGGTATCTTCGTTGGAACTTTCTGTAGGCAGTTGCAATGAAGCTAATTGTGATTGTTCTTCATTTGATGAGCTTGTAATGGAACTTTGATGACTTAAAATATCACTGGTGGCCTTGTCTTGGTACTCCTGGGACTTTTGGTTTCCATTGGTAATTTTATTTTCTACAATAGTTTTTGGTTCTAATATATCCTCGTACAAATCATCTGAATCATTTTCCATTTCATGATCTTGCTTGTCCTCTTCATTGTTGCAATTAGTTGGTGATGCTTGTAGCTCTACCGTTTTCAGTTGAGGCGTTTGACCTTTAAGTAGTCTTTTTTCGGGCACTACTGGTTTTGCTGGTATTGGGGGTCGAGATTTTTGTGCACTTTGCTGTTCTGCAGCTTGAGCTGTTGTCGTTATACCCCTTTTTTTGTGTATCGTAGCATACACGGGCATTTGATTTGGTGTGGGCAGCTGTTGTTGTGGTCTAGTTGGTGGTAATTGGATTTGAGGTGGGTTTATTTTTGGCGGCTTATTTACTGTTGCATAGGCCGGTTCGATTATTTGCTTATTGCTGCTTGGAGCCGATGACCCCTTGAGAAGACCAGCAAATGGTTGGTCTCCAATATATTCTTCAACATTTTCAGTGGAACCACTGTGATCGGATAGGGAAACACTAGAACTTAAGGAAGCCAAAGAACCCCTTATGCCACCAGTTCTAATTGTGGAGTAAATGCTAGGCGAACCATTATTGCTATTTAGTTTTGTGGGTGATGCTTTTATGTAGGCATAATCATAATTTGATGCCAAATTAGTATTATTGCTAATGTTGTTGCTATTGTTATTGATTTGACGTAGTGGTGAAGTACCGATTTCCATTAGCAACTGTTGCTGTTTTTGCAATTGCAATAGGGCAGAACGTCGCTTATATTCTTGGCTCAAAGGTCTTATACGTTCGTGTATCATTTTTTCGGCCTGACTTGATGAGGGCGGTGGATGATCCGGTGTTGGTGGCTGCTTATAATTTGTAGGGCTTTGTGGTATTTTAGGTTTATTTTCATCTGTCACCTCGTGACTATCACCCAAGGTTAGAGAGCTTTTTTTTAATAAAATTTAAATATTAATCCAACCATAACTTCATGATTTATTTCCAAGGGCATATACTTACTAACTATTCCGATTCCTTTTTAATTTACGATTCGGATTATATGACTTCATTGTGGCATTATCGTTATTTTTTATAATCTCATTGATATTATTTATATTTCTTGGTGCTGGTTTTGGTCTTTTCATTGAGCTGGTAATTTCCTGATTTAAATTAGGCACTAAATTCTCAGCATCATCACTATGATGGCGTTTTTCTAACATATCAGCTAAATGGCAAGAAAGAACAGGTTTTATTTTACTTTAAAAAATTCAAGTAACAAACTCAACCACTTACTACTTGAGCTTAATGTTGTTCGCACCGTCTCTCTGGCACTGGCAAACAGTCGACTTCCTCTTTGTCGCTCCGCCGTTAATTGTGATTCATCAAAGCTCATGCCACTTACACTGCCCTGACTTTGATGCGAATAGGGACTGTCATTTGAGGGACTTCGTGCTTGTCTTCTGTTGAAGTTATTATTTTGCTGTTGATGATTCGGTGAGGTGTAACTAAATGATTGACCATTATTTGTGGGTGATACCGACAAGTTACGTCTAGGAGGCTTTTTAGGGGGTCCGGCAGGACCAAAACTGCTCAAGGCATGAGGATGAGCTAAAAAACTGGAAACACCTCCTAAAAGGTTCAGGAGAATTATAAATTAAAGTTCTTTTTTTTAAAAGCATTTCATATTCCTACCGATTGATGATCTGGATCTAGGCGAAACCGAAGCGGGTTCAAAACTGCTCATCGATGATGAAGGACTGATTCCAATTTCGCTTAAAAAAAAATTATTAAAAATAAAACAAAAGTTCCTTTAAACATGTTATATGCAAAGAACTTACTTTTGTGACGTATTAGATTGACTGCGGACTGGTGAGTTGAAGATGTCCTGGCATAAACGATTACCACCACCACCACCACCGCCAGTGCTAGAAGAGTTTTCATCTAATTGCAAGCCGCTGTCTAGGGAACGCCCACCACCATTAAACGTTGCCCCGGAACTAAATCTTTGTTTATTATAAGATGACTGTTGCATAGACAAAGAATGATTTAACAAATGATTATTCGAGTTGAAATGATAATGATTATTATGTTGCTGCTTTTGAAAACGGCCAACTGAGTCAGGATTGCGTTGAGCAGAACGATAGATAACCTCCTCCCCCTCATCAGTGTCCATTTGGTTGCGAAAATCTGTATAAAAATATCATTTTATAAGTTTTAGGACTTATTAAAAGAAACCCAAACTTGAAATCTTACTGTTTATAACATCTATAATGTGTTTGGTAACATGTTCTGGAAACTCTTTTAGAATATCCAAAACGGTACGTTCTTCAGCATCTATGGCATTAAGATTAATGCCAGCTTTTAGTAAACAACGAACCACTGACTCTTTGCCGCATAAGGCGGCTTCATGTAGTGCTGAACCTGAAGGTGTTAAAAGGTTGACATTAACACCGGCTGCCAGTAAAACTTCTACAACTTGCCTATGGCCATTACGACTGGCCAAGTGTAGACATGTATGCTGAAAGATACATGTTGTAGGTGTAGCTGGCGATGAAGATGGAGATGGTGTTGACATTGAGCTGGAATTTGGTAGAGGAGAAGAATGACGCGTTCTATTGTTATATTGATTTTCAGTAGCATGTTTTGTATATGGAGCTAGTAGCTCAGGATGAGCTCTTATTAACATTTGCACCGCCTGCAAACGTCCATACTGGCAGGCCAAATCTAATGGTGTTTCACCCCTTGTGTTTCTCATATTTGGATCCGCTTGATGTGACAATAACATTGACAATACCCCAGTATGGCCATGTTGTGCAGCACAATGTAATGGTGTCTCTTTTTCTATGGTCTGTAGATTGGGATTTGCTGGCCTATAGGGGTGTTTTAAGAGCATCTTAACAATTTCCTCTTCTCCCGCCCATGAAGCCAAATGCAATGCCGACGATCCTCTCATATCTGGTAGATTTGGTGAGGCCTCATGTGACAAAAGTAATTTTACAATATCTGTATGGCCATTGATGCAGGCATGATGTAAAGCCGAATAACCACCACTATCTTGAACATTTACGCCAGTACCTCTTCTTAGACTGGCAAGGGGGCCAGCACGTTTTGATTTTTGGTTGAGTACTTTTTCAATAAATGAAAAATTGCCATTTCGGGCAGCCTCTATAAATTCTTGGTCTTTGCCCATTTTAAATGAAATGGTTTGTGAAAGCTTTTTTATACAGAAATAAAATTAAGTCTAAAGTTGAAATTAGCGGGATGCGTGACTGACTAATGTTTTGTGATGAAATTCACAGTTTATCTGAAAGGAAGAAAGGCATTTACTTAGTATTTAGTAGAAGAAAACTAAATTCCCGTTAAAACTTTAACTTAGCCCTTTTATATCTATATTGCAACCGAATTTAATTTGGTTACCGACAAGCACACGGAATAATTCTAAATAAAGGCTTCTTTAGTGGTATTCTACATTCCTTTCTTATCAAAATGTAAACTAAAAACCTGGTGATCCTGGAAGGTCCTAACCTAAGACTGGCAAGTGCTTAATGTCAGACTGATGAACAAAAAGCTTTGTTTGATCCTTAGCCTGAGGTCTAAAGCTTAGTTTGAAGCTCAATCAAAAGTTTTTGCGGTCTTTGGCCATGAGCAGAAATTAAGGTTACGCGTCCTTCAAAATGAAACTTAGTTTCACTTCTAATAATATAATTCTACCATTAGTAGCATTGGAGAAGGCGATGCACAATATAGAAACCCTGCTAAAAGGGTTAATCGGAACAATTTCAACTAGGTCACTTTAGATCCAATCCCATCGGGTATCCTGGCGAAAAAGCTGGCGCTGAATACCACAATAAGACTGCACGCTGTAGGAGGATGAAGGCACAGGGCATATGGCCACGCAAGTATTATCAGGATTGTCGATTTTGTTCCCGATCTGATTGACTACTGCACACCGGCAGCTTTCCCCCGCAGGGAATTTTCCTTCGTTATTTCAGAGAAAAAGGCGGATGAAATCATCTCCTTGGTACCTGTCGATCTAAGAATATACACAGATGGGTCTAAAGAAAAAACTGGTGTCAGTGAATGCATAAGCAGGAGTCAGATTTCATGTGCAATGTACTGCACAGGATATTCAGCAGTAGTATCGGTATCTTTATCGACAACCATGCCGCAGTCAGGGTCATTACGGATGTATAATCAACATTAGAACTAGTCCGCAAATGCCGGCTATACTTGAACTGGACGGCGACAAATTCTTACATCCACCTAGTGTGGGTGGGAGGACACCGGACCAATGATGGAAACTGTGGTGGCGAGGCATTTGCGAGGAAAAGTGCAAAATTGAGTGTTGAGGCAATCGACCACTTCTGAATTAATATTTCAGGAGAATCGCAAGGGCTATGGGCTCCAACAAGCCTAAAAATGAAACCAATTAAAAAAACTTGAACAAAGATAGAACCAAAATGTTCCAAGTCTGTTTTAGATCTGCAAAAAAAAAGGAAAAGGGACACCGATGCCGCAGTTACCGGCTACTGTCGATTTGGTACATATCTAAGGAGATTGGGATTGCCTTTCTTCAAATTTTGTTGAAACTGTCAGGATGCAGGGGAGGCTAAGTGTATAAAGCACCTCTTGGGCTTCTGTCCGGCACTGCATGACTTTCGGATCAGATAATTTGCTGCCGAAAGACTGGATGGACTATCGGATATTGCCTAGCAGTCTATCATCCTTTATCAGGAATAGCGGTTGGTTCAACAACAGGGACAGTATGAAGTGAATAGTGCCAGTTTACTCTTTCAATCTAATCTTATACAAAATATATTTCCTTCTCCTATCTAATTTTACCCAGGTATCACCAAGGGACCGAAAAAAACAAACCCAAGTGGGCTTCAAGAAACTTTTTCACAACTGTTTTACTTAACTTATCTTACCTAACTTAACCTACCCTGACCTAACAAACCTAACTTAAGATAGGCGAAAACCTTACTGAAAGCGTTGGCCAAACAAAATATCAACCCAAATACAGACAAATCCAAATTAAATACTTCACTGGGAGAGCAAAAAAAGTCTTTAGGTCTGAAATACTAGTAGTAGTTTTTGAAGTACTAAGGCTTTCAGCTCTTTAGCCATTGAGATCACGTTTTGTACGATTTCTAAAATAAAATACAAAGCTATTTCGTAAAAATTACCACCATTTTGACAAACTGCCTAGAATTAAGTTCCAGACATAAATGATTTCATTGCTCCAGAATTAAAAAAATAACTGCACTCCGTATCAGCAATTTGGCTTGAGATGACAGCATAGTCCCCTTAAACAAACCCTAAGACAGGTATAAGTTTTATATTAGAAAAGCCCTAATGGAGAACATATACTATTCAGCACTTTTTATAAATGTCTTTTAAGTTTTCGACAAGTGAAGCTTGTTAACCTAACTATAGCTAAACCAGCCAGAGACTTTTGGCAATCTTTTTCAAAAGAACATAAACCTATCAGTCGTTTCATCAATCGTTTTTGATCAACGAGCGGGAGCACAAAAGTTGTAGTCAGCGTACCTTCAGAAAGTATAATTGGACCAACTCTGTGCTTGAATTACCCATTACTTATGGCAACAATAATCACACACACACATCGATACTTGGTGGGGGCACTGAATTCCTCAGCACTCAGTACTACAGTATCATAAGTTATATCTTAGTAGAAGAATAGGATAAGTGATTCGGAAATAAAATAAATTAGCAAAATTGAACGCAAGTTAGTTTTACCTTAAGCAGAGAATGGTGCTCCTCAACCCAGTTTAGTAACTTTATGGTGCCCAACAGCTTAAAACGAAATATTTCGGCATTCACCTGAACTTTCTTCCTACATGGAAACCACATAGGGATGCAAATTTGACTCAAATATATGTGTTAATTGTTAGAAACTCTAGGGTTCATCTCGATTCTTAACTTTTATACTCCAGTTCAACTTCAAACTTGTTTGAAAAGAAGGGACGCTGTTACAATCAGATAAGCTATCGGAAATGAGAGGTTAAATAATGCTCTAGTATTGGTGTAAGTATAAGTTCATGGAAAATTATCTGCTGATTATGTACAGCAATTAAATATCAATTGAGCTGCCAAACGGCAACTTGAAACGTATTTTTTTTAGGATTTTTTATCTTAGAAATTGCAAGACTAGAATATTTTTTGCAGAGGTGAGCAACAACTCCTGATCTATTAACGTCCCCACTTTAAGAGTTAGAAAACTGCAAACATATTTATTGCAATTTTTTTGACCAAAGGCCCCACAGTGCTTTGCTTAGTTGGTTCAAATTATGGCAAAGAAGAAACGCTCTCACATCATATTTCCTCTTTCTTCTTTTTAACTTAAATTAACAATGCAAGCTGAAGTTGTATTGTCAGCTGTAATTATGTCAGAAAACAAATAGCAAGATATTTTCACAGATGCATTGTAATGAAGTCATTTGGTATTCATTTATATTTTGCCGTTACATGTATGTATGTACATATGTAAACCAAACAACAAACAAAATTATAAGAAAAAGAAACATGAACAACTTTGCATAAATTTAAAAAAAATATTATAAAAAAGGATCTTTATTAACAAATATTTTATATAATTTATTTTACTTATTCTCAAGTTATTTTTTTTTAAATAATATGATAAAAAACAATACTTTTCAAACAAAAAATTTTTTATTGAACTCAACACTTAACACCAACATTTTTGACATGAGATTAAGATTCATTGTTATCAATCTTCGGTGGATGTTAGTTTTATCTTTTTAAATCATAAATTTGAAGACATTAAGTTTTGCTCAAACTGCTGTTCCCAAAATGCAGGACTTAAGTAACTTTTTAAGAAATTAGATTCTTGTTTTTTTTTTAGTTTTGTATATTAGGGTGCACCTTATTTTTCAAAGGTGCTTTAAAATGCAATGTCAACATTTAGCACAATAAATAAATATAATTTAAGAAAAATTAACAAAAAAAAAGATTTATAACTTAAAAGTATGTATATTTAAATTAAAAAAAATAAAACTTAAAACTTTAAAGTCTATGCCAACTTTAATTAGCAGTTAGTTGTTGGATTCTGATTTAGATTATAGTAGTAGGTGGGCCAAAAGAAATCACCCTATTGGAAGCTGCAATTATTTTTTCCAATGGCGGCCAATGGCAAATCTTTTTTGACATTTGTTAACTAGGCAGATGTAGAATATAAATGAACAAGCCATGGAGTTATATACTCCCCAAAAACGCGGAATAATCGTGTGTATTTTTTTGCGTAAAAATTCGTCCGTGGTGTTGGCGCAGCGCAAATACCGTCAACGATTCAGTCCGGCACCAACATTGAAAAGTAAGAGACCACATGAGAGGCGGCCAAGAGGACCGGGCCCGGAGTGCCCGTTCGGCCGAGAATATCACCGCTGTTGGCGAAGATGTTGAGCTGTACCCAGAAGCATCGACCAGACGCCCTGCCTCGCAATTAGCCATTAGCCGGTTACCCCTAAGGCGAACTTTGGTCAAAAACCTGCGTATGTTACCTTACAAAGTTTAATCCGTGCATCAGCTGCTGCCTGTCAACCACCAAACTTGTGTAACCTACTCCCGAGCCATCCTCAATCTCGCGGCCGAAGTGGACTATTTTTTAAACAAAATCAAAATGAGCGATGAGGCTCATTTTCAACTCAGCGAGTACGTCAACAAGAAAAACTGTCGCATTTAGAGCACTGAAAATCTACGAGTGAGGTACGAGAAGCCATTCCACCAGCTCAAAATGACTTAATGGTGCGCTTTTTACGCTGGAGGTGAAATCGGCCCATTTTTTTCAAGGAAGCCGCTGGTCACACGACAACTGTGGACGGTGTGCCTTATAGGGCCAAACTAGCCGAGTTTTTTTCTGCCGCAATGAGGACTGGAGGACATGTGGTTCCAACAGGACAGAGCAATGGCACTCACTGCGTAAGCCACAACCGATATTCTGAAGGCGGTGTTCCCGGGTCGGCTTATCTCTCGTTTTGGCGATTAACATTAGCCCGCAAGATCGCTTGAATTAACCGCTCTAGAATTTTTTGTGGGTTTTTTTTGAAGTACCGTGCTTACGCAACAGCAAGCCTGAGACCCTGCAAGTACTCAAAGACAAGATTCGACACGAATGCGAGAGTCTGTCGCCCAAAGTTCTCGCCGAAGTGATGAAGAACGCCATAAGAAGAACCAGATATTACCTTCTCGACTTGACCAATGAAATTGTAAAGGTTCAAATAAACATAATTAAAACACAAAATCAGAGTTTTTCATTTAGACAAAAAACGAGAGCCAAACAACATCGGATTACTTTTCTTGGTCCACCTTGTAAATAAGCTCAAACTTATGAAAAAATTTATGTAGGGCGGATTAAAATATACCAATGTTTTAATTTAACAAGAATTTCGAGTCGGATGCAGCACGCCTTCACTTCCTGAGTAAATTTAAGGATGTCCGTCCATCCGTCGTTACGGTGAAAACTCACCCTTTTAAAAAGTAAGGTGCACCCTAATGTACATACATAGATGCAAGTGTTTCAAGTAATAAGACCATTTTAATAAATGCAGAAGCATTGCATTAGAAACATATAAAAAATCCCCAACTGCAATGAGGCAAAGACAACAAACATATGTAAATAAGCTGTTATTGTTTTCGTTCATTGTTCCCGAAACAATAACAATTACCCCAACTTCGACTGCAACAGTTAAATAGCGACAAATAATAAAGGTGCGCAGACACATTTGTATATAAAAATAAATACTTAAAAGCTCGTTCACATAAAAAAATTTTACGCATAAAAATTACACTCACATTAAAAGCAAAAAAAAAAAAAAAACAATACACGCACTCGGCACACGCCATGCCGAAAGTTAAGTTTAAGGATACTTTGTTTACTTCAAAGGTAGGTTATGTACAACTTTGCTCCTTTAGGGAGATACATGATAAAAGAGAACAAGAGATGTAATAAAATAATTACAATAAAAGAAAGAAGAAAGGAAAAACATCTCTCTCGTTTATTTTACGCGCAGCACGTTTCTATGATGATGGGGGGTTTTTCTTGTCACAAAACAAAATTTACTATAACACAGTTTTGTAAGTTGCAAGGGCTACACGGAAATTCTTGAGCGACAAATAAAAACAAAAAGTCAAAACTGGCCATAGTAAAAATAGGATAACAGACAGAAGTGATAAGGATAACTGGGCGAGTTTAAGGATAACAAATAAAATACAAACACATGTGAAGAAAATATATAAATACACTTGTTTGTGTATGTATCCGATACTTGGGAGTAAAAGGAGACAACTCCCAATTATACAGAAGTATGTGTATTCATGTCTTTACATGTACAATAAAGGATATATCCTGTTCCTCTTTTATTGTCGTTCATTTTAGTCTGGTATTACAATACAAAGTTAAAATGAATTATGAAATTTTGCCGTATTAAGGACAATTTTAATAAAAAAACTTTTATAAATCTATACAGGCTTTCGGAAGTGAATATACAGAACTTGAAAAATTAAAGGGTAAACAAGAAGCTTACGATCTTTATTTGAATAAAAAGATTAAAAAAACATTTTTTTTATATTAAATTATAAACTAAAATCAACACGAGTTGACAGCAGAATTTACAAAATTTTAAAATTTAACCGTCAGCTTTTACTGATAACAAATACATGATGTGGGGCGTGCAAAACAATTAAAAATGTTCGAAACTTGGAACATAAAAGAAGGAGAAGTTATGGTTTAAAAAAAATTATTAAATGAAAAAGAAGTTTTACCACAGACATAAAAACAGTCGGCCAAAGAAGACCACTTTTAAAAGAAAAAATTTCGGCTCATGAAACTCCAGCTAGTCCAAGCGATTTCAATGAACCTTGATAAAATTTAAAATCGTTTTTAAAATAAAACTTTACTGGTGGTCTCCGAATTGAGATTGCATTATGGGGCTTAACTTTTTCTAAAATAAATAAAGGATACAGATTACATCGAATTAATTAAATCCTTTGGAGACCCTTAAACCAAGAAATTTTAGTTTTAAGGTAAGATCAATGTAAAAAAATTGGTTGACAATAGGCAGTGGTACAGTGAGGCAAAGAAGACAACGACCAATAGAACCAATAGTTCTTGTTATGAAGGCCAGGTTGAACTGGCTGACTTAGTGTTACCAGATAAGAGAAAGCAACAACTGAGTAAGTTATTTTTGACCTTTAGGATCTCAAGGGTGCTTCACATTCTCTTGATAAATGCAAGCAGTCTAGTTTCACCAGCTCAGATAGTTCCTCAAAGCTTTTATCTATAAAATATTTCACTACAAAGTTAACGACCACTTAAAAGTTCTATAAAATATGCTCAACAGTCTCCCTATCCCTGGTAAACCAAAGAAGCTGCCACTTTAGCTGGCCAGTCGATATGCTCTTTTGGCATCAACCGCTACTCAACAATGACCTGCTATCATTTTCCAAAAAGTTTTCAATTCACTACCAAGAATAGATATTTTTCGCAGGTACTTAAATCGCCTAGTAGCCTCTTATAGCTTCCCCGGTGATTAATACTAAATTTACGCTGATGTAACAAAACTGTCAGCCAGGAAACGCAGTCTCCTACCACTGAGTGCCAGGCTTCTACGAGTACATGCTCTATGGTCTAATCTTCCATACAGCCAAAACCAAAAGGTGGATATGTTGCCCTCGCCGATCTTGTGCAGGTAGTATCTTAGATTACCATGGTCAGTTCGAAGATCGGTGAGAACCCTTAAATCCTTCCTTCCGAGAGACAGAAGCCCCCTAGATTCGCCTCAAGATAGAGGCAAGAATATCTCCATTAATAGCTGTCCCTGGGCCTAGCTTCAGTAGACAGCAAATTCTGCATCTCCTAGATGGCGGTTTGGCCCGCAGTTAGCGAGACAATCAGCGCGTTCGTCGCCCACAAGACCCTTATGAACTGGTATGCATAACAGCGCTACGTAATTGCGAGCCTATTTAGAGTTTGCACACACTAGTTCACCAGGGCGAAACTTATATCATAAGCCAGAAGGGCACGTAAGACCGCCTGGATATTCGAAAGAAATAGAATAATGAACCAGATCTCCCGCTATCCTTACATGTGCACTCAATTCCCTACTCTGTAGAAGGTGTATTTTCTAAAGGTATAGGATGCTCGACCGTGCAATCTCAATCACAGCCAAATGAAGCGGGGCCACTTAGGTCAGAACGTCTATAGCATTGGTTAGACTCGATATACTGGCACTAGATATACCAATATATAAAAGAAGCTGAATATATTTTAGAACGTCACTAGCCCCAATTTGCTCAACCTTCGGTCACAACACAAGAGCCGCGCAGGTTATCATCGGCTTTCCAATGGTACCGAACGATAATACACTTTACTTATTTGGAAGCTCCATGTAACGAAAAAGAGTCTCTAAAAGGCGTAAAAGCCCCATAAGGTCTTGTCTGTTATGTTACCCAAATGATCATTCCATAAAATCCCACTGACCAGAGTAACTCTTAGATACTTCGACCTATAACTATAAGGACGATGTCACTAAAATATATTTTGCGGTGTCAATAATATGGGCGTATTAAAGTGACATCTGAGTAAATTGTTTCGTTGACACCATTTGGGTAAATTAATTGTTTTTAAGTTTCAAACAATATCCAGCGCCGTCGTAGCAGTGCTGCGTTAAACGCCTGTTTCTCACAGTCCTGCAAGTCCTTTAGTCCAACACACGAGAATAAAGCCTTAGAGTGCTATCTAGATCCAATATTTCCTCTTATAAATATTTTTCAGTTTTTTTTTCTATGATTTTTCACATAATATCTCTAAAAAAAATTTAAGTTTTTGAAAGTTTTAATTTTTATAATCCTTTAGCAAGTTGCAAAGATCCGAATATTTTTTAATGCCCCTAATATTATGGCCCCTACTGTGCATTTTTTGCTTCTTCCCGTTTTTATTCCTATTACCCCCTTTTGGCTGGCGTCAGATTATCTATAGGGACTTTTATGAATTGAGTGAATTATAAGAGTTCGCATTGATGTTGGCAAACAATTGATAATTATGTTCGCAGACATTTGGGTTGGGCAGTTTGTTTATACAAATACACACGCACAGATATAAAAAACGTCCGAATTAAAATAAATATTATATTAGAAAATAATCATAATAATATGCATATCATAAGCATGGAATTACATACATATGTATGTATGTATATAAAACATATGGTGGATACACACATTTATAAATACGACCATATAAAAGTTCTAGTTTAAACCATTTACATCATTGGATGCACAATTATGTGAATGAAATAAAATTATGAAGCAACAAAATCACACACACACATTTCAAAAAAAATAATTTTACACACACAAAAGATATTTGGGCCAAAGGATATTGACCGAGGAAATGGTTTGAAATATTTTATTTCTTTATGTTTTTTGTTTTGAAGCCAGATTAAAAATGAGCACAAAAAATATTGTTTGATTTGCTCAAAAAAATATTTGGGGCCGGAAAGTTTTAAACAGAAAATTTGTCCGAAAATCGTAAATGAAAATAGAAAAAGGGAACTTAGTTTCAAAAATTATCTTAAATTATAATTTTTTATTTTGAGATACTATGTGGAGTGTTCATTTTTGTAGAATAAATTTTTGGTCCAGCTGGTCTGAGTTTTCCATTATGCCGAATCTTATAGAAATCTTCACGTTGGTTTTGTTTACGCAGTCATCTGATCCAGCCAAGTTGTTTTCAAGCCAAAACCAATAAAAAAATACTTTGTGGCGGGTTTGAAGCCGATAGCTAATAGCATTTTTGCTTTTTCTGCAATTGAAAACTTCACAAAATTTGACAAAAGAAATAAATAATATCGAAACAACCTTGAAGCAAGTAGTTACTCTGTTTTATCCAATTGCTTTGTTGTGCAGTTACTTCGCATGTTGTCACAGTTTTCGAAGGTGTCGGTTGGAAGATTCACATGTTCAAACTTAAATAAAGTATTAATAATTGACATAAAGTTTTATTAGAAGCATTGAACGATAGATTGGACAAGGAGATTTTATTTTTTAAAGAGTATGTCATCCAGATGTCTTACGTCGAGTTGAACACACTGTTTAAAACGAAGACTTGTGTTCTACGCCACACGCAGTAGTAAACTTGATTCAATTGAGCTGATTTCTTGACGAAAATTTTCCTTAAAGGCAACAAGAGGTTGGGGATCGTCATTATGGATCCTCTCTTTTAGGTAGCCCCATAAAAAAATCCATGGGATCTAAATCGGGCGGCCTTAATGGCCATGGAATGTTCCCAAAATGGCTAATCAGTTTTTGGAAAAAATTTTCCCGAAGCTAATTCTTTGAAGCTATAGCTATATTTGCAGTCGCCCCATCCTTTTGAAACCACGTGTGTGAAAAGTACGTTGGATAAGCTTGCTGGTTTGGCAAAAAGAATTCTTTAACCCTCCGTCGATAATTTTCACCTTTCACATTCGTCGCCTGTCCTCGAGAATTTTCGAAAAAAATGGTCCAATTATTTTTTGCATGGACAAAGCACACCAAACAGTTACCCTGGGGCTATGTGATAATTTCTGATGTTTAGATCGAACTTTGCGGGTTTTTGGAGGCCAGTAATGGCAATTTTGCTTGCTGAGGTGGCCGTTTAAGTTAAAATGAGCTTTGTTGCTCCAAAAAAAGGGGATTTAGAGTGCGAACCGCTCCAAAATCGTTTAACAAAAAATTTTCTGTAAATCAAATTTTTTTTCTTTCAGTTCTTGAAAGATTTGAATTTTTAAAGGATGAAGCTTTAAATCCTTTTTTGAATTTTCATGAATAATTGCTCTTGAAAGTCTCAAAGATGCTGCCCTTTTTCATACTGAATGTCGCGGATTTTCACGTAAACTGCTTTCAACAAGTTCAATTTTTTCGAGAGTCCTTAACGATCGACTTGTGCCCTGGCCGTGGGGCAATTGTAGCCGAAGCATTTGCGCGGAATTTCTGCACCCGCGAACGAATTAAATTTACACTCGGTCCATCACGTATTTGCCGAAAACCGGACGTTGTCACCACAGCGTTCTCGCGATGCTCAGTCGACCACTGCGACATCGTGACTGACAAATCCACACAATCGATAAAACCAACGGCGCTACCCTCCCTCCGTGCCGTTTATTACTTTTCAAATAAATAAAAAATTTGCCACCAGACACCCAGTATTTATAGCGTATGGAAAGTATCACACAAATGGGCTTTTTTTATGTCATAAGTTATACAAAACCAGCTGAACTTAACACCGGCTCAACAAATATAAATAAATTAAAAAAAAAAGAAATCTCACAAGAAAAAAATCTGTTACAATCAAAGAAGAAGAAAACCACATTGATCTAGATTTTGTTCATTTAAAATACGTTGAATATTTTAACCAGTATTAGAAACTTAATTAAATTGTTTTGTTTAGGCATGCTAGAGGTATTTAGAAAACATTAAAAAAATTCTTAAAAATATTTTGCTAAGAAATATTTGGAATTTAATCTTTTAATTTTTAAATACTTTTTTATAGTTTCAAAGATTTTCACGTATTTTTTAAGGTTACACCTACACCTACACCTAGTTTTCAAAAAAACTTTGTTATAAGTTAAGGGCGTTTCAACTTGCTTTTTTTAATTTTTTTTAAACGATTTGCAATTACTATTTCATTGCAAGCACCTTTGAAAGAACATTTTTGGAATTAAGTTTTACTGACTGGCAACCGCTATTTGCCATAATTCATTAAACACTTTCTTTTTTTTTACTTTTTTAATATTAACTTTTAATGTATTTGGTTTATTATATATATTTTGCGACAACTTCCATTTAGAATATTAAATACTTTTCTAACGATTTTTTTTTCTTTTTTATATTTTTTATTTTGTGTATGCACTTAAAAGGCGTGTACCCGTTTAATGTTACACTTTTTTCATATTCGCACATATAGATAGAAGAAAATTTTTCCTTTGCTACTAAGGAAGACTTTTATGAAGGAATTTTATATATTTTATTTTCTTGTTGTGATATATTTTTTTAAACTTTTTATTCTTTTATATATTTACATTATTATTTTTTATATTCCACTTGAATGTATTATTTTTATTCAATAAACAATTAATGGTATTTTTTTAATATTTTCTATACGTTTTGGGGTTCTTTTTAAATGCTGAGTCGTTGCAATTCTATTTAATATTCTATTCATCGTCGCTTATAGTCAAACACCCAACCAGCACATGCAAAACACCCATTCTGTCTGTCAAATAACCAACTCACAAGCCATAATACCGCACAGTAGCACTAGCTTCAACTATGGATTCGTCGTATTTGTTGTAGATTTTAAATGTTTATCTAATGCTTATGAAAATGTATAAAGAAGAGACATTTTGCTGCTCATTTCATTTCTTTTGTTACATGCGAAACTAATTTATTCATTGCTTTCACTCACTATGAGAATAAGTAATTTTGGAATTTTTTAAATGACAATAGAGAGAGAAAGTTTTCTTTGGGTTGTTGGCTTTAAAAGGGGGTAGATTTAAAGGGAGTTTGAAAGAAAAGTGCATGCGGAGAGAAACAATTAAAGAGAAATTAAATGCATGTGTTTTGGATATAACACGTGGTTGTATTGAAAGGTTTTTAAAAAAAGTAATTAAAATTAAAATTAAATTAATTAAAATCTTGCAACTTCTTACCAATACTGGACTTACAAAATGAAATTTTTTATGAATTTATTTCCATGAAATTTATGGCAACGCATGAATTCAAAAAAAATTGTATGGAAAAAAACAAAAATTTTAAAAATTTTCAATATTTGCCCATAAATCTTTGTTTTCTGACGTCTAAGGCAGAGAAAATGAAAGGCTATCGTCTATTTTTTTATATTCTAACAACTATCGAGTTAGAGTCTTTATAAGTATTTGCCTGTTTTCCGGTCACCTACTTAAATTGACATATGTAGTAGGATTTACGTTAATACCTGCCATATCAGCTTACCTGACGTTGCTCACCTCACGTTCCAAACACTTTTCTGTTTAAAAAAGCGCCCCCATGCGGCTTGAAAATCCATACAAGTAGCGGTTTTTTATTATTACACAGAAAGAAAAAATCCATATAAAATCAAAAACTTTATTTATAAATTTATTTAAAATAGTACTTAAAATTTTTAAGTACGATCTGTCCCTAGGTTTTCTTAAATTAAATCTAGTAGGGGGTCCAGAAAGCCACAACCCCCACGTATGTCACCACGTGACCTCACCGATAAGCAGTCCTGCTACAAGCACCCGGGGCTGGCAACCGGTTCTTGTGGTACTAGAAATACAATCTGATCTAATACAAGTAGGCTCCAATGCAACCCGGGGCTGGCATTCCTTTCCTCCCCCGGCAGAATCAGCACCAAAATATAAAAATCTCACCAAGATTTCTGCTGTACCACAGAGGCTGTAAAAACTGAAAGCACATATCCTTTTGGAAAAAGAATGACGCATTAGCCTAGAGATCGTGCCTATGTCCAGATTCCGTTACTTATTCCTAGTTATTTGAACAAAATTTTTCAAAGGTTCCGCTGTAAATAGTCAACTCTTCTACTCGTTAATTACCAGAGTAGTCCCTATGTGACGCGGATCCTAAGTAATAAGTATCAGAAAGCCGGCCTACGCTAAACAACTCTTTATCCTTTTAAATCAAAATCGCTCCAGTAAAGGCAGAATCTAAAACCTCTCCCATATCAGCATAGACTGTCTGCAATAATACTGGGACTCAAAGTTCGTGTAGAAGGTAATGAAGTCAAAAGTTAAGTCCTGGTTGGAGGGTGCAAGATTTATTTACATGGTCATGTGGTCTGGATTTCCAACATCCCAATGCCCTTCCATTAATTTAAGGTCAATAGAAACCATGTGTAGCATAGTGTTCAGAGCCTTAAAAGCACACATTTTTAATTCCAATGCATGCCTATGCACGCGCCTGTAATTTAAAGGCTTTTTAATATAAATCTTAAAAATACATAAATGAAAAATTAAATTTTTGGATTTTTTTTCTTGCAAAATAAATTTTAGTCTCTTTTACCTTTGAGTTTAAAAAAATTATCAATTTAACATTCATTTTTTATTGATTTATTGGTTGATATAAAATATTAAAGTCTTGCGAAATTCTGAATTTACCCTCGCAGTTATAGTCTTCCACATTCTTAACTGAAAGAAATTCAAAAAATTCAAACTATTTTAAACTACAGTAAACCTTTTACCCAATTATTTAATTGAATTCAATTAAATAAATTTCAATGAAATTTTATTCTTAAAGAAATAATTTTGCCTACTTTTGAATAGAACACATTATGTTTTAAAGTTTATTTGAAGTAAACAAAAATATTCAATACACCCGCTCGTTTTTTTAAATAAACTTATTATTTTCTTTTTTTTTCTTTAAACTTTTCTCTCTTTTACGAATTGTAATTTGCTCTCTCTAATAATTTAAAGGCGCAGGTCTTTACAAATTTTTTATTATTTATTTTTGAAAAGTTTATTAAACTCTCTACAATAAACAGTAACAATTGTCAAAACAATAGATGACAACGACAACATAATATCTGACACAACCACCACCATAACTGTATTAAGTTGTAACCAAGTAGAAGAAGCAAATAAATAAAATAAACACTTTATTATTTTAATTGTATCAAAAAGAAGAAAAACAAATCATATGATTTAATTTTTTTTACTTTCTTTTTAGGCTAAAGTTTGTTTTGTGCCACTTGTCTGCTTTGTATTTCAAAAATCTCGTTCAAATACAAAACAAATGTAGCAGAAGAATTTGTTTTAACGCAAGCGGTCATTGGGCTGTGTTGCATGAGCATTTATGCTTGAAAAATATGAAACGGAAGTGACTAAAGCTTTTTAATGTTAACAAGAAACGAAATGAAAGCTTTAATGCATGTCGTTCTTATATTTAACGGAAATATTTTTTCCAAATTTAAATCCAAATGTTTTTTTGTTTATTTGGGTGTTTATAAAAAAAAAATATTGTGTGTAAATTACTTAAAAAATTATAAAATATAAAATGTTAAATATTATGTATAAAATATAAACCACAAAGTAGAAAATATGGAATAAAACCTAGCTTGCTCCAAACAAATAAGTTACAGGTTCAGGTACAGGCTGTCAGGTTCCCTGTGACGGTCGGACCAGATTTCCATTTTATTGCAAACAGGAACCCCAGAAGTCCCACAATATATAAAGCAACAATTAAGCGCCGTGAATATCTCGATCTCCTAGCTTCAGATGCAATCTCTTACAGTTAAGGTTGTCGTAATTGATTAATTTTCATACTTCGATGCAAAAATTATATGGTTTTATTTTATTTTATTTAATTTTTTTTTATTTTATTTTATTTTATTTTATTTTATTTAATATTAATTTATTTTATTTTATTTTATTTTATTTTATTTTATTTTATTTTATTTTATTTTATTTTATTTTATTTTATTTTATTTTATTTTATTTTATTTTATTTTATTTTATTTTATTTTATTTTATTTTATTTTATTTTATTTTATTTTATTTTATTTTATTTTATTTTATTTTATTTTATTTTATTTTATTTTATTTTATTTTATTTTATTTTATTTTATTTTATTTTATTTTATTTTATTTTATTTTATTTTATTTTATTTTATTTTATTTTATTTTATTTTATTTTATTTTATTTTATTTTATTTTATTTTATTTTATTTTATTTTATTTTATTTTATTTTATTTTATTTTAATTTATTTTATTTTATTTTATTTTATTTTATTTTATTTTATTTTATTTTATTTTATTTTATTTTATTTTATTTCATTTTATTTTATTTTAATTAATTTTATTTATTTTATTTTATTTTATTGTTGAATTATTTAAAATTGTACTTTGCAATACAAATACTTTGTTTATTGATTTTAATATCTTTGTTATTAATCATAGTAGGTTTTGCTTATATGTTAAAGAAAATTTTCTATGATTGTCATTCTGATTTTTTATTTCATTTGAAACAATTAATAAACTCGTTTTTTGTACAAAATCTAAAAATAGATTTGTTGCTTTTTACTTTGGAATATTTTTTGCCATATACACAAGGAAGGAAATTCCAACAGGTTATGGGCCTATAAGTCAGGTGTATGGTTAAATCGTTCCAGTAAATTGAAAGGAAAAGTTATTAAAGATGAGTTCGGGTTTTCAAATTGAAAAATTGGATTCAAACAATTATGAATCTTGGTGTCTGCAGATGAAAAGCGTATTAATTCATGCAGAATTATGGAAGGTTGCAAATGGGGAATGCAAGAAACCGCAGGCAGCCAATGAATCAGAACAATGGGTATCAAGAGATGAAAAGGCTTTAGCGACTATGATGCTCTGTATTAAGCCTTCACAGATAAATCACATCAAGAGTTGCAAAACATCGTTTGAAGCATGGTGTAAGTTAAAAGAAATTTTTCTTCCCAGTGGGCCAGCAAGAAAAGTCACTCTTTTTAAGAAGCTGATGCAACTAAGAATGGAAGATGATGAAAATATGCCTCAATATCTTGATAGTTTTTTCGGGTTGGTGGAGAGACTGGCTGAAATAAATGTCACAATTGTTGAAGAACTAGTTGTTATAATTCTGTTGTCAAGTCTACCGAAGACATTTGAATCATTTGTTGTAGCTGTTGAAACTCGAGATGTATTGCCAAAGCTGGATATGCTGAAAGTCAAATTGCTCGAAGAGGGTGAAAGGCGGACTTCAGAAGGTAAACGTGCTGATAATCAAGCTTTTTCTGCTTCAAAAAAGAAATTTAGTCAAGATTCAAGCTCAAAGAAAAAGAAAGGTAAATGTTTCAATTGTGGGCGTGAAGGACATTTTGCTGCACAATGTCGAGATAAAAAGAAAATTTCTACCGGTAAGTCAGATCAAAAAGCATTAGCAAGTTATGCATTAGGAGCAAACGTGTTAAGCAAAAGCACTTGGTGCGTGGATAGTGGCGCTACCTCGCACATGTGTTGTGATCGTAGTTTGTTTTCATCGTTTGAAGAGATGAGCGAAACTATCAAATTAGTTGGTGAGCACACAATAGAGTCAAAGGGTAGAGGAAAGGTATCCCTAAAACAAGAGAAGTTTACAATAAATTTAGAAAATTGTATGTTTGTACCTAATATGCAAGGAAATTTCATTTCCGTCTCCTCTGCTGTACAGAAGGGCGTTAAGGTAGTCTTTGATTCTAAAAAAGTATCTTTTGTAGAAAATGATGGTACGATAATGTTGGAGGGTAGAAAACAAGATAACCTTTTTATTGTAAAAGAAGAAAACTTTAGTTTTTACTCAAATTCCAAAAAGGAAACTGTAGATATATGGCACCAAAGATATGGTCACTTAAACTTTCAAACATTGAAACATATATCAGCTAAGAATATTGTCTATGGTCTAAATATGGGAACGGTTCCCGCAGAAGTACTATGCAAAACGTGCGCAAAGAGTAAAGTTTGTTCTAAACCATTTCCTCACTCAGAAACTCGATCAGAAAATGTATTGGAAATAATACATAGCGATCTGTGTGGTCCAATGAATGTCAAATCAATTGGAGGGTCAAAATACTTCATTACGTTTATTGATGATATGTCAAGGCAAATATTTGTATATTTTCTAAAAGAAAAAAGTGAGGTTTTTCAAACGTTTAAAAATTTTAAAGCAATGGTAGAAAACCAAACAAATAGGAAAATTAAGGTACTTCGCACCGACAACGGCGGTGAATATGTAAACGGGCAGTTTGGTACATTTTTAAAAGAAAACGGGATAGTAAGACAATTAACAGTACCCTATACCCCTCAGCAGAATGGTGTCGCTGAGCGAGCCAACAGAACCTTGGTAGAAATGGCGAGAAGTATGATAGTTAATGCTAATTTAGAAGAGTATTTTTGGGCGGAAGCAATATCAACGGCAGCATATATTCGTAACCGGTCCTTAACAAAAATACAATTAGATAAGACTCCTCACGAAATTTGGTCGGGAAAAAAGCCAACTGTAGCGCATTTTAGAGTTTTTGGTTCGACGGCAATAGCTCTAGATAAATCTGTTAAGAAAAAGTTTCGTCCAAAAGGCAAAGAATATGTAATGGTGGGATATTCTGAGCAATCAAAAGCGTATAGGTTGTACGACATAGAAAATAAAGAAGTTGTAGTAAAAAGAGATGTCGTTTTTATGGAAACAGATTTTTCAAGAAAGAGAGAAAGTAATCAACAAGAAAATATTTTGATTGAAATAAGTGCAGATAAGACTGGTGAGGTCAAAGATAGCGACGAGAGATCTGCAACTACACAACAATTAGATGTAAATACTGATGAAAATTCTGATAATGATAGTGAAGAAGTTGACAGAATAGCTGATTTTAGAAATCGCAAGGGAAGACCTAAGTTAATTAGAACAGGTAAACCTGGCAGGCCAAGGAAACAGTTTAACAACTCTCTGAATTTAATGACTGAAGAAGAAATAATAATTCCTGGAAGTGTAAAAGAAGCACTAGATGATCCCTATAGAGAACAGTGGATAGAAGCCATGGAAAGTGAATATAGTTCGTTAATGGAAAACGATACTTGGTCTGTAGTTGAACTGCCAGAAAACGAAAAAGCCATAGGAAGCAAATGGGTTTTTTCTGTGAAGAAAGACAAAAATGACAAGGTTGTAAGGTTTAAGGCTAGGCTTGTTGCAAAAGGATGTAGTCAAAAATATGGTGTCAATTATGACGAAACATTCTCACCTGTTATTCGTTATGCAAATATTAGGTTGTTGTTTGCAATAGCTGTTGAAAATGAACTTTTTATGGATCAAATGGATGTCACATCGGCTTATCTTAATGGCGAGCTTCATGATGAAGTTTATATGAAATTTCCTGAATATTTTAAAGAGGAAAACTCTCCCAAAAAGGTTTCAAAACTTAAGAAATCTTTATATGGACTAAAACAGTCTGGACGTGAGTGGAACAACAAGCTAGATTGTGTTCTTAAGGAACTAGGATTTTTATCTTGTACAAGTGAACCTTGTTTGTACACAAAACATTATAATGGAAAATTAAATTTTATTGCAGTGTACGTGGATGATCTTATAGTAGCAAGTTCAGAAAAAACGGATTTAGGTGAAATTAAGAACCAAATATCAAAGGAGCTGAAAATAGTTGACAAAGGACCTTTGAGTTATTTTTTGGGTATGGAAATCGAAAGAGATGGAGAAACCGGTTCGATTGCCATGGGTCAGAAAAATTATGTTAAAGAGCTTCTTAAGAAACATAAAATGGATGCGTGTAAGCCAATGTCTACTCCTTTAAATGAAGGATTTCAGTTAAAGTGTCCCATCGAAAATTGTGAAAAGGTAAATGAAACCGAATATCAGTCCCTTATAGGTGCTCTTATGTATCTTGGTTTAACGTCAAGACCAGATATTTTGCACTCAGTTTGTAAGCTTTCGCAAAGAAACAAAAACCCCCATACCGAACATGGGGCAGCAGCAAAACATATTTTACGTTACTTGTCAAAGACTCAAGATTTCAAATTACAGTACTACAAAACTGGTAAACAGATAGAAGGGTATGTTGATGCAGACTGGGGTGGTGATCCAATAGAGCGAAAGTCATACACAGGATATGTATTTTTCTATGGAGGATGTGTATTTTCATGGGAGTCTAAAAAACAAACAACAGTAGCTCTCAGTAGCACAGAAGCTGAATACGTAGCTTTTTGTCACGCAGCAAAAGAAGCCGTGTATTTGAAAAAATTATGTTTGGAGCTTGGATTAAAAAACATACAAGAACCAATTGTGATAAATGGCGATAATTTAAGTGCACAGCAGCTAATCAAAAATCCGGTGTATCATGCACGAAGTAAACATATAGATATAAAATATCATTTTGTTAGAGATATTTATAACAACAATGAAATAACTTTAAAGTATGTACCAACAAACGAAATGATTGCTGATGTGTTAACTAAAAATTTGGGAAAAATTAAGCACTATAAATTTACTGAGTCAATGGGTGTATATTAAAATTATATGTAAGTAGTTTGTATTGAGGAGAAGTGTTGAATTATTTAAAATTGTACTTTGCAATACAAATACTTTGTTTATTGATTTTAATATCTTTGTTATTAATCATAGTAGGTTTTGCTTATATGTTAAAGAAAATTTTCTATGATTGTCATTCTGATTTTTTATTTCATTTGAAACAATTAATAAACTCGTTTTTTGTACAAAATCTAAAAATAGATTTGTTGCTTTTTACTTTGGAATATTTTTTGCCATATACACAAGGAAGGAAATTCCAACATTTATTTTATTTTATTTTATTTTATTTTATTTTATTTTATTTTATTTTATTTTATTTTATTTTATTTTATTTTATTTTATTTTATTTTATTTTATTTTATTTTATTTTATTTTATTTTATTTTATTATATTTTATTTTATTTTATTTTATTTTATTTTATTTTATTTTATTTTATTTTATTTTATTTTATTTTATTTTATTTTATTTTATTTTATTTTATTTTATTTTGTTTTATTATATTTTATTTTATTGTATTTTATTTTATTTTATTTTATTTTGTTTTATTTTATTTTATTTTATTTTATTTTATTTTATTTTATTTTATTTTATTTTATTTTATTTTATTTTATTTTATTTTATTTTATTTTATTTTATTTTATTTTATTTTATTTTATTTTATTTTATTTTATTTTATTTTATTTTATTTTATTTTATTTTATTTTATTTTATTTTATTTTATTTTATTTTATTTTATTTTATTTTATTTTATTTTATTTTATTTTATTTTATTTTATTTTATTTTATTTTATTTTATTTTATTTTATTTTATTTTGTTTTATTATATTTTATTTTATTTTATTTTATTTTATTTTATTTTATTTTATTTTATTTTATTTTATTTTATTTTATTTTATTTTATTTTATTTTATTTTATTTTATTTTATTTTATTTTATTTTATTTTATTTTATTTCATTTTATTTTATTTTATTTTATTTTATTTTATTTTATTTTATTTTATTTTATTTTATTTTATTTTATTTTATTTTATTTTATTTTATTTTATTTTATTTTATTTTATTTTATTTTATTTTATTTTATTTTATTTTATTTTATTTTATTTTATTTTATTTTATTTTATTTTATTTTATTTTATTTTATTTTATTTTATTTTATTTTATTTTATTTTATTTTATTTTATTTTATTTTATTTTATTTTATTTTATTTTATTTTATTTTATTTTATTTTATTTTATTTTATTTTATTTTATTTTATTTTATTTTATTTTATTTTATTTTATTTTATTTTATTTTATTTTATTTTATTTTATTTTATTTTATTTTATTTTATTTTATTTTATTTTATTTTATTTTATTTTATTTTATTTTATTTTATTTTATTTTATTTTATTTTATTTTATTTTATTTTATTTTATTTTATTTTATTTTATTTTATTTTATTTTATTTTATTTTATTTTATTTTATTTTATTTTATTTTATTTTATTTTATTTTATTTTATTTTATTTTATTTTATTTTATTTTATTTTATTTTATTTTATTTTATTTTATTTTATTTTATTTTATTTTATTTTATTTTATTTTATTTTATTTTATTTTATTTTATTTTATTTTATTTTATTTTATTTTATTTTATTTTATTTTATTTTATTTTATTTTATTTTATTTTATTTTATATTATTTTATTTTATTTTATTTTATTTTATTTTATTTTATATAGTTTTATTTCAAAGCGCTTTAACAACATTTAAGTTACAAAAAATTATCTATTATATTATATTGGTTTCCTTTCGTATGACAATTTCACAAACTTTTGCATATGTATTATCATGTATTTTAAAAATTTAAGTGTGTTAGTGAAAATATGAGTATATTGCTTTTTTACACTGTTACTTGCATGTGTAAGCCCCTAGTTACCTTAAGGAATTTTGAACATTTTTGCAAGCTCTTGTTATATTTGATATTTTCAAAATAAAAAATATTTCTAACTGGTTAGCATTTATGTATGTATGTATTATAAATCGGGACCGAAAAACATTATGGGGGCTTAACAAGTTAATTTTAACTATACTTAAATCAAAATTAGCAATTTTTCTTACTCCAGCGAATAACTGTCTGAAAGTTGTTTGATTAATCGAACGATTATTAATAGAGTAGATACTTTAGCACACAAGGATCTTTTTCTACTTTATGACTTATCTATCTTTAATATTTTAACACATTTTTTAAGTAATTAATTACATATCCGCAACATATGACAATTATTAGTCATGCCTTAATTTTTACGTATACAATTTTTGCAAAAATTAATCAAATCCAATTAACAAACTAAAATTTAAAATTTTCCATATAAAAGTTTATATGTAATTCCCACACATTAATTTAGATTGAATAATTGCTGGCAATTACAATTTGAAACTGTTTACAAAACTGCATTTTGTGGTCAACAAAAAAATATACCAAAAGAGCCTTAAAATTAACACAGCAATCAGTAGTAGTTTTAGTATTAAAATAAATTTGACAAATTATCAATGATATTTTAAGACAAAAAAAAATCCAAATAAATAAAATTAAGGATAAAACTCAATGTTTGAACCTATAAAGATACAACTTAGACATGCAGTTTACTGTAAGTTACATAAAAATTTTATATGACTGATTGCCACAAATAATTAAAGCAAAAACAATAATTTTGTTATGAAAACACTTAAAATTATTTAATGCATTATTTAGAAGTCATAAGGAAGGATACTATGAAAAATTCTTATATTTTTTAAGAAAATAATTTTTAGAAATTTTTTCAAATGTGGAATTCATAGAATTTAGAGAACTATCTAATTAAGAGCTTTGAATTCATTAATCGAAAAATCAAAATTTAAGATTCCAAGAGGTACATATTTGTAAGCACGCCTTATATCTCCAAGTGTAAAATAATATTTTAGTATTTTTTTTCCAAAATTATTTAATCCAAACCAAATATTTTCTTACTTTGTAAAACACTTTAAATTGTACACTTAAGTGCCCGTCCTTCTGTCCGCTTGCCTGATTTGACAGCTTTTAAGCATATTTCTATCAAAATAATTTAAAATAATATCAAAACAAAATTTTAAGATTTTCACAAGAAATGGCAAAAAATTCAAATTGTTAAAGAAACAAATGTAATCATACACACGTTTCATACATACATATGTACATGCACATGACAAAAACCATTAAATATATTTATATCGGTTAAACATTTTAAGTATAAGTTTAAGAATAATAGTTTTTGGCTGCTGTGACTCATTGATTGGCGAGAAAACAAATTTACAAATCAAATCGATACAAGAAAAAAATCGCTTAGTATTATGTTCTTATGCAAAAGAATTAAAAACTCAAACGATTTAGAAACGCTCCTTGTTTTGGACGTAATGTACCCCACACACACGCGCACACAAAATTATCAAACATGTCGGAAAAATGCCAAAAAGTGAAACCTTAAACCGGTTTCAATCAAAATAAGTTATATTTCATTTTTTTAATTTTTATATATAACTGACCACCTCAATTTCGCTAAACATGCAGATGTAAAAAGTTTTGATAATTGATGTTTGTTAACCCATTAAAAGAGGTAAGACACTTTGCTAGTTTAAATAGCAATAACACTTTAAATAAATCCAAAACCAAAAATGAGATTTTATTAGAGAAATAATGTTTTTTTTTAATAATTTTAAATAAAAATTAGCATCATATAAAATATGGTACATTTGGCGCAATATTTAACAGAAATATAAAAAGGAGTACCCATATCCTTCCTTCGATTACTGTTAAAATTTTAGTTTTTGCCTTCCTAAACAAACTTTATTGCAATGCAAAATTTTGTATATGGTATATGAATCAAATCGAAAATATATCACAATTTGCTTGATGATCTCTCTTAGTATTATATCAAAGCAAAAAATGCCTTTGTTGATAAATTTTTCAAGAATGTCATGGATTTGAGGGCTTTTTCAACGCCCAAGTTTTGAAAATTTTACCTTTCGGCCAACTGAGCAAAATTTAATTCCCAACATTATTGATTGTACCGTAAGGAAAGTTATAATCACAAAACTTTTTCAGATTAAAGCCTGGTTGGGCCTATCTCCAGTTAACTTACCCTTTGCAGTTTTTATCAAATCGCAATTAGTAGTAATTTTTTATCTGCTCGGAAAACGTGCCGTTGAATTTTCGAATGACATACATAGATGGCTGTGTTATTAGCCTTAATGAGCATATGGAAAAAGTTTTTGAACGTGAGTTTCTTTCCAGCGAACAGTGCGGCCGAAAACCCCATTTTGTGGCTAAAAGTCGTCAAAACCCCAAGTTTTAAATAAGGGCTTTGCTGCAGATGCTCTATAGTTTTTGAGTTCAAAAAAAAGAGCCAAAGAAGAGCGGTAAAAACAAAGATCTCCTTAAGTAAAAATTAACCTAAAAAAATGTCAATACCAATTTGAAAATTTGTTAAGAGGCTCATAAAATCGCATAACTTTACGATGCAACTTCTCAGACCGATTATTTACAAGAGCGATCAGCCAGAGGTCTCAGAAGACCCGTTATTACAAACTCGCCAGAGCGAAATTTACAAGGATTCTGGGCAAACCATTTAAATAACCTATCAATCTCAATACGTGGAATGATATAAGAGGATTACTGCCTGAGGTTAATAGACAGCCTAAAGAAATATAGTTCTATTAGATGTAAAAAAGGCTATTGAAAAATTTTTAGGCTCTTGATTGGCTCAAATTGAAAACAAAATTTTCTTTAAACAGCCTTTAACAACACCAAAGAAAAAAAAAAATAGTTTATATCCTTTTAATGCTATATTACGATTTAAATACTCTCGGCCAATACTGAAAGTTGTCTTGGGGAAGATGATTCCTAAGCCAGAAAAAATCAGTTTAGGTAAAGTGTTTTGGACCAATTGGTCTGTTGCTTAATGGTACGAAAAATTACTTAAAGACAAACTGACTCCTATCTTGAGTGATTACAACTGCATTCCTATTTGCCAATTTGCCTTAAGACGTAGCTTCATCAAATAAACCTACAGATTGGTACAGATTGCAAGAAGAGTCTTAATAAATATTACAATGTCTTTTAAGCTTAAAATTAAGAATAGCATGAAGCCATGTTAAGTACATAAAGATAAACTTTTTATCTTCAAACTTTTGCAATTAAAGAGAGGAGCTATTTTAGTTAGATTGTCTCAAAACAATTACAGCATCATTTATTCCAAGTGGAAGAATGGGAAATATTATGGGGACTATGACTTTTTGTGCGATTAAGTAACTTTTACTACTCAAAGAGAATCAATCTCCTAAATCCTTGTTAATAACCAGGTGGTGTCTCAACATTTAATGTATAAAACCTTGGTTTTCACTTGATCGTCGCTTTACGTAAGGGGCAAACGCGGAAGAGAAGGTAAGGATGGCTCTCAATGCCTATTATGCCTGCTGGAACTTCAAAGGTTATCGCTGGGGGTTGCAACTGGTCATAGTAAATTGGTTTTACAAATCCGTTGTGTTACCACTTAATACGTACAGTGGCCTAGTATGGCGAAGGGCCTTGAAGAGGAACTATATAAAGAAGCTTTTGTCCAAAATCAAAAAATATGCTATATTAGGCATTAGAGATGCCAGGAATAGTACTCCACAGGCAGAAACAAATATTATTCTGCATCTCCTTTCCATTAAGATTCTCTGTTCTGGGGCCCAGGATAGACAGCAGGGGCACTGAGCTACTGCTCAAGGAAAGAAGGAGGGCTATAAAGTGAATGTGAGATATATGACGAGTAAATGGGTTAGGAACTTTCCGAATTTTTCGAGGTTGTACGGGGATGAGGAAGAAATGGAGACTGTGAAACACTTTGTCTGTGACTGCCCTAGGATGCAGATCCACCGACAGAGGTGGTTGGTAGAGCGCTTAGATGACTTTAGTGAGATATTCGGCTGTGGGCTGGGGATCATCATAGGATTTATTAAAGATGTTGGGTGGCTGGGTAGATAGGTGGTTAGCGCCTACACTTCTGACAAATACTGACTTTTTTTTGCCTTCTTGCGTTCGGCTTTCCGGTTTTCTTTTCTTATTTCTGTATCGTTCTATCTAAAAATGTTTTTGTCTTTCCTATTTCTCTTTTCGACTCTTTTAAAGGGATTCACAATTCCTAACCTAATCTAGCCATGAAATATACCCACCCTATTTCGATTTAATTGCATTTTTTCAAAATATTAAAATAGTTTCGCTATGTTAAATTTATTTCATGCCCAGATTTAAGTCAGTATTGAGGGGCTTTTTTCACATATGGTGTTACAAAAATTTTGTTTCATTGAACCATTTATTTTAAAGGTGGATATTTTTATATGCAAATTTAAGGAGGATTTGGGGTCCATAAGTATCTTAAACTTTTTTATTATTTTCTTAATTAAAAATTTTTTCATAAGTATCCTTACTATTTTCAAAGTCCCTGCATGATGTTTTGTAATAGGTGAGGCTTTAAATAACGATATAGTATTGAGTATTGGAATTAACTTTAATAAACTGAGTGCTCCTATTTTTCACATTCAGCAACCAGCGCTAATTTTAAAAACGATTATCTCCGAGGTTTCTCTTGAATGGTTTGACATTTATTTCAAAGTTTACTTGAATCCAAAAACTTAATTTTATCAGATGGACATTGCTTAATAGACTTTTTATTTAAAACTATTTCAACTATATCGACTTTATAGAATTGCAGACAAATATTGTATATATTATAAAGGAAATAAAAAAAAACTGATGTTCCTAAGCCATTATGCATTGGCTCTTACAGTGTTAAAACAAACTGCATTTCCATGTATTGAACTTCAGACTTTCAAAACAGTTTATTTTTTTATAAACTGTGTTTTGCAAATTTGTAATATACTCGCAATTTACAATGAAACCATTTATCAAACACCGTGCGACATGTATGGTCGAACTAAATATAAATGCAAAGCAAAATATCTTTGCTTTTTATATGGAAAAAAAGTTTCTAAAATCCAAAAATATCAGAAAAATTATATTTAGGAAATATTTTCTACACAAAGAGCATTTGCATAGTCCATTCAACGTTGAGTTTGTATTAAATGTTCTCTAAAAGGGATTAACATAACCTTAAACTTTGTATTTAATATCATTCGTAACATGATACAAATAACCAGGTAGACTCGTCGGCCCAGCTGATTAGAGCCAAAATGTTAAATTTATGTTCTCCCTGTGAAAATGAAATAACAATACACATCGGTTCTTTCCATTAGCTGTTGTTTGACACTTTGGCTCTAATTTGTAGTTGTTGCAGGGGCTAGACTACCTGGTTATTTGTATCATGTTTAGTATTTGTAAACAACAAGTTTACGTACAAGGCAAAGAAGTACACACTTCATGATATATGATCTTTTCAAATGCAATAAAGAAAGTGTAAACAATATTCGTATAATTCTCAATTATCTGCTGGACCATATTTATTTTTTTTTTGTTAATTATTTATTTTTATAAAAAAACTAAACTTTAAATGCATAATTTGCCAGAAGGTGGGTTAGTAAATTTGTAAAGAGTTCAATATGGTAAGTATAACATATTCCAATGAACTACTCCATCTTGTGTCCATTTATATTATGCACTGGGTGATTGATGATTGTTAAAAATTTTGTCACTGTTGGGTGCCATTAGTGGTTGTTTAGTTTTTTCTTTAACTCGGTATCATACAGTGCAATTGTGCAAAGGTTTTTTCTTTTGTTCCATTATTGGCCTGTTGGCTGGTTTTTGTTAAATCACAAAGTGTTTTGTCATAGTTTTTTAAAGATTTTTTTTGGATTTTAACAGTGTTGATTTGCAATTTATATTAATTTTTAATACATTTTTTATTTATTAACTTTTGTTACTTAATTTTATTTGTGTAAATTGAGCTTTAGGTTTAATTAACAGTTATACTGATTTTGCTCTATTTAAGTGTTCTGAGAGGGGGAGTAAGAAAATGCTTGGACATAGCGATTTACAGCACAAAAAACAAAAGGGTCTTTATTTCTAAATTTGGTTACTGTAGGATTATTTAAAAAAAACTTTTGATAGTTTTTTTCAATAATTTAAAATAAAAAGAAAATATTAGTGCAAAATATCTAAAAAAAATTATTTATACCTACAGCACATCACAGTTGATAGTCTGACCATTTTTTCAAAAATGAATCACCAATTAATTTTCTGGACTAATGCTATGCTGTCACTCACGATCTCCTTCACGAAATGTCGCTCGTGACACGTTTGCCACTTTCGTGACCATTTAATTTTTTTCAAATCTGCAAATGAAAATAGTGTTTTTAAAAAATTTATTAAAAGATTTAGTTTTAAAATTCCTCACTTTATATCCCAGTGATTGATTTAAAGAACTTTTAAAAATTTTTATTGTCAATTTATCTCAATTCATTTTTGGAAGCAAAAAAAGTCTTTATGTTCACTCGTAAATTCAGCCCAACAGCTATTTTTTTTTGATAGCCAGAGTGTCATAAACTTTTTGCCAACTGGTTTTAAGCTTCTTTGCTTATATCGTTTATTCAAGCACATAAAATTGAAACACAAAAAACTTGGAGGTTTACAGATGCTTTGGTGGCCATGATTTAGTCTTTTCCATTTATAACCTTTATTGCACGTCTCAGAACCTTTTGGCCTAAAAACCGTACAGGCTTAAATACAGGGTGTCTGGTGACAGGTTTATATTTTCAAACTTAAATAAAAAACGTAAAAAACGTAAAAGATAGAATAAAAACGCGGGGTTTTTAAGGATTATATCGTCTAGATATCTTCCGTTGAGTTAAATACAATGTTCAAACCGGGGCCTTGTTCGCTGTGCCACACGCCGCAGTAAACTTGGTTCAATTGAGCTGATTACTCGACGAATATTTTCCTTTACAGCCACAAGAGCTTGGGGATTGTCACTATAAACCCTCTATTTAAAATTGCCCCATAAAAAATCCCTTGGAGTTAGATCGGGTGACATCGGTATCCACGGGGTGCCCCTCAGGCGAGTGCTGTGTGCAGTCGCACCACCCTGTTGAAACAACGTGTACGAAGAGTACGATGGATGTGCTCGCAGGTTTGGCAAACGAAATTCCGTAATCGTTCGTCGATAAATATCACCGTTGACATAGTTGTCTGGCCTCGAGGATTTTTGAAATAAAATGATTTAATTATCTCATGCGTATATAAAGGAACACCAAACGATTTCAATTTTAAAAAGATAAAACTTTAGATCCTTTTTTAAAATTCCATTTCAACCATGCACGGTTTATTACTTTTTGAAATAGTCGTATATAAAAATAAAACTTTGGAACCAGACACCCTGTATTTCTTTGGAGTGAATTACGTTTTTGTGTACTTTCGCAGCTATCAGGAACAAAGGAAATTTTGCAATAATAATTTCATCATTAATTATTAAAGCTGATTTCTTTTGAACCAGACAAATCTGCATAAATAAGTAAATGCAGTTGGTTTTTATTTTGTAAATGACAAAATTCATGGCAGCTTTGTCAGTTTTGATCTTACATCCAGAGTAAATATTTGACAGTTAGCTATACTTTAGGCAAACACTGTGGACAAAAAAGCATATATGTATCTCAAAAATCGATGCAAATCGGTGAATGGAGATTACAGAGTATATATGAACAGAGAAGAGCTTTTTATAGTTTCGGAACAACCAAATACGGCTAAAATTTTAAAAACTTTTTGGAAATTAATTATTAGAAAAAAAATATTTTTTAAGGTTATATTACAAACCAAACAAAAATTCTATCGTTCCATTTTCTAATATAGCCCCCATACGAAATAAGCATTATGGGGTATGTATAACTGGCTTGAATATAACTTAACTCCTTCTATAAATATTGACACATATTTATTTCTATGCCATCAACTGTTAAACTGAATTCAAATATTAACGGTATATTTTTTCCATACAAATTTGGTGTTGGGTTGGGATTGGACCAACTAAATCTTTCTTACTTGTTTTAAATTATATTCTTGTATTTACTTTCAAAAAGAAATTGACCAAAGTCGTATGATCTAAAAAGTGAAACATTAATATTGACGTTTTGCTAAAGCATTTAAAACCTCATATATCCCAGCTTTATTTCTGTTAAAATGTGACATCATTTTAATGCCTTAATAACCTTGCGGCACCCAACTTTAAATACCTGTTCATGAATATTTAAGTTGGTATTATATAATAAAAGTATTAAATTTTTTCATCTTCTTTAGGTTCAGTTTTGTGAGAACAAACAACTTTTGAAGCCAAAAGAAAATAGAACCTTAAGCATGGAATTTATAAAATAATTTTCTTAACAAATATGCAGTATGAAACATATGGAACTCCCAGCTTGTTTCGGCAGACGTACAAGATTTCCGTTCATGATTTTCTTGTTCTGAAGCTCAAGTGGTTTTAAATTTTTTTTAGTGGCTGAAACTGTGCCACTATTATATTTTGTTCGTGAAAGAAGTTTTAAGGAATGAGTTCTTAAGGAGTCCTTTGTGCCAAAATTTGAGAGCTAAAGTCTTAGCCTGCTACTGGCTCAATTTATAAAATGATAATTAAAAAAAGACATAAAGGTTAAAAAAGGGCTTTGACTGCCAGTTTATATTGTGGGAGCAGATGATGCCGTTTATACAAACCTTGTTTTAGTCCCCAGTTTAAATTTTTTTTTACCAATTTATTTCTCAAAAAAAGATTATGATAATGGAATCAATGATTTTTTAAACACCGCAGGCAAGAAATTCTCAAGAAGAAATTTACTGAAAAAAGTTAACATTCTTTAACATTCTGTCTTATCTAAGTGTCTGTTTATTTTAAATTCATCCACTTATTTGCCAATTCTTTTAAAACTCTCAAACAACGGTAAGTCCGTAGGAAGCATTTGCCTTTGATTTGTATTTGTATGTTGTTACATTAAATACATTTTGTTCTGTTTAACCTAAAACGTATTTAATTCATTTGATATAATTATAATTTTCATAAATCTTCATCACATTTAATTGCTTTTGATAAGCGTGGAATATTATTTTTTTTCTTTTACAAGAACAATCCTAACGTTGAATATAGTTTTTCATCTTTTTGTGTTTTTTTTCTTGTTTTTTTAGAGAACATTTAAGTATTTGCCGCCACATTTTGTTCTAAGGGATTTTCTTGTGTTGTTTTATGGTCACGAGAATTGCTGATTGATGCAATTTAATGGTTGCATTTGATTTTTAAAGATAAAAAACTTGGTAATGCGGTTCTTAAGATAAACATTGCATTTACCTGCAACTTGTGCATTAATTTTGATGATGGTTGATTCACTTTTAAAGACATAAGTACTTTGTATAGCTGCTGATCATCAATGTAGTGAAGAGCAAATTTTGAAAAAATACTTCCTGGTAATTACCGTCATTATTAAACGATCGATTAATATCACTCTGTTTAAGTCACAACAAACACGTAGTTACTTTGTGTAATTTATTTCTTGGCGTTAGCTGGGTGGCATTTAAGAAGGAGAAAATTAAAAATTTTCATATTGCATAAGGCATACTGATGGGAATTCCTACAATTTTATATTTTGAAGACCAAAGAAAACAAAAATCGTTTTAGATTTTTTAGGATGACAAAAGACCTTCAGTGGTAAGGCCTGCATATGTGGTACTTGCAGGGTGCACCTTGGTTAGATCAGACTGCGCAGGATAGTAAACAGGACATTTTTCACATCCACATAAAAATCTGACATTTCGAATCCTTTCAGTAAGGCAGGAGGAACAATAGTAAAGAACAAGAAAAAAAAGGAAGGGAAGAAAAAAAGAAGCTGATCTCTGTCGAATTATGCGCAAGCGCCAAACTTAATGGAAACCTGGCAATTACCTAGAACATTTTTATGATCTCTTTCATTCCCGTATTTTTCACAACTGATTTCGCGGCATTCATTACCACCTAAACTTTATGCTCTAAAAACGCTTATCTACACAAGAAGTCTAAATAAAGTCGACAATTTTCTCGATGCCAATACTCATCTTTAATCTACCAGTGATAACTGCACGACCCTCAAACAGCTCTTTGGAGCCTTTTTAGTCCTTCCTATCTAAGAAAACTACCTTGAATGCAATTATAAAGTCAAAATCAAATGCCCCAGAAGTTTGCCTTTCAAACCTTACCAAGCATGCCATCATGCCCTATTGAACCCGATTTAATTACACCCGGTTGTAGTCCCATTTCTGGCCTTTGGATCTCCGACAGGTGCAGTAGGCGTTCAAAGCATAATTAACCCTTTTCTTCGTATTCGAATCCATGACAAATTGCTATCACGAAATACATCCAGACTTATAGCACCCTCTGCGGCTCAAAGTTCGATATCTTTGTGAAAAGTAGTATTTCCTCCTTTGTTGAGCCTACTTTCAGTCCTTTGCTTCTGGCCTAAATGCAGTTTGTATCACCTCATAGTAAATAACTAGAAAATAAAATTTTTGGTAGGCGTCTAAATAGGGCGCATTGACTGCAATAAAAATGGATTCAAGATAGAACATAGGGTCGGATCTGTAAGTTGCTATTGAGACCGTGGCCATTGCTGATGGCCGCAGCATCGAGTAAGATTATGGCAGCTGCAGATATTTGTGTCATAACAAATAGGGGGGTTAACAAAATGTTACAGCAGTGAAGGCCATTAATGCTAAGACTTGAATGAATATCACTCTGTGTACTGTTACCAAGATCATGTGGTGAACTTTCAACCCGGTGACGAAAAATTTTTTGCCATTTTTGCAAAGAGATGATTGTAAAACTTTAAGCAAGAATGGTAAAAGAGAAGAAGGATAACTTCCAATTCAGAACTGCAAGTTCCGCGATGCATTGGGAAATTCACCGACTGCTGTGTATAACTATTCAGTGCTCCCAAAGAATACTTTTTTTCACGACTTTCTGGCTTTGTAAGACATGACTAGAAAATCGCCGAGTGAGAGGGGAGTAGCCTTTAGCTTATCATAACGAATTTATATTATTTAGCGGAGTATCGTGTTTACTTGTCTGGAAGCACTAGGAACGCGAGAAACATTTGTAGGGCCTTCAATAGGATTTGTTCTGCTTAATATAGCTCAACTTAGCCTACACTGGTTTTGGACTTTATTGTTTAAGCAATTTGTGACCAAACCAACTTAACACAAACAAGCTTCTAGTTTCGTTTTGAAGATTTGCATTTAAAGAATTTTGATGTTAATATTTACATTTGCTGAAAAGTTTTCCCTTTAATTATATTTACATTTAACACTACATTTTCATTTAGTTCCTTAACTTTTTTATTTATTTTAAATTTTAATCCTTAAAGCAAATCATTGTCTACCTAGATTTTTCTTAATAAAAACGTGGCCATATATCATTACAAGTTCATGTGTAATTGTCAGGAAATGTTCATGATTCTTATATCAAATACTTGTTAAGCACTTTATTTGTTTTAGGCATAAAAAAAATCAAAGGCTAAAAACGTTCTTAGCCCTATAAAAATGTTTTAAGCAATACTTAAAATCTAACAACAATTCCAGTTATTACTTATACATGTAAGTAACATATAAAGAAAAGAAAACATAAAACAAATAAGCAAAAGCAAATTAAATTGAACCGTTAATATATTGGCAAAAGTTTTACTTATTATTTACAGACATACAAATCATTTGGCGTTTTTCCGGATAAGTTACACCCCATGTTTGTATATAGATTTGGGATGGGCTTAATGCTTTTTATTCTATTTGTATTAATAGACTTAAGCCAGCCAGAGGAGACAGAGGGACAGACATAAAAACAAACTGTGCTACAAACTTACTTACATGTGGAATGATTTAAACGATTAGACAGGCAGACAGACAAAGTTGGAAAAATAAACAAATTTTCTGACCAAACCTATCTACTACCTGTTTCAAATTGACATTTCAATGCATTTATGATTTTTATCTTTAACTTGTAATGAAAATAAAAATAAACTTAAAATAAGAAATACATACACACACTTGTATGAAAGTACATGCAATAATATATAGAAATTAGAGTTTTTGTTAGAATTGCTATTGTCAAGTGCTGCTGCCTTAAATTGAACTGATTTAGATAAATTGTGCACGATTTCACGTGCAACTCTTCTGCCCATATTTATTGAAGTTTTTTGTTTGTTTAAGCTAAAGAAAAAAAAAACAAAAAAAAAAACACACCTAAACCCAAACAAACACATACACTTACTAAGAAATTGTGTAGAAGAACAAGTTGAGAACATATTAAGACACCTTAGGTTGCCTGGGTGTAACCCTATATTATAGGGCGATTAAAGAGTAGGCAAACTAGCTATGGGGAAGTACTGCAGAAAGCTCTTAAAATGCTTTAAAAAGTACGCCAAGTACAAAGGTCACACTATAAAACAAATTTCAAATTTTTTTGTGACACTACATTTTTATAGCCTTCACATAAGTAATAAGGGTATGTTTAAGTTTGTCATTCCGTTTGTTATTTTTTTGATATCCATCTGCTACCCCATAAAGTATATATTTTCTTAGTCCTTATAGATAGATAAATCGATTTAGCGATGCCCATCTGTCCGTCTGCCCGTGTTATGGTTTTAATCAACTTTTTGAAGTCCCTGATGTCGCACAGACTCGCAAGTGAAATTTAAATGTCAAAAATATCTGCGAGCAAATCGCTATTGAAATCTAGCAAACTCGCCAGATAACTGACCAAGATACAAGCAAAAAACCAAGACTACCCCTGTTTATTTCTTTAAAATTTTTACATGAAAACCTTTACAACTGGCTTAGAGTTGCCCCGTACAATGTGCAATGTTATGCCGATTCACATTTATTTTTCCCCACAAATATTTTTGTACAACATTCTCACACCCTATCTCCGCTCCCTTACAGGGTTGTCATACAAATTAAATTTTTTAAACATTTTGTAAATTACTCCCATAGCTTTCAGGGTGCTCATACAAAGGTACAATGCAAATCCGGCCTTACTATTTTTTCCTCCCAAGTATTTTTATGGAACATTCTTCTCCCCAATTTCTAGCCCCTAACATGTTTGCCATGGGAAAATTGAAAAAAAATTGGATGAAAACCCCAATAGCTTCTCCGGAGTCGCCCCTAGAAGAATAGCATATATCACAGACGCCCTTTAGTTTTCTCTACTAAGCATATTTCTAAAACATTTTTACCCCCCATCCCAAACACCCAAGGGGGTTGCCATACAAAATTTACAAAAATGATGCAAAATGCCCGTTACTTCCCCAGAGTCGGCATTAGAGAAATAAAGTGTACGACAAACCCACATTAGTTTCCCCTCCCAAACATATTTCTAGACCCTACTTACCCCCTATCACCACGCCCTAAGGGGGTTGCCATGCATAACTTGAAAAAATTTGGGTAAAACCCTTACAAATTCCCTAAAGTCACCCCTAAAGGAATAAAATATATCACAGACCCCCATTAGTTTTCACTACCAAACATATTCCTAGAACATAAAAACCACCCTATCACCATCGCCATAGGGGGCTTCCATATGAAGTTTGTTAAAATTGTAATAGGCCAAATGTAGGGCTGACCCCAACTCGTTTTTCTTAAAACATACTTATTTCTCATTTATATAGTTGATAAAAAGCTTTTGGCAATAAAGGTGCAAATCCTGAAGCCCTAGACAAGAGAAAAAATAGGAGTCAAATAGCAATGAAGATGAAAAATCTTACCGATAGCTTGCAGGACATCTAAATTGGTAAATCGATTATTGGTATATCGATATGTGGAAAAAACGTAGGTGTAAAGGGGTCAAATACAATTAAACTCAGCTTTAAGCAGGGCGCGTGGACTGTATCATGGCACGTCCTTGAGTTGTCCACACTAGCCCTATTAAGACGAAAATGTGGAACACGTACAATTTTGAGGGAAGCTTGACAGGCAATGATATTGATACTGGCTTAGAGCTGGAATGTATTCAAAAAGTTTACAAGATAAGCAAGCGATGCCCTCAGAAAGACAGGAGTGGCCCTAATGGCTGTCACGGGGCTATAATTTTTAAGAACCAGGAAGCCTGAATAACAGCTAGAACAGCTTGATCTTTCCCGCAAAAAAATGCCTGTAAGGATATTAACAGAGATATTGGATGGTGTATAAAAGTAGAGTTGATTCTAATGCAACTATTCGGAGAGCATTCCTCTATTATATCTTTAGGACAGGAAATCCTATTTTGAATTATGTTTCTACTCCAGTAATTTATTGGAGTTATATAAACCACTGTCACTCATATGTCCTTATGTAAAGAGTTTATTTTATATCCTGCCAATAGTAGGTAAGATGTGTAAATACAAAATTGTTTCAAAAGACAAGAGAATTAATTTAACTCTTTAAGAAAAAAAAAGAAATGAAATATAATCTATTAGGCTTTCAAGTGCCATCCGGGTCTAATGCTACAGCAAGGATGTCTCATCTTGTAACTCCGTCAGCATATTTAGTTATGCCAATAGGCGATGCGCTAATATCTTTTCTCTTGATTATCCATAAAGATATTGTTTTCTGTATTTTAGATTTATCTCCAAATTTAGGACACCATGTGCAATATGGCAATTCTAAATAAAAGAGGAATGGTCGATTCCGATTTTGACCCTAATTAAGTAACTTCTAAAAGACTTTCAACTGCCAACTGCTAAGCAAAAAAATATTTTTAATTGCCTTATTAAAGTCTAATAATGCATGATGTAGCGTAACTAAACAAAAGTTTTATTTTTACAATTTAACTGGGCATTGCCATAATTTTGCAACAAAAATCTTTCTCTAGCTGTAGTTCTCTTTGTACATTTGTCTGTCCATCTAAAGTTCTTTTCAAATGTCTAAAGGTTTTGCTCTTTTTCCATATTGACACATGCGAGTCATGTAGTCGTTGCCGTTGTTTGTAGCTTTTGGCTTTTGATCGATGATTGTTTGTCAAAATCATTATTATTTGATATATTTATCGTTTATTATTTGGCATATAAGTGATTTGATTATGTCATTATTACTACCTATAATTGACGTTATACCCTGAATTCAAAAGTATCATCTGCCAAATGGACAATAAGTTTAAGAGGAAAAAAAAGGTTTTTCAAATTGATTTATTTTGTTTAACTTTTAATGTTTTCCATGTTCTATAACTTAATTACGTTTGATTTATGGAAAAATGATTAGCTTTAACAGCTAAAACGATGATGGGAATACTAATCAAATTTCAATGGTGGATTTTAAGGCACTTGTTAGAAGCACATAAGCATATGCCTCTAAAAAGGGAATGCATATTGTAAAAAGTCTTTAGCCCTGAAACTAAATAAACGAGAGTCAAAAGTACCATTCCTCCAATTTCAATTACTAAGTAATACAGTATGATAGGCTTTTTTGTAGCAACAGTCCTAGGTTAGGTTAATTAAACTAGCTGGCCCTTAAAACCCTACATAGGCCTCTTGAGTCAAAAGAATTACCAAAAAAAAAGGATATATAAACAGTCTTCCTAGTTCAACGCAATAAAATCATGGGTGATCCACACCCCCTTGGCAAACGCCAAAAGCCTTATCTTTTCAACTCCGAATATTTCCTCCAGGCAGAATATGCACAGAATATGATCAACATTCTCCCTATCCCAGAGTACATATCAGAACCTGAAGTCATCTTTGGCCAGCCGCACTGCTCTTTTGGTATTGACCGCTGTCCAACAATGGCCTGTTATCATCAACACTACGAGCCTTCAGTTGCTCGCAAATACTGAATAAACCTTGTTGCTCCCGGATCATAAGTTATCCTGTAGACTCTACACAAAATAGTATTAATGCAGGTCTCCGCGACTTTGATCCTCACGGTGAAGTCTATGCCTCTATTGTAGAACTGAAATGGAGCACAGCCATCCATTTCTCTTTGCAAAGGCAGATAGACTCCTTGCTTCAGTAGCTCGTCTGTTATCTCATTACCCTCAATACTTTGTGTCCCCGGGCCCAGTAAATGTGCACTTGTCTCTCGGTACTTAGTTTACCAATGGATTCCTTGCACGATTAAATTAAGGAGGAGTTGGTGAGGCTTGCGGAGATTGCCTTTATTGCAGTTTGGCTATCACAAAATATGTTCACCTAGGAGTTCTCAGTTTGAGAGGAAAAGGCAAGATCGGCAGTCAATTTGGCTGCTAGAATCTCTGCTTGAAAAGTGTTGCAGTTCTCGACAGCTCCGACCCAACTTCCACCTTGGACATATCCGTAAAGAAGTTACGAAGGACGAAGGCTCACCAGCCGTATCCTTCCACAGTTACACACGGCTTCCTAATGAAGCTAAGCTTTGGGATCATGTAATAACTGCTACATTATGCGCTCCCAGCAATTCTGCCATGAAAAAAAACAGCCCCTTTAATCTTATTCGGGTGGCATAGCTCCTTTGCGGCCAGATCAATTAGTTTTAAGTCCCCAATTTAATCCATCGACGCTGAAGGAGTGATGCCCCTAGCACTAGTTATATATAGTCCTCTTTACGCTCTGCAGGCGGTTGCAGTTGACTTTTAAATTTCTTATTTTTAAGCAACAAAACTAAATTAATTTAAACAATTGTAGAAATCGCGTAAGTAATTTAAATTGTTGGAGATATTCAAGTTAATCGAGTTATTAAAAAAATATTAATCGATTATATGACAAAATTCAAAATTTTAAAATCGATTAGTTATATGCTCGAACAAAGTCAAACCCCATCAAAATGGATACTCTAACATATGTAAATACATTAAATTAAAGAAATTAGGAGCCTACATGTTTTATTGGATTCGAATTCAAATTTACTTGACAGATGGAGTTGACAATTATTTCATTGAATGAGGCGATTTGGTCCCTTTAAACATTTGAGGGACTTAAAAAAATATCAATATGTAGGCTCTTTTACAAAGTTTTGCATTCGTAAGTATGTACATATATATGTGCATATGTGTGTATCTATGTGTATATATTTTTATGAATTAATTTCTTATAACTCAAAATTTGCATAGAAAATGATTTATGCGCTGCACTTGAATGATTTCTTAATCAAATTACATACAATTATTATAAAGTTTTATGTATTTTATTCTTTATTGTTTTTATATTTCTTTTTTTTTTCGAATATCTTTATTGTTATTGTAGATTTCCTGGTTAACCATATCTATCCATTAACTATATGATTATCGTTCTTTATTTGACCATATTTTTAGCTAATGCTGTTGTTATTGGTCCCATTGAACAATATACATTTAAAATGAGCCTTCCAAGGAAGTTGGAAAAAAAAAATTAAATAGATAAAAATAAATCTTCGAAAACCAAAATTACCATATAAACCATTATTAAATGACCACAAACATAAGTTTATTTACGTTAGGTACAGAGGCATATGTGAAAGTGGGACAGTTAACAAAAAAAAAATGTCGGAATCAATTGAATTTACTCTTTGATAGTTAATTGTAAATTAATTTGTTTTTGGGGCTGTAATAATTATAGATAATTTTAGTAATTATCTTATCATCGGAACTGAAGGAATGCATTCCATTCGACTGGTGTCTTTGGTTTGTTGTTTTGGTTCCTTAATGATACCTGTAAGTGAAAAGATAGAGGGAAAAACTAATTTACAAAATAATTTTACTCGAAAGATAGCGATTATTAATATGGTTGGCAATAATGCTCCTGCTGTGGTCCGTTTTCGGGAACCAGCCGTATTTTGATAAAGAATGATAGGCTAACATTATAGCATCCAACAGATAGCTTAAAGTACCCAACCCAAAAACTATAATGGGCTGGAAAAAACCACAATTAATTTTGGTTACTTTAAACCTCCTTTGCATTTTGTTAAGAGGCATTCCTGTTCTTTTGGTATAGCAACGGTTACCGTCAAAAGCGCTTAAGGTGTCCCTAAATATCTATTTGTTTAAATAAAAAAGATAGTTAGAACTTCTTGGATGTGGTCTTAACCAAATAATATTTTAAGTTCTGCATCTAGTTTCGTTAAACCATCCGATTCCAGCTTTTTTGCTGGTGTATGTAACCACGTGGTGGTAAGGGGAAGGGGGGAAAATACAATAGCATTGATCAGCCAATTTTGTGTAACCTTTCAGCAGCGCAATAACCTCCATTGGTTCTGTGTCCTATACACGAGAATGATAACGTCAAAGTTGTGATGCTGCTTAAATCAGTAAAGGACTTTACGAGTGTTTGACTGTTTTAAGGACCCCGATATTTTGAGCAATATATATGACCAAACTACACTTATCCCCCTCCTTAATGCGCTTCTTTGTATTCAAAACTGCCAAACCCGAAAGAGTTAATTTCGAGTGCCCCTTTCTTGTAAAAATTGAAGGAGATTTTTTCTGCTGAAAATGCCAACTAAATCAGAAAAAAATCTACAGTTTTAATAACGTCTTTTGCTTCTGTCCCCCTACAGTATTTAGTCTTGCTAGCACTGGCTTTCTTTTCAGGAGATCATTGACTTTCAAAGCCAATTGGAATTCCAGGGACTGAGAAACCAGGCCTTGCTGATGACACGTTTATATTTACATCCCAGCTGAGCTTTTACCTTTAGTACCATCTTGAATAATTTCTATACCTTTGGAGCTATCTACGAGTTAGCTCCATAAGTATAGAGATTATTCAAGATGGTACTGAAGGTAAAAGCTCAGTCATTCAGAGTCGGCGGGTTTGAAGAAGGAACCTTGTGTCTCTTAATGAACAAGCTTTCTGTGATTGTCAAGTCATTTGCGTAGGCCACAGTAATATGCCCTATTGTATCGTCATTTCTAAGCAACATTTTGGAAATCGTCTTCCACAGAAAAAGGGGAAAAACTACTCCTTAGGGATTGTCTTTGTTCGCTGATCTTGTGATATCTGCTCGCTTTCTTGTAGACTTTCTTAAACTGTTTCAGTAGTTTGGCAATGAATCCACCAAGAGAATTGTTCATCCAAAATTCTTTTAAGGCCCCCTTTCATGAGCGATGGACTAAAATTTATAAAGGCCAGAAAGGATATTTTTGAATAGTTCCTCAATTCCAAAGTTATCCTCATAAAACCAACCAACTAGTGGAGTACCGCCTCAACCTGCTGTTGGCATAGGCGTGCTGGTAGTTTTATGGTTGGCTGGTGTCAATTGATTAAAGCATAAGTCGTGAGACTGATTGATATGTAGTCTTTTATACTTGTGTGTTTACGTTGCCTTAATGATTGTTTATCCTGTCCATTACTACTTTCATCCACTGTTCAATTTTGCATTCACCCATTATATAAGTCCATAATACTTATGGCCTTCAGTTATAAAACGAAATAAAATACACTTGTTTGTACAACGTTATTGCAATTCAGGTATTTAATAACAAATTTACATTTTGCAAATCGTTAACGAGATTTATGATTTATTTTTATATAAAACTATTTGTGTATAAATTTATATTTAAACGGCTTTTGTAGTTGCAGTTTTAAAATGCGCTTAAGAGAACCCTTTTGCCGAATGATTTATCGACAAAATTTGGCATAAATAGCAAGAAACAATAAACAAAATTTGAATTTATTTAAGCAATTCAATGCAAATGTTTGTTAAATTAGGAAAAAAACTAAGCAACAGAATTTAAGTTGCGTACATACAATAAAAGAAAAATTTATAACTGAATTTTCTGAATCTAAATGGTATTTAAAGTTTTGAACAAGAAAGAAAATTATTCCTAACAGATGCATATTTTTCCTATTAGTAAAAGTTTATATATAGAAAAGACTTGTATTTTTATATATATACCAGACTCTCTTTTAGTTTTTTCCTTAATTATAAAAAATATATTTTTAAATAAAATGGTCCGTCAATAATTGGCTGCAATTACAGCTTAACTCTCCTTAATTATTTTTGATGTAAAACTTTTCTAACACCAGCTGGATTTTTTTTAAAACTATTTAAGTATTTGTTTCTCTTTTCTGTAACGTAAATTGCTTTTATTATTATATTTTTCAACTTTACATTCAATTATCTTTTATGTATTTGAAATATTTTTAGGGTCCACACTAATTTGCAATAAAATTTAGTTTTTATTTGCATTTTGCTAATTTCTTTACCACCACTCTGCATGCACCAAGGCAACAGGTAATAGGTGCTTAATTACAACATTATTTTATACAAAACAATAAAAAGAAAAAAAAAACTTTAGCTTGAAGAATTTAAAGAAAAGTAAAGGAAGAAGAAGCTTTAAGAATGAAATTTATTCATCTTACAAAAAATGAGAAAATAAAATTAAAACACTGATGCTTCTAATGGGCAAGGAAGAATACAAAATAAGCTAGTATTTAGCTAAAAAAATTTAAATATTAAACACTGAAAAGGTATTTATTATAAAATAAAATGATAAAAATAGTGCTGTTGGGTAGAAAAGATAATATGTATGCCTAACTTTTTTAGTAAAAAACTTTCGAGCACAGCAGCAGTTCTCAATTAGTTTAAAGATACAAATAAAAACAAACTGCAACAATAAGATTTCCTCGGTATTTGCTTCACAAGCGAATGTATCCAGGAAGAATTCCAGATTTTAGTTTTTTTATAATTACTGACAACAAATTTTTCGTCACTCCTTTTGTCCTGCAGGTCATACACTTAAGCCAGCCATAGCAATGGAAAAGTAATTTGCACAAAGAAGTTCACAGAGATTTGGTGGCGCGGGCGAATTACTTTAACATTACTTATTTTAGATTTCTTAAATATGATACATCTAGTATAGGTAGGTTAGGTTACGAATTGCATTTGCCACCTACCCCCGGAGGCTTGCATGCCCATTGCAAAATCCTTCAGAACGGCTAACAAAGAGAAATAAAATAAAAATTTTAAACAGAATTATTCAAAAATAAGAGAAAAAAGCAAGATCAAGAGTAGTCTGTGTTCCCTAATCACGCACCGATGCTGAAACCATCCTTTTACCCAGCCGCCTGACAACTTTGGTGCACCCATGGTTTTCCCCAGCCAGATGCCATCTAGAAAAAGCTCTTACAGGCATTACTGACGACGTTTATGTAGCCTGAGGCCTTGGCACAGTCTCCATCTTTTCCTCGCATATTCCGGGGATTCCTTATCTCATTATCTTATTATATATCTGACATCGTCTGACATCGCAGTTCTCTGTGAGAGTCCCAATTACGCACCTAAAAACCCCATGTTATCTTTGAGCATCAGGTCAGTGCCCTTTCTGTCCAGCCTAGGCCAAATGAGCCTGGAGATCCAGCAATAAGTCGTGTCCCTCCAGTTTTAGTCCACGTTGTCCATTACCCAAGTCCCTATCCATTCTGCAGTCCTTCTTACCGCCAGAATCTTAGCCTTGAAAATCTTGCACTCGTCCGAAAATTTGTATAAAATTCCAGCTCCGCTGCCTATATCCATCTTCGATTTATCAGTGAAAACCTCTAATACGGCCTCTCGGATCTTTTCCATACCATCCTACCCGGAATTATTACCTAAAATAAGATCCCAAAGCCAAGTTTCACAACCAAATAGTAAGTCGTAACCGACTGCCGCAGGACTCAACCATTGCCGAATCTTTTCAGAATGCCGGAGTGTCCAATGGACCCTGCCTTAAGCATGACTGATTCACTAAGGCTAATCAAGCTTCTTGCCACCATTCCAGCAACGAAATCTTTATTGGCCCTTGTAACGCATAGTACAGAACATCTTTGGACTTTTGACAAAAGATTTCTTATATCGTCCCTCTTCTAGGTCCTTCACTGAACAAGACTACCAAATGTAAGAGTTGGTCCTAAGACTTGTATATAAATCCAGTTCACTAAAACCAGTCTCAACTTCCAGTTACTAACTATGGGTTCTCTAGAGGCATAATAGACACTGAGAGCCATCCTAATCCCCTACTTCGCTTTTGACCACCAAAATAACTCAGATACCAAGCATTTTAATCAGTTTAAGCTCATTTTAGCTTCGCCTTCCATTTTCTAGCTTCGTCTTTGCTGGGCTTACTCCAAGCCTCTTATCCTTGGCCCAAGAAGATAGATCGTATCATACACTCTGCATAGTACATGTGGTGTGACATGGACCGTAACACATCGGATGTCAGTCTGCGTTAAAGCTAAACAGTCGTACAGGAAATTCCTACCGATTAAGTATCCTTCCTGCATGCCCTGAAGTCCCCGCTAGTAAATTTTCTTAGTTAAAGGATCTTATTAGTCTTATTTCCATTCTGACTGCCCAAGAGTGCTACTGGGTCTTATCTGCTTCATTCCTTTCCAATGTATTCTGACTGGTTTCCTACAAAAAAATATGATAGATGCGTATAGACAGTTTTTAATATAGTATTATCTTACAGGTAAAGATACCTTTACATAAGTAGCTTGTCAATTAGTTTTCTATTTGTTGAAATAACGGACAAAACAAAAAATGTATAGTCAAAACAGAAAAAATAATCCCCTCAAGTACCCAAAAAAGAATAAGAGTAATGAATACCCCTAATAATGACCACCCCCGAAAACGTTTTTAGCACCTACAGTGTTCGAACTCCATAAAGAGAAGGTGCAGTGTACGTACTGGCGGACGTACTTGAAAAGTACAAGGCCAATACTATCGCCTTGCAGAAAGTGCGATGGAATAGGAAAGGCGTCACACGAAACAAGACGTGTGCTCGGCTTTAGATCCGTGGGTAGTCAGAGACTCAAACATCATGTCTCCAGATTGATTTCGGAGGATGAAAGGCTAGCCACAATGCGTATAAAAGTCAAGTTCTTCGACATCAGTCTTATCTGTGCCCATGGTCAGACGAAAGATAAAGACGAACAGACCAAAGATATATTTTACGAGCGCCTAGAAAGAGCATATAACCAATGCCCCAATCTTGACATTAAAATCGTCATAGGAGATTTTAACGCGAAAAAAGGAAGGGAAAATATTCTTGGCCCAACAGTCAGCAAATTTAGCATCCACGAGAAAACATTCGATTAAGGATTGAGTCTAGTAGACTTAGTCGCTGCAAAATATATGGTAGTTAGCAGCACCAGGTTTCGATTTTTCGATATGCATATAGCCACTTGGTGAAAACATTCAGATCCCTGCCTTGTTGAAGTTTGAATGGGGCGAGAAACGTACGATCTGACACAGCACGAAAGCTTGACGTCAGAAAGCTACAGGTATTGGTTAGAAGAAAACTGAGAAGAAATGAATTAATATTTAACTGCGAATTAGATATTTTTAAACTGTTTTGGTATTAGCAAAAACAGTTAAAACTCTTAATAAAAATTGATTTTTTATTACAAAAGTAAATTTATATGCAAATATGTACTTAGCCCAATCGTAGGGTACATATTATAATTAATCTACAAAATTACAAAAATAAAACTTTAAAGAAAAGTTAAAGGAGTAAAAGAAATTAAAAGCAAACTGTTAAAAATCACAATTTCCTGCACTTGCAAAGGTAATTATCGCATTAGTCAAAGTTTTCTAGATGCATGAATGATTCAAGTGCAATTCCAAGATGTTGTTTTAGTCAAAATATAAAGAGACAGAAAAGTCTAAAAACATATAATATCCCAAACAAAACAGTAGCTAGAAAACAAAACCTTAGAAGATTTTAAATTACCTTGACTTTAAGCTACAAGTTATATAATTGAAAAGGAATTAGTTAAAAAAAACTAAATAATTTAGTGTTTTAGGCTAAACTTTAATTATTAGTAAGTAAATATATATCGGAAGACTTTGAATATATATAAAATTATCAATAGCTTTCAAGCTCTTAGAGGTGCTTTAAAGCTTACCTTATCATTATTAGAAGAAATGAAATTAATTATGAATACGCTTACCTAAAAGCTTAAAATGTTTATCGACACATTTAGTGAAACATTGAACAAATATAAGCACAACCTGATATTCATACATATTTTTAAGTAGTGGTAATGAAGGCTTAAAAATGCAAAATACCTTTAAGACAACAGCATGAATAAATTACATGAAAAACAATTAAAAATCTTAAACAATTTATAAACTAAACTTAAATGAAACAAGCAACAAGCAAAAAACATTGAAAGCCAGTAAAATTTAAAAAAAAAAGAAATAAAAAGAAAACGTTACACAAAGACAGACCATCACCATCATATTTGAAAGATCAGGTGCATGTTGCACTGCAACTGCGTTCAACGTAGAATTGGGCAATAAGCAAAGAACTTGCAAAAAATTCTATGAGTTAATGCACAAACAAAAAATGTTTTTTTTTTTTGTGGAATGCTTAGATACTAAAAATACTTAAAATAAAATAAACTATAAAAATCACAAAGAAGGAAATAAAAAAAGCAGCAGCAGCTACAAAAAACTTCAGGAAAAACACTTTGAAAGCAACACTTGTGACAGCATATAAATCAAAATGATGAGCAACTACTGTCTTAAAAGTGAGGAAAAAATAATAATAAAAAAAATTCTTGAAAATTTATCATTTAATATAGGCAGGTTAGAGACAGTTAAAGTTTTTAGTACTTTTAATTGCAAACTGTTAATAAATGAACTTTTTAAGGCAAAAGCTTGCTGGTAGTGTCTAATTTAATGAAAGTTTTGCAAGAAACGTTGATCTTCAACAAAAAAAATTATCGGCATATTTTTTTTTATATAAAGCATAAAATAGAAAAATTCAATGATTTTGATTAAAAATTAATTATCCCCATTAACGATTTAATTGTGTTTAAAAATTAATATTTAACAAAGCAGCTTTTTTTTAATTTTAAAATTAAACCATGCTTTTTCGTAAAAGTTCGTTTATGTTAATATTCATCACATTTTATGCTAAGTAAACAAAAAGTTAAAAACGAACATGAATGCTAACACAAATAAGAATTTAAAATTGTGAAATCAAATGGCTCCGTGGTCTGGCGATAGAGCCTTAGCCTACCAATCAAATGGTTTTAGGTTCAATGCTAGATTGGGTCAATATTTTGTTATATATTTTGTGGTACTTTTTGTTTTTTTTTTTCTTCTTCATTATATTTTTTGCGCCTAGACTTATAATTGTTGAATTAAGTTAAAAAAAAAATAGTTGTTGATTCATTTAAGTAATTGAGTTCTTTTAATTGTGCTTTATTTCTAATAATTTCAGTAATCAAAATCTTAAAAATATAAAATTGGAAAAAATCACTATTTTTTATAGTTTAGGTTATTGATATTATTATTTTGGTGAGGGGTGCAAATTTGATCATTTTATTAATTGATTCAATAATTTTGGCAATTGAAACCATTTTTTTGCTTTTTTTTTTGTGTATACTTTATGATTGCGCTTATTTCGATTCAAAAAAATTGAATAAAATATGTTTTGTTTAATTAAGAGTTATTCAGTCATTGAGACAGATAACATCGGCAGCTTCAAGCAAAAACTACTCTCTGAGAAGATATGCCAATATTTGAAACGTCGGCTGCATTTGGACGAACTCATATTAAACTTTTCCAAATTTCATAAATCTTCTTCAAATACAAGTTGCTGTGTATTGGAAACTGAAAACTGTCATACTTTTGTTCTTTCTCATCTAATTTTTCAATAATATTAGTCATTTCATTTATAAACTTACAAATTTTTTAATTGAATTAAATTTTTAAATGTTGTTTTTGATTTTATTTGTTCTTAGTTTTCTTCTCTAAAACATGCGGTTTTATGTACAAAATGTATGGAACTTAATAAAAGTATGGCAATATTTTTGAGAGAACCTTTTTTTCAAAATGGGAGCATAAGAAAAATCGCATAATAGATTCTATTTTATAACCGCATTTATAGAGTGATCTTACGTGACATTGTATGAAAAACAAATGTTTTGCCGGTGTTCTGTTTCATCATTAAAACAAAGAAAATTTTTGATAAAGAGAGATAGGTATAATGTTAAACAAGCTTTTTAAACATTAATACAGGTAGTTGTGAATGCTGTGATAGTCCCTACCTTACTTATATATGCTTAGTCCTACTTCCAATATTTTTCGTGGTTGTTTTATAATAAATGAACATATCTTGGCTTTAAATGACCTTTAGAAATAACAAAGGCGTGACACCTCCTATACAGCTTTGTTTTTAATATAAATATTTTTATTTTTTAATCTTCGCTTGGGTGAACTAACAAGAATACAGAATAAATGCCACCAAATAAAAAAAATGCTAAGCAGCCAACTTATATTTAAAAATTTACTTTTTTGTTGTTTTTAATTTATAAACTTTAGAATATAAATTTAGGAAAGATTGAAGTCAAGAGTCAGCAAAGCTTGCAAAAAATATTTTCCGCATTTTTGGTACTCTTTGAATATTTTGAGATTATGACTCTAGAAATGCAAAATAAAAAATTATTGACCCAGATCAAAGTCAAAAGTCAGCAAACTGTAATGTAATGTAATTTTTTCTAATTTTGGGTACTCTTTGCATTTTTAGATTATAAGCCTTGAAATATACAAATAAGGACAACTTAAGACTAAAAATCAGCAAAAAGACCAAACAGTTCTCTTTTTACATACCACTGATTGGATATTTCTGGAATATTGCTCTAAAAATATAAAATTAAAAACTATTGTTTCAGGTTGAGAAGAAAAGCACTCTTTTTATATTTTTGTCATTTTTGTATGTTTAAAAGTTATGGATCTTGAAATATGAAATTAAAAACACTTTACTTAGATAAGGTAGAATATAAGCAAAGATATATTTTTTTCGGTTTTACATTTTTTCTTGGAGTTTGGTTCTACATATATTAAAAAACGATCTGTAGAACATGATTAAGACCAGAAGTCATATTATTTGTGGTCGAAAAGTACTGTTTCCACATTTTTTAAATGTCTGCGTTTTGCCAGATTAAAAGTAAAAATTTTAAATTAACGACTACCAACTAAGATTGGGATTGAAAGTCACATTTTGATACTTTTTTCATTTTTAAAATTGTTAGTCCACAAACAAAAATTCAACGACCTTTGATCCAGATTGAGGTCGAAACTAAATTAAGTTAGCAACCAGTACTTTTAATACGATATTAGCGATATTGGTCCTGATTAAATTCAGAAGCCATAAAAATAGAAAACTATAAGTTTGGACAATATTGTCAAGAATATCAGAAAAATCTTAATTTTTTATACTTATGGTACTTCTTTGCATTTGATACTTTGTTTAAGATAATATATAGGACCTAGCTTACGAAGTAGCGGGTTAATTTCTAAGACCTTTATATAAATAGAATATGCAGCAAGTGCAAAAATTTGCAACAATGTTTTAGATTTGAAAATAAAAAAACCAAAAAATTTTAAATTAATATTTAGATTAAAAAAATCTTAAACAATGACAAAACAAATTAAACTGGTAGCTAATATACAGGGTGTCTGATGGCCGATTAATATTTTCAAACTTAAATAGAAACCGTATTAATTGACATAAATTTCTACTAGAACCATTGAACGGCAGAATGAAAATACGACTGCAATTTGTTAAAGAGTATGTCCCCAAGATGTTTTCCTTGAGTTAAACACAATGTTCAAAACGGAGCCTTGTGTTCTTCGCCACACGTTGCAACAAACTCGTTTGAATTGAGCTGATTCCGTGACGAATATTTTTCTTTAAGGCCACAAGAGATTGTCGTTATAGCCCCTCTCTTTGAGGAAGCCCCATAAAAAAAATTCATGCGATTTAGAACGGGCTGCCTCGGTGGCCATGGGATGTCCCTAAAGCGACTGATCGTTTTTGATTTAAAATTTTCCGAAGCAAATTCACCGAAGCTCTGCCCGTGTGTGCAGTCGTCCCAACCTGTTGAAACCACGTGTGTAAGGAATAATGTGCCGATAATTTTCACCTATGACTTTCGTCGCATGGCCTCGAGAATTTTCGAAAAAAATGGTCCAATTATCCCATTCCATGCATGAGATAATTGGACACCAAACAGTTACCCTGGGGCAATGTAAGGGTTTTTGATGTTTTAATCGAGGGTTGCAGGTTTTTAAAGAACGGCAACGGCAGTTTTGCCTGCCAACCTGGCCACTCAAGTAAAAATGAGTCTTGTCGCGCTAAAGAATTGGATTTACAGTGCGAAAACCCTTCAACATCGTTTTACAAAAATTTTTGCATAAATCAAAGTCACTTTGTTTTAGTTCTTAAACTATTTGAATTTTAAAAGGATGGAACTTCAGATGCTTTTTTTCGAAATTTCATGACTGATCGCTCTTGAAAGTCCCCCTGAAGCTGCTCTTTTCCATACTGAAAGCCGCTATTTTTCACCTTAACTGCTTTCAACCAGTTCAATGTTTTCGGGTGTCCTTGAGGATCGACTGGGCGATGGCCGTGGGACATTCATAGTCGAAGCAGTTGCGCAGAATCTCTGATCCCCTAAACGAATTAAATACATTAATACACTGGGATCTCTACGTATTTACCGAATGTTAAGCCTTAAACAAAACTGTCGACGAGCAATTACGTAAGAACCATTACTCTTTAAAAATGTCTCCACAGCGAACGCGCGGTGCTCACTCGGCCACTGTGACATCGTGACTTACAAATCCGCATAATCGGTAATTCCCATTACGCCACCCTCCCTCCGCACCGTTTTTAACTTTTTGAAATAATTGTATTTAAAAACATAAACTTGCCACTAGCCACCTTGTAAAACTTAAAGACATCAGTAGCTAATAGAGACCAAAATAATAAAATTATAAATAGTAGGCAGCATGTGGAGTGAGCGATCAAAATGATAGAAATCTTTAAACATGAAACCTCAAACCTTAAAAGTGGAGGCCAAGGTTGTGTTAAAATACCACTGCAAGAAAATAACAACAACATAGCTTATGAATTAGAAATAAACAAAACGAACGAACGAAGACGAAATGTAAAAAGATTGAACTTAAAGGTAGGTTGGTAGCAATTTCAAGTTAATATTGCTTATTGCTGCTGTTTTCTTTTTTTTTCGATTGTGGTTTCTTTGTATTTTAATGATGGCGCTTCGGTTGCCTACAACAAGCCAATAAAATGCACTTGAATTTGAAATTTTTTGTAACAACAATCCAAAGCAACGGCGACAACAATAACATCGTACAAATTCTTTCAAGCGACATTGAGATGCGGAAACAGAAGCTTTTTTGCCCGCTTTACAGTTAGCTTACACACAAACTATATAAACACATGTGGCTTAACTTTTATTATTTGGTTTAAATACCATCTCATGTACATGTATTAGCTTTTACTTGAACACAATATTGCAGCTGTTTAGAGTTTGAAGCACAGATTTTCTTTTTGTTTTATTTTGTTGTGGCATTTCCTAGATTGTTGTTACCAAATGTGATGTGCCACAAATGAAATAAAAAACCCTGCCCTTGTTGCTTGTCATAAAATTCCTAACAGCATATTAATTATTTTCTTCCTTTGGCATGTAGTCGAGCACATGCCTCAAAGACCTCAGATGGCTGCCACCAGTAGCCTCAACTAGTCTTAACACTATTGTTGTAAATGTATACATATGGGCAATTGCATGGTGGCGGGTGTGAATATTATTCTCACAATTTTGCTTGTAACAGAAACAATTAAACATTTTAATTTTTATAAAGACTGTGAGTTTTGAGGATGGTTTGTTTTAAAGCGATAAATATTAAGTAGAATCTGACCACTTGAAGGCTGTGAAATATTTAAATTTTAGAGTATTTTGATTCAAGATCGGTTTGATTCAAATATTTTTAAGAACGGGCTTAATTTATTTAGTTTTGATGGTATTTTAAGGTGCTTTTTATGGTATTTGATTTACTATTTCTAAAAAAAAAACATTTTTCTTTTCTGACAAACCTATTAGAAAATGTGACAGGCCTAACATTTTGATAAAAGTAAAAAAAATATCCGATTGTCCAATTTTAGATCTTATGAAATAAATAAAATATTTTTATTCTTCTTTAGACGTAAGTTTATGGTTCGTTTTGTAAGGAACCAAACGATTTCTGCCGACTTTGAGCCGTTTTTCATGGAATTGGCCATATGTGTAGCAAGTGCTCTGCTTTTTTTGTTTTATCTCATGAACAGTAAGAACAAAAAGTCAAAAGTTTAATAAAATTATTGTTTAGCGTCTTGCTATGGACAGTAGTTTCGAGGAAGATTTTTACGTTTATTTTAAATAGAAAATTTAACGGAAATGGTATTAAAGTTTTTAAATTTGCCTTTTTGCTTACGGGTAGCAGTTCACACCGCATAAATTATTATAAATAAACTGCTGTTTTTTTTTTTTTACTAGAAAGAAAGAAGCAAAAACTGCAGACCATCACGCTAAAACATAGTTATTTGTATGGCGACCCCCTAGATGGTGGTGATAAGGCATAAGTATGTTCAAGGAAAATGTTTGCAAGAAGAAATGAGTTGGGGGTCTCCCCTACACCTTCCGATTTCCCAAACTTTTTATGGGAGCTCCCTAAGGCAACAGAGATAAGGGAAAAGTGTGTTCTAGGAACATGTTTGAGAGGGGAAACTAATGGGGGTGGGACGTAAACTTTATTTCTCTAAGGCCGATCCAGACGCAGTTGTGGGCGTTTTTACATTATTTTTGTAAATTTTGTACGACAACTCCCTTAGATGATAAACATAGGGGGTAAGTATGTTCTAGAGAAAGGTATGGGAGGAAAAAATTAATTGGAGCCTGTAAAGTCTTATGGGTTTTTACTAAAGTCGGTCTTACATTGAACCCGTGTAGGGGCAACTCCGAGACAGTTGTTAAGATTTAGAGAAATCAACAGATGTAGTTGCCGTTGCTGGCTTATATTTTTTCAGTTAACTGGCGATTTTGCTGAGTTTCTATAGCGAAGTTTTTGAAGGTATAATTGATGTTCTGAGTCTACAAACAGGTCCAAGAAATATCAATAGGCTTTAGAAACTTGACAGATTAACGGAGAGAAGGAGAGATGGACAAATTATCATACTCTTTTAATTAAATATCACACCCGCAACAGTTTGAAAAAGAGCGCTTAAACAAAATTTGTCTTGTGTAGAAGGAAAATTTTGAATACGATAAAAATACTTGAAATAATCAAATAAATCAAAATGATTTTGCTCGCTCAATAAAAATTTTCCACAACAAGACCCTAAAACTGAACCACTTTGAAACAAAAATTTACAAGATCACACCCGTCACAATGTTCCAGTGGCCATTATAAGTAACAGTCATGACCTTTCAGGGCCTATTCTAAAAAAAGGTTTATAAACATACAATTTGTGGAAACTATATTCTTCTTTTAACTAACAATCATTGAATCATAATAAAAATGTGAGTAAAATGGGGTGTGGTCACAATGGAATTACCAAAAAAAGAAACTTTATTTGACATTAGTTAAAATTTTTTTATGAAAATCAAAACGCCTTCAAGCTTTATGTAAAGACATAATAATGAGCTCAAGAATATTTCACACTTCCTTAGTATATGCCCCCAGTTTACATGAATTTTCACATTGTCACCATGGAGACGTCTACCTGTTGCGATTTCACTGCAACCGCAAGTGTATGTACTAAATGTAATCAAGTTTTATTTTAAACTGGTGCAACTGTACCGGTTTAATCAAAACTTGGTTTCTGGGAATAAACTTTTAATACTAAATGGGGTTTTCGAAGTTTAAAAATCTCATTAACATCCTATTGGCCTTTCACCTTCAAGCAAATTTTATAATTTCTAAGTTTTGTTCATTGCTAGGGATCTAAATATATTTTCAATTGCACATTGATATTCATCCGCATGTTTTAACATAAGCATTTCTTTCATTTTACGACCATTTTTGCTACATAATGCAACTGCATTAGCTTCATCTCTACTTTTGAAAATTGGCCTTGATGTTAGTCGTTCTATATTTGCTCACTTATAAAAAAAAGATCAGCAAGTTTAAGCAATGGAGGTTTCTCATCTGAGTATTAAGAGGACCATGTGCAGCATGGCAATACTGATAACAGGCGCAATGAGAACAACTCCAACTAGGTCACTTTTGCCCCTTCTCAACTGTCTCCCAGCGGATGACCTGGCACAGAAGCTAGCGCTAAACTCCGCGATTAAACTGCATGCTGTAGGGGGATGAAAACACATGGTATGGGGCCACGTACGTGCTATCTGGATTGCTGAGTTTGTTTCCAATCTGATTGACTACTATACACCCGAACCTTTTCTTAGCAGGAAATTCTCCTTAGTTATTTCGGAGCGGGGAGTGCATGAAAATGTCTTCTCGGAACTTGAACAAATATACAGATGAGTCTAAGGGAGGCATATAAATTGCGTAAGCAGGATTCCGGATTTTATTTAGACTTTCAGATAATTTCAAGGTACTTCAAGCTGAACTGTCGGGGATAAGCAATATGGCTAACTGGCTACCGTGCTACAAAATATTCGGCAGGAATATCGGTAATATCACCGATAGCCGTGCCACCATAAGGTCTATTACTGAATTATATTCTCCACCACAACTAGTCCGCGAATGCCGGGTATACTTGAACTTGATGGCATCACCCTGGCGTGGGGGATATGACACGGGACCAATGCGGGTAGCTGTGTTGCTGATACACTTGCTGGGAATGGTGCGAAATTGGATGATGGGGCAATCTATCACTTTTGTGGCGTTCCCTTCTCTTCCTGTAAAATTCGCGTGGATGAATATTCCGGTAGAATCGCAAGGGCCACGTTTCAGGTCTCGTTTTGATCTGGATAACCGAAGAAAAAGGGACACAGCCACAAATATTGGCCACTGTCGTTTGGTAACAATGCCAGAAGATTGGGATTGCCTTTGGATGACTTCCGTAGAAGCTGTCAGGATGCAGAGGAGGCTGAGAGTGTTCAGCACCCCTTCTGATTACTTCCGGCACTGAATGACATTCGAATAAGACACTTTGATACCGGCAGACTGGATAGCCTGTCACATGTGACCAGCATTGGCCTAACGTGTTTATCATCGCTTATCAGAGAAAGCAACTACGGGGCGACTACTGCCAATCATATACATTAGTTATCTATTTCAATCTAAATTTTCTCACTCAAGCTAATCTAATCTAATTTAATGGTTTTTTCTCTTCTAATTTTTTTCTTCCCCCGGTATCACAAAGAAACAAGAAACGTACCCAAAAGGGCTGCAACACATTCCTTCACTATTTCTGCGACCGCCTGTTCTACTTTACCTTACTTAGCAAAGGAGATTAATATCGCTCTTGACACTATTGCACATTTTGTAGTTTGTTACATCTTTTGTCTTCAAAATAAACACTTTTTTGAACCTTGTAGCTAAAGACAGTCAGATAATTATTTAGAAATAAATTTTTAAAATTGAAACGTTCTTCATTGGGGTCAATTTGAATAATACAAGCTTAAATTAGTCAAATGCAGTCAATTTTGGGGAAAATAGCTTTAGCATATTATTCTTAATCTATTTGATTTTTCAAAAGGTTTCTTACTTTGAGATTTAAATTAATTTAAAGTAAGTCCTAAAAAGTATCTGCAGAAGTTAATATAAAGTAGGGCTTGTAGTTTTTTTTCTTTGTGGTTTTGTTTTCATTAACCACTGTTCACTGTTTTTAAACATAGTGGCATTTTATGCTGGTGGTGTCATATTTTCCTCTTATGTTTCCATGTATCAGTAAAATATGGAAACAACATAACTTTTATAGCTGTTGCTGATCTTGTTACAAGAGTTCTTGCTTTATAGTTATCCTATCGTTTTTGGTTTATTTGTAATATTGTTGTTGTTATGGAAAATGTTTTGGCAAAGATGTTATACTTATAACTGTCTGCCACCAGCAGTTTTGTTTTTATATTTGACCGAAGGCCACTTTAGTTGTTCTTTTTTAAGAAAAACTTAATTTTTCGTTGTTGAGAAAATTAAAAAAAAAGTTGTCGTGTATTTTTCATTTTGCCACCCATGGCGGAATTCTTTGGGGTTTTCTTACAATTTAGCAGCAGCCTGTTCAATTTTTTTTCAATTCAGTATTTTTTTGTTTATATTGTCCTTAGCACATGACAAGTTTTTTAAGGATTTTTTAAAGCTGAATACGACAATTGCTTATGCTGTTTGTAAAATGGAAACCTAGAAAAGCAAAAAGGTTTTTAGTTTTTTTTTAGCTTTTTGCAAAGATTTCTAAGAAAACTTTTCCTAATATTGACAGTTTTTTTATCATTTAATACGTTTTACAAATCATAGTTATAAGAAGAAAGAATGCAAATAAAAAACTGTTAATTCATTGTTAAAACAATAGTTAGATTTTTGTTAGATTTTTTCTTTACGGCCGTTAATGTGATCATTGCTACTGCTTTTGCAATTACGGCTACGGCTACTGGTAGTAATGTTTCAACTACTTCACAAGTTTTTTTTGATTTTGTTGCAGCTGCTGCCATATTACTCCCAAATAGTACATTAAGTCAATTGACATTTCTTTTGTTTTTCGGCTTTTTGTTACTTTTTTTATCTTGCATTTCAGTTTTCTATTTATTCATTGTTTTTTTCGTATTGGAATTACAATTTTTTGGAGCAGTTTTTCTCTGTTTAGTTTGCCGTTTTATAAACAATTGATTTGTTAGTTTAGCGTCACGGTTTCAATGTTTAATTTAGGAGACAATTGCTGATTGTTTTGTTTAATTTTGTTGTTGTTGTTGTAACTCTTTTTATTTTTTGTATTTTTTTGTAAATGTCGTTATTTTCTATTGGAATTCGGGCTTCTGTTATTCCAAATAACTTTACTGCTATTTCAAAAAAACATACTTTGTTTAATAATAATAAAAATTTCTAATTATAATCGCTTCATTATACCATTGATACATTAGCTGGGCGTGTTAGGTGTCGCAAACAAAAGACTTAAGCAAAAAACTTGTTGGTTGATAATTAAATTTTCTAATTTCTGTTATTTTTTATAGCTCATACGTCATGTATTTGTACAAAACGTAAGTCACTCTTTAACTATTACCATATAAACCATTACATAATAAAATATTTGTTATTGTTGTTAAGTTTGTAAAGCATTCATAAAGATTAAGTGCCTCATAAAATGTATAAATTATCTTAATTCTCTTAGGAATTCTTGTGTCCACAAGAGAAGGTTATGTTTGCTGGTGTTGGCCAAATTTTTGGACTTCACATATATGTACGTGTATAAAATGCTTTGCCAGAAAACTATTACCCACCAGTTTTGTAAATTTCTAACAATTTTAGAACAGCTACTAAGAATTTATTTAGAAGAGTGTTTACTCTACTAAAAACGCTTAAGCACTCAAACAAATTTAACAGATTTAAGGCTTAAAAAATATAATTTAGATTGAAGAGTAACTTGAACAATGTACGTCAATAAATTGATTTACCCAATAAAAAATAAAAAAATGAAAAATCATCACCAGGACCACATTAAAGTCTTTTGGATCATTAAGCGCCCTTTCAGCCACCACTGTCCACGGATTTGAAGCCTAGGGCATTTGCAGACAAGGTGTTTCACAGTCTTTATATCCTCCTCATCTCCCCAAAACTTGCAGAAATCCGAAAGGGTTCCTGTCCCATTTTTTCGTCATACATATATGTCACATCGCAGTTCCCCATTATAGCCTAAAACATGCATCTTAGTACCCCCTGCTCTCCTTAAGGACTAGGTTAGTGCCTATTCTGACCAGCCTGGGTCACAGAAGTCTTGAAAACACGCAGCTAGCCCTGTTCCAAAGAGTTTGACTCACCTTGTCCATTACCCAAGTCCCTATTATCCCATAACAGAAAAACAATGGTGGCCGAATCGGCTTAAAAGCAAGCGCAATATACCGGACCGATCTCTTTCTATCATTTCCGGCAGGGTCCCAATGACCCGGAACCCCAAAAGGTCTAATACTTCATGTCGCCAAGATTTCCCTGAGAGCACATGCTCAGTCTTCCATAATTGTAGACCTGACATAATGTATCCCTAAAGTTTTGAGCACTGACTGTCAACGAAGATTGTCACGTTCCCTCTACCACGTCCTCTTCTATCAACTTCGCAGCACACAAACCTGCCAAAAACTTGGCCCGGAAAAGGCGTGCAACCGTCCGGAAGTCTATATCCCTACTCCTGCATCCATTATATAAACGCCATCTCGGGCGCCCACCTCTATCTTAAATCTATCAGTGAAAACTGCACACCCCTCATACAGCCTCTTGGATCTCTTCCGTGCCTCCCAAGTAGGAAATAATGCCTGAAATAAGATTCCAAAAACAAGTTTCGCGACCAGCTAGTCTTTTAAGAATAACGATTCACTAAGGTAAACAAACTCTTCAATGGGAAAAGATACTGAATGATATCCCGATTTGCCTGTGGTACACTTTTTCTCATCCCTGTAATGTTTAGTACAGCACATCTCTGGACCTTTGGCGAAAGCTTCCTTATGTCATCAAGGCCCTCCACCACACGAGGCTACCGTACGTAAGAATTGTTTTTATAACGGATGTGTAAGTTCAGTTTACCAAAACCAGTTGCAATCCCCAGTTCTTACCGATGGAGTTCCTGCAGGTTAAAAAAAAGGCTGTTACGTAAATTTAAATTAAAAGCTGAAAATGGGTTTTAAAAGCCAAACTCTCAAAGATGGTATTGTATGGCTTTGAACTTGGCTTCGCAATAAAATTTTTGTCAGGGTTATTTAAAACACCATCCAGAGGTGCTTGTCTTACGCAGTGAAAACAGCATCGTTACATTATAGCCCTTTGGGTAGGAAAATGTTTTAGTTTAATGTTTTTGCTCCTTATAGGGTGTAGGTTTTAATTATTACTTTTTTTAAGTAAAGTTTTGTATTAAGGTATGAACATCTTCAAAATTAGGGATTCGTTTGTAATATGACCATAATTTTATTATATATTCATCCTTTTTAAATTTTTATATTGCAAAGTATTGATATTGATTTAATGAAGATAAATTTGGAGGTTAATAACAAATACTCTAATTAAGCAGTAGACATACAAGTAAATACAAATAGCCACCTAAATACTCTTGTCAGTCAGCAAGTGCTTTTAAACATTTCAAAACATACCAACAATATGAACATTACATGTCATTAACAAATTGTACTTAATGATAGAAAACTAAAATATGATTGAAATAAATCACTATAGTGGATTACAAATTTATTCACGTATCTACCTACTACCCAAAAACCTGTCTGGAAAGATATTAACTTCCCCTTTGCCTTACGCCCATAATAAAAAAAATGCCAGAAACAACCTGGAGGCCATGATAACGTCCACATGTTGCTCTCTTCTTTCAGCCACTTTAAAACGTGTTTCACGATCCCTTTTTCGATAAGCCCCAGCAAAATTATGCAGTAGAAATATGTATAGCATATCCAAAATTAGCAAGCCCGTTCCGGCAATCATTTCCAAAGTGAGCCTTAAGTGTTAGACCCCAAACTAAAGTAATAATAAAAAGGCGGCGTAACCAAAGCTCCTCTCGTTTAGATTGGCGGATGTGGTAGTGTACAAACTGTACGTTAGAAATGTCGCTTGGCTGTCGACACATATGGTTGATAAGTAAGATGGAAGAGGAGGATCCTCGGGTAACCTTCAATCAGAGCAAGTGCCAATGTCTACCTCCTCCTGGTATCAACCGGGTAACTTTCAGCTTACTGGAAGGCCAACAGGCATGGCTAAGTTAAAATAATAATTCTTGGGGTTAAAAGGATCAGTAATTACCTACTTACTGGTCTGCTTTGAGGCAGGTTGCCCTTTTTGATGCTGTGACATAGTACTTTGCCATTAACTGGCACAGCAATACATGGTTTAAAGGATACCAATACCTTAGCTTTGCAGAATAAAAATTGGTAGAAATTAGACGGAAGTCTATTTTCGAGGCTCACCTGGGCCCTATCTGGTACCATGGGAAACAAAAAGCCTCCGTATACTTACTAGTGCAGGTTTGATTATTGGTGAGCTCCCTTTTGGAGGTACACATGGTAGTTGTGGTTATCCCTAAGTGGGGCAACTGAGAACGAAAGTATATATGCTGGAGTCCGTCTTGTGCAGGACCCAGAGTGATTGCGTAAGTGGTCTTATATGAACTTAAGGTTCACAAGATAAAGTCTCTAAGTTTTGGCAGGTCTACCCAGGCACATGAGCGACTAATTCAGTAGGCTTATAGCGGAAACGATGTAAGTGTATTTGGAAGTAGGTGAATAGGGAAACTGGCTTTGATAGGGGACCCTAGGATCTGAAACAAGATCTCGTCAGAGTAGAAGCAAATTGTGATATGGCCGGCATTGCCATGTTGAAGCATGTGTGTGAGTTGGCCCTGACTGGAGGTCAGAAGATTATGAAGCATTGATTAAAGTGGAGTGATTGATTTGTATGAAATAAAAGTTGTAATATAATGAGCTTGGTGTCGCATTTGTTGGTGGTGCGACATGATAATCATTTTCCCTTAAGGTTGGGAACTGTTTCATAAGCTTGTAGAGATGTGTCTTTGTCGGCACGGGTCTGCTTTGTTTGGAAATGACGAGGTTAAAACGGGAGACGCAATTCAGGTTTGGATAGCCCATCTACTCAGCAAGGCGTTGCCGGAGAATTGCTACCTGGGTGGTCTGGTAAGCCATTCTAGGGTGCCAAGTCACGGGCAATATCGTGATGGTGCTAAGTCACCGTGAGGTAAGGCCAATCCGGCAGGTGGTCACATAAAACTTTTCACAACCTTGTCGTCACACATACTAATATTCTTTCGAAAATTTACCTCACACAGTATCCCTAAATTATTGTGGGCAGCCAGCTTCAGTTTGCTATTAAAGACCATGTTTAAAGCCGAACGTTTGCCTACGTATTTATTTTGGATGTATTTTTATTAGTTATAAATTAAAAAAGTAAAACAAGAAACAAAACATTTTGGAAAGGTTTTTACTATTGAAATTAAAAATAAATTTTTTATACCCTTCACATAGTGATAAGGGTATAAATATATCAGTTTGTCATTCCATTTGTAATTTCCTTATTATCCATTTGCGATCATATAAAGTACATACATATATTTTGGATCTTTATAGATAGGGAAGTTGATAAAGCCATGTCCATCTGTCCGTCTGTTGAAATCAAGTTTCCGGAGTCAAATAAAAAGATACAGACCACCTAATGGTGTCAAACGATTAGAAATATCCCGTTAACAATTGCTATTTAAAATCAGCAAAATCGGTTCACTATTGACCGAGATATAAGTGAAACCCCAAAATAACCCATTTTTTCAGGACGAAATCCGTGCATATATACCTATATATCTCAGTAAGTATACATAGTCATTCTTGCCACAAAACTTGGCACGGATACTCTTAAAGTAGGGACCTAAATAATGGAAAAATAGGATCAGGGGAAGTGGTAGTTTTCCTACAATTGCACAAATTTGGTGAAATTTTCGATACGCTATATCTCGGAAACTATAACAGATATCGAAACAAAATGTTCTACAAAAAGTAATTTTACATCAAGAGTTATGTTTTAAAGAAAAAAATTTTTTTTTTGGGGGGGGGGGGTTGAATATAGGGTAGCTCCCATACAAATTCACTTTTTTTGTAAACTTTTTGATATGCTATATCTTGGAAACTATAACAGCCATCGACATCAAATGTTTTACAAAAAGTAGTTGAACAACAAAACCTACGCTGTAATGAAAATTTTTTTTTGGGGGGGGGGGGGGGGGGGGGGATGAAGAAGAAGTAACTGCCATACAAATTTACTATTTTAATGAAATTTTTGATATGCTTTATCTCGGAAACTATAACAGAAATCGACTTTAAATGTTCTACAAAAAGTAATTGGACAAAAAGGTTTACACTGCGAAGAACAAACATTTTTTGGTGGGGCTAGGTAAAGGGGTGGCTCTCATACAAATTAACAATTTTTATGAAAATTTCGATTCGCTTCATCTGGGAAACTATAACAGCTATCGACTTCGAATTCATACATTTTGGAAAAAAAGTTAGAGAGAAGCTGAAACATCCCATAAAAATTAAAAATTTGTGTTAACCTCTTAATATGAATAATGCCGAAAACATTTATAACTCTCGACGTCAAACCTTTTTCCTCTATTTCTTTTATTCTTACTAACGTAAAAATTTTGTAAAGTTTTCTATGGACTTTAAAACTGGCACAAGGTGTTTTTATTATATTATTTGCAGTACAAAATAACTCGGCTTGGTATATTAAAAGACCAATGTGAAGCGTATAAAAGATTCGGTACAGCCGAATATACCGCTTTTACTTGTTTTGCCAAAGCTGGCCTATGCCATGTATAGTTTTCATTGAATAATAATGGTGACATTTACTTTGAAATCGATTTTAAATAAGCAATGATTATGCATTTTGTTTTTTGATTTGTGACAAATAATGTTGAACTTTATTTTTATTTTATTTTTACAAAATAAAAATTAAAAATCGTTACCTTAATACAAAAACGCCAAAACCTATATTTTATAAGTCGAAATTTTTTGTCCAATTTTGGCATATCTGCAGACCATTTATCGAAACTAAAAAAACCTAGGCCTATAAAAAATACAAGTTAGGGCCTTCCCTTATTAAGGCAACGATATATATTGTTATTGGTGTGCTTATAGCTTTGACTTGAGATCTTAATCGAAAATTTTACAAAATTAGAAACTTTTCTACAAACAATATGAAATGTGTATGTGTCTTAAGTCTTTTGTTTGATGTTCAGTATGAAAGCCCTATTAAAACTAGACTTATGCTGCTTGCTGCAACATAAGAAAACATTCATTGAAAAATTTAATGGAGTCACGCAGGTTTTTTTTTAAATAAAAAAAGATAAATTATTAAAAAAATTTATTAAATTATTTTGGTGTTAAATATATAATTAATTTAAAAAAAATTTACAAAGTTTTCATTATTTATTGATGTCAAATCAATAATTTATACAATAACTGCATGTCATGTGATACACAGATAATTTATATACGGACACAGAAAAAATGGTACTCCACGTAATCCAAGCGTACGTAGAGATTATAAATTTTCAAAATTTCGCAACATCAGGTATTTGAAAAAACCATTTAACAAAACCATCGTTAATTGAACGCAGTTTTTTTTTGCTTTTTTCTGGTAATTTTTCAAAACCGTGCTGCAATTTGAATAAACAAGAATTTTATATTTACAATCATTTTAACAAGTGACGACAAGCGGCGTTGTTTCTATTAGACTGGAAAGTCAATTCAAGCTTAATATTAAACGTAAAATAGACGTGAGAGAAAGAAGGGAATAGACTATAAACTGTTTACGTTTTTTGCATTTGCATTTATGATGATAAAATATTGTCAGCTATGGCAAAGTAATTGAAAAATTGATTTGCTAAATATGCCTTGGGGATAAATTGTGCAAAAAATTAAATAATTAATACAACATTTTGCAAGAGATTGAGTGATTTAAATATTCACGCAACAAAAATGTGCGTAAGAAATATTCAGCAGCTCATATGCAATATTTGTAAGTCTATCAATCAACAACTAATTGAAAATCTTAACAAAAAATTTACTTTTAAATATTTAGTATTTTTTGGTTTTTTCATATTTTAAATAAGTAATTAACCAAAATGCCTTAAAGCATTTTTACTTCATATTTTATGTATTAAGTATTAGTCCAAAGTTTTAACAAATTATCACGAATCGCTGTAAATATTTAAACTCAACTTTAACTCCATTAAATGTCATCATTTATTGTTTCTTTCTCATCTGTAGTTAGAGAAGAAATAATTTTTCCTCTTATGCTGCAAAAAGAAATGTACTTTTCTTTATAACTTTTCCATATTTTTATATTTATGGTTTAGTTTTATAATTACTTAGATCGTTTAAGATAGATCGCTTATTTACTAGCAAGACACAACTTTGTTGTAATGTTGCTGATATACGTTGTCAACAATATGACACGATTCTGTGCACACGCATAGCCGGCACGCCAACATTTTCTTTGTTGATTGATTGATGAAAATTGTGTGGCAAGAAGGTGCAAGAGGCAAACTGTATTGCATTAACTGTCTTTCTATATACCTTTAGGTAATATGGATTGAAAAATTGTATTTATTTAAAATATTTTTCAATTTATTTTTTTTTTAATTTAGTTATGAGAAATTATGAAGAGTTGAAGCATTAGGCTCTTTATAGTCTTGCAAAATAAAAATGTTATAAATTTTATAATTGCTCTTGCCATTTGTGGCTATTGAAGTAATTTTTAGAATTAAGTTCTTTTGAATTTCGAAAGAAAATGAATCATAAGTATAAAAACTTTATTTTAATCCTTAAAAGGAACCACTTTTATGAGTAAATGTTCTTTTAATTGTTGTGATTTAATTTGATTCAATTTTTAATCAAAGGGTGTGTTATTAAAAAAATTATAAAATCGAATCTTTATCTTTATGGCCATAGTTTTAATTTGATATGAGTTAAACAAATAGTTACAGGTTTTAAGTATAAGGTACAGCGAGATAGTTGGGAAAAAGCGAAATCCTCCGAAGCAACTCGAGTTTAGTCAGAACTAGTAGTAATCAGAAACTTAAAGAGAACAAAATGAGTCAGATGATGAGTGTGCTGACTAGTCACTGAAACTAAAGATTGAATCGATGAAGCTTCGTCTATGTCGCTGTACAACATTTGCAAAGGCCCGAGCTCAATGTATTGTGTAGAAGATTAAAACTGAAAGTTGGCGAGATTATTGGGACAAATAAATAAAGATTTAAACCTAGAAGCCTACTACCCACCAGTTAATCACTCTAATTAAAATCCTGGAAATGACGTCGGCACATTTCATCTATTTGTCGACTATAAGGCTACTTTAGACAGCCTCATACGTTTAAAGGTGTTTTAAGATATTTTTCATACTAATACGACTCTAAAGGATGGCCTTAACTGAGGCGCAGTTCTCGGTTAAGGTAAAGAAGAATATCTCTGAACCTCTTAGTACCAAACAAGGTTTTATCGTTCCTTTCGTGTTAACTTCTTAACATCTTCTTAGCAGAGGTTTCAGGGAACCTGGTAGCAGATTGGTTCTCGAAGAATATTTTCCTTTATAATCCTTAAGACAAAAAAATTAATGCGGCTTAGATCGAGCGACGTTGATGGCCATAAAAATTCCCCAAGCGATTTAACAGTTTCTAGAGGAAATTTTCCCAAAAGCAAAGGCTGTGTTTGCAGTCACCCTATCCGGATAGAACCTGTTGAAACCAGGTGCGTGAAAATAATTATGGAAGAGCTCACAGCTTTGACAAAAAGAATTCCATACCCATGCGTCGATAACTTTCACCCTTGCTATTTTTCGCACGACCTTGAGAATTTTCGAAAAAATGGTCTGCTTATCTCATGTGTAGATAAACACAACAAACAGTTACAATGGGCCAATGCAATGTTCTTTAATGTTTCAGTCGAGAGTTGCGAATTCTTGAAAACCGGATAAAAATTTTGCTTGTTGACATGGCAGTTTAAGTGAAAATTAGCCTCGTCGCTACAAAAAATGATACTTATTATACGCAAAACGCTCCTTTTCAAAAATTTTTGCGTAAATCAAAGTCACTTTCTTTCAGTTCTTGACCGATTTAAATTTTAAAAGGATGTAACTTCAGATCCTTTATTTATATATGATGAATATTCGCTCTTGGAAGTCCCGGTGAGGCTAATCTTTTACGTATTGAAAGTCACAGATTTTCACGAAAATTGCTTTTAACCAGTTCAATGTTTTCGAAAGCTCTTGGAGATCGATTATGCCCTGGTTTTGGGACATTAATAGCCAAGGTAGTTGAGTGGAATCTTTACACCCACAAACGAATTAAATTTACACTCGGTTCATCATGTGCTCACCGAATACCGAACTTTGAACCAAATTGTTGACAAGAAATTACGTAAGAATCATTACTCTTAAAAAAATGTCTCCAAAACAAACGCGCAATGCTCACTGCGACATCATGATTGACAATTCCGCATAATCGATCGTTCTAGCGGCACTACCGCAGCGTTTATTATTTTTTTTAAAAAATCTTGTTTAAAAATATGAAATTGCCACCAGACCCCCTGTACAAGACAAAAATGTGATTAGAACCGACACATTATTGACAAAACATCACATGTTACTCACTTACGCCGACCAAAAGTCCAGAAATAATCAGCCAAAGTGTGTTTGGCAATAAATACAGATAACACCGGGTTTATGATATCAATGCACAAGACGTCCTGTATACTAAGGCAGATAGTGGAAACTGAAAACTACAACTTTGAAATAGCCAACGATCGCCATAAGCTAACCAAGGAACAAAAGTTTTAAGATTAAAAATATCAAAGCTGCCCAGTAAATGCTACTTTAGACTAAGAAAGCAGCTTAAAAACAAAACCACCTACCGACCGTCAAAAACCATACTGATACTACTTGTGCTTATATGGCTCTGTGGCATAGGTACTTACAAAAGCAGGTAGGGCAGTGCTAAAAATATTAAAAATTTTCTTCAATAAATCTATTGGCCAATTTGCGTGAGCTGTATGAGCTCACATTAACATGGTTATGCACATTAAAATTCAACGTCTTCCTTAACTAGGTTAGTTTTAGTAATAATTAATGAAGATGGTACAGTGAATTAGGTAGCAAATAACGCAAGAGGAGAGGACTAAAACTCTAATAGAGGAATCGAGGGAAGGAAGACATTTTAAGACTTGGTGTCAGAAATTGGAAAAGAAGCATAGCAGAACAAAGCACCTGGAAATCTTTTCTTCGTTCAGCTAATTTAACAAAAGTTCTGTGCAAATTTGATTTTTAAAATGGTAGTCTAACCATAGATGATGGCATTAAAAAGGACTTTAAAAATTTTTTTATAAAATTTCAAAGATGTGTTTTATCTGTCATCAGTTTGGCCTTTAAAAAGTTTCTTTGGGGTAATTGAAATAGTTCTTCCTGCATTAGTTTCTGAGTGATTCTGGTGATGAAAACAGCGAAAACAAAAATTAATCGTTTAAGGGAAAAAGAATTAGAAAAATTTCTTCAAGTTGCCCAAATTAAGATATTACAGGAAATTGAACCCGAGGATATTCGTACAGGTGTCTGAAAAATGGCAGAACAATACATAGATAGCGGATCTTATACCGGAACATATTCTAAGTAATTATAAGACCGTTATTCCCATATATCAAAGGTTAGACAACCCTTAGTCTAATCTAAGTCGGCAAGCGATGGAGGGAGAGAAACCTTTTTTGAAGTTATTGAAATTTTCAATGCCAGACTAGGTTGGATCCAATATCACTGCGACATAGTTGGCAGTAAAAATGCCGACAGATTATCCCAAAGGTGGCTGTTCCTTGAATGGGAATATGAAAAGAAAATGTTTTACTATTTTACTGACATGGGAAGATAAGAATGTGGATGCTTCACATGAGGAAACTTTACTGGGAAAACAGTTTTACAAAAAGGGGGACTAGAGCTGTATGGCAAGGTGCTGAGCTCAGCAAAGGCTAGGCTGCTACTGGATTAAGGGATTTTAAGTTTTAGTATAAGAGTTGAAGTGGCATTCCTCATTGTTGTAGCATTTAAGAAAATTAGAACGTTTTTAAGAATAATTGCGTGTTGTGTGTCACTGTGGGTGGTTGAAAAACCTAAATGTTTAAGCAAGGGATCACACGAGAAACTACGTGACACTTTGAGGTGAAACTGGAAAAGAGCAGATGATACTCGTAGATAATGAAGAGAATGGTTTGCCATGGTAACTTTTGTTTTCTTTCTACTTTCTTGGTTTTGTTTTACCTATTTTTTTTAAAAAAGAGCTAAAGTAGATCCAAGAGGCATTTAAGTACTGATCTACGAGAAGGTGTGTCTTTTTATCACCCCTTGCAACCTAGCCTTACCTTCCATTAACATAAGCAGTGCTTGTCAGGAATTTGTTTCTTCTTAAAGTATCTGTTGCAAACGCGATCATAGATATCACCCATAAGTATAACTATATATATCCTGTCACAGCTACATATGGGCATTTCCATGAATATGTCAACCACGGCAGGAAAAATAAAAGTCATCGCAACTTTTTTTAAATATACCAAAGAGCAATAAAACACTTAAATTTTATTATGTAAAAGTATTTATAGCTAATTATAATTTTAAAAGAGCAAAAATAGCAGATTAAGCTGGTAATCTCTTTAATCAATTTCCAGAAATTAAAATTAACTATTTTGTCTTAACTAGTGGCTAAATTTAGGTAATTGTAATATTCCAATTATACTTTAAAAATAATGTTACAACATCAGTGGCCAAGGTCCATTATGAAATTAAAAGTTTAGAGTTCGAATAGCGGTATATTTTATAGATTGCTTTGAATGATATTCTAATGTCACGTACGTAATGCAAAAACGTTATTTGTCGTCATCATTTGAATTCGACAGGTCGCAAGTATTTAAAAATAAAAGTTCAAAGCAAGATAAATCTCGCAAACAAATATTGATAGATTTTTTTTTTAAATTTGATGCAATAAAAATGTTATAGTCTTTCAAAGTTTGTAGCATACGATATTTTAAATAACACAATTCAATTCAATACTTTCAAATTCCTTTATAATTAAAAATATTTTATTAAGATGGGTAAAAATAGCTATGAGACTACAAAGAAATGCAGGGAGGACTTGAAGAAAAACGAAGAACAAATAAAGAAGTACCGGAAAAAGGAGGCTGAATGACAGCATATCTTTCGAAAAAAGTTCGCAGATGCAGCCAAAAAAGACAAAAAAAAATAATTAACGACAAATAAACACACAATAAGTTTGATGTTTACTATTTTATTACAAAAACTATGCTTAAAATAAGCGAACAATATGAAAATATATCGTCTATATACATATTTTCTGATTGGAGTAGCGCTCAATTTAAAAACAAATTCATTTTAAAAAGTATTCCCTCTTTTGTAAACAAATTAAGCTGCCAACATTTAAAATGGAACTTCTTTGCCACATCACATGGTAAAGGTGCAGTTGATGAAGTAGGTGGTACTGTTAAAAGAAAGGCCTGGCAAATTGTAAAAGCAAATAAATTTATCTTGCCAGATGCTTTCTCATTTTATGAATGTGCTCATAAATATGTGGAAGGAGTTAATTTGTTTTATGTTGCTATCGAAGAGATTGAAGGGTTTTCTGCTCATCTTCATGAAAAATAGCAAAATGTCCAGCACATCCCAAAAATAAGAAAACTTTATTCGTTTACTTATCATGATAGTCAGTATATAAATGTGTTTTGAACTGCGTATTCAGTAAGAGAAAAAATTAAAATTTAATAGTTAAGTGCCAGCGCCCAAGTACATAGTGTATAGTAAGAAATGAAAATAACCTTTTATTGTTTTTATTGCTATTATCACCGAATAAACATTTTTTAATTCTTTTTAAATTTGTTATGTATACATATATTAAAAAAACCTATTTTTTTCAGACAAATACTATAAGAGAAAAATCTGTCACATACGGTATGTCACGAACGATATTAAGATTTGTTCGTAACAAAATCATTTAAAAATCTTTTTGTATTTAAAAATTATGGATTATCAAGGAAAAATATTTGGCTTGGTGTAAGAACTTAAAGAAAGGAAAAAAACTTTTACAATTCGCAGATTTTCGTATATATGTGCATGCACCTCGACATCACTTCCGTTTTTTGTCACGTACGATATGCGCCTTTTTCGCCCGATATTTTGGCCGGTAAGGTTTTCAAAGTCATGATTTTTTTCTAGATTATAGTACCCTCTAAATGTAACATATTGACGAAACAATTTTTCAGTTACCACTCTTTTTGCAAAATCTACACCACTTTGTAGGCGTACAAATGTCACGTACGATGACATGGAAATGCCCATATGCTAAGCTCATTGTATTCCGCCTTTAAGTAAGCATATTTAACTCAGTGGTGAAATGATAGTTTATCCTTTTTACCAAATCCAGTCCATTAAACAATACCAGAAAATGACATCAGGACGTTAAAAGAATGCATTGTTTGTTGGGGAAAAAAGAGGTAGAAACTGCAGCCTTTATTGAAAGGGAAACAATTCATTGTACCAGTGCAAGTCCACCTGCTAGGTCGCACATACGTCTTTTACCCGATTTAGTATTCGCAATCACAGATAAATCTTGTTACATTTAACTTGGCATTCTAAGATTCCTTTTAGGCCAGAATCATCAAATACATTCACGTTTTGAACAATATTTAGTGAGTAAGAAAAGGTAGCTTTTGGTAGCATCATTTATTTGATCACTGACCAAATGAAAAATCTTTGTATATTTGTTGGTGCTTTTATAAAACAAATATTATTAATTTAAAAAAAAAGTATCTAACTGTGCTGATTAAAATTAATGTTTTTTTAATTTTGCTTTGTTCTTTCAACGAATCGCTCTCTATTGTTTGGTTGAAAGCCAGTAGACTACTGAAACTAATTTTAGTGTCTCGCCCTCTGTTTTGGAAATTTTGTCAATTGTCACGTTGCGTACCCCCTGGGAATGTGTTTTGTCACCATATTTATTTTGAAATTTAACACAATAAATAAATAACAGCGTGAATACTTAATTTGGGGCAGAAAATATATATTCATAAAGTAAATATATTTTGTTTTATTTTGAAATTTATAGCTGCTCCCTTGGAGGTCTTATATGGAAACATTGTAAGCCGTTAACGCCCATTGAAAACTGATCTTTGAATAGTTGACTAATTTTTTAATTATGCAAATTTTTTTTGGTAAGTTATTAATTTATAAATATTTTAATGAAAGTGTTTTTGAAATTTTTTTGAGATTCTAGAAATTTTTGTGCCTACAAAAAGTGTGCCACAACAGTAATATTTTATTCCCCAAAATACCGTGAAAAAATATTTATTTTATGGGAAGTCAAAGTTAAATATCAATAAACCAACGCTTTTGCATTATATGAGACGATAATATTAATTGCTTACTAAATGCCAGTTTTATGACGTATACTTTCGTATTTTTAATTAATCAAGTTGAGTCGGTTATCCGTAATTGTTTGATACCCTTTAAAAGATAAAATGGCGTTTTTATTTTAAAGGGTACTTGCAATTTTTGTAATTGTTTCTATTATTTTCTCATTGGTTTTATTCTCACTGTGACTAATTTCAAGGTTATATACATATGATGGGTAGACTTCTGAAAATGATCTTGATCTTACTGTTTGTACTTGGAAAGGGGGGGTAGATCATTAAAAGGTACTTTTTAAACCTTTTTTCTCCGATCACCATTATGTTTCATTTAGAATTGGTTTAATATGATGGAAAAAGGGTACAAATTCTGTCAGCCGTGAACTATTGATTACGAAGGCATCGATACTGGTAGATTGTTTTTTTACAATTTTATAACATACCGAGTCCTTCAACACGAACAAAACGTAATTTGAAACCCCTCTGGTGAAAAGAGCAGCTGAAGGAGAAGAGCTGGAAAATTCGTGAGCCCTTCAAGCTAATCAGGATTACAAAGAAGCTTGAATGCTGGGGCAAGAACAGAAATATTCTAAATTATATTAGCACAACGTATATAGGAAGAAACGGAATGTAGGAAAGAATTTTTGCGGGAATTTTAAGGGCTCTGACCAGATTACGCAAGATGCTTCAATTCAGCTATGGCTAGTACGATCTCTAGGGGAGATGGTGAGTGGGCCAAAAGCAGCGAAGATTCTTTTAAAGCATTACGGTCAACTATTTCTATCCTGACGGATGTGACTCACAAATAGGGTTGGAGACGGGGATTACGAGATTGTATTCCATTATAGTACCAAATAGGCAATGGATTCATTCCAGCTATGTAAATAATCAGGGCCAGACGAAATATTTCTAGCACTGCCTCAATACGCCAATGACCAAGCTATTCTAAGGCTGATTAAGATTTTGTGAGAATGCCTGAGGGCTTCAAAGATTGAAGATATTTCAACTGAGGTCAGGTAAAAGCAATTACTTATGCTCGAAGGACTATGGACAAATCAGCCAACCGTCATTTGTCTTGAAGACCTTAGAATGAAATTTTGACTTTCACATAAAGAAAACCATTGCTCTTGAAAGGCTATGTGGCAATCAGCCTTCTTATATGAAGGAGAAGTCAGTTAAGATGGCACTTTTTTAAGTCTTCTCGCAGACAGAAAAACCCTTATGAATATGCAATGGGGTTTCTAAAAATTGCAGGTGCTTCAAATAATGCTGTCCCAAAGACAATAATTGAAAGTGTGACTCAAACAGAAACTGCCAAGCCGGCTTTAGATTGGATATGTAATCTCCTGAACTAAAAGATTATATGTGCAGAATAGGGAAATGCAATAAGAGGTGCATTTCCTTTAAGAGGTACTCTCCAAGGAAGAGTACTCTCACAACCTCTGTAAACGCTAGTTGTCAACGAGATTCTTACGGAACTTCAAGACGGAACCACTGCAAAAACCACATATGCAGATGGTATAGTGTTCATTGTCATCGACAAGTACTCGGATACGATCAGCCCTGTGATGAAGGTCATACTGGCAAGAACAGGCCAGTAGGCGAAGAAAGTGTGGATAAGTGTGAACTCTAGGAAGACTTAATTTATTCAATTGATCCAACTGAGGTTGAAGAACAACATTATTGGAATAAAGAAACACAGAAAGTACCTAGAAGTGATACTGAGTAGTAAACTGTCTTGTATGTCTTGTAAACACAACGTAAAGGAAAGAATCAAGAAGGCGACCAATGCGCTTTATGCATGCAAAAAAATTCTAGGCAAAACATGGGGCCTTGCCCCAAATCTTACGAATTGAATTTATACTTCATTGGTCAGGCCTTTATTACTCTATGGAATATTTGTGTAGTGGACTGTATTGAAAAAGCAGGCCAATCGCAGGCACCAAGAAAACTCGACTAGAGATTAGCGTGTTTAAAACTGGTGCACAATGGGGCACCCTCATGGTGGCGCTGGATGTAATCTCGGATCTGAAATCAATCAGCATGGTCGCAAAGGGTATTGCAAGAAGGTCTTTGAATCATTTAGGGTCAACGGGAGAATTGATGCGGGTGTTATATGACTACGGCAAGATAATTGGGAGCATAGAATGTTGCAGTGTCTTCATGATCAAAGAATTGAGCCCCATTGTGACGTCGGGTGTAGCTATTGGGGAAATTGGGGAATTTAGCTATTTGGTGGGCCTTTGCTTAGACCACAGGTCAAAGATGGAGGGGGGTTGAAGCTATAGTTTTCTGCCAGAAACTGGGTATCAGGCAGTGCTTTAAACTCCTTGACAACTGCAGTGTATTTCATGTGAAGGGTTTTGCAGCCATTTTTGCCACCGATCTTGGCTTGTATTCTCAAACTAGTTTATCTGGTAAATATAAACATTTGTAGATAGTCAAGTGGCAATTAGGGCAATCAGACTTGATACACTGTGTGCCGTGAGACAAGTGCATATCGGTTCGGAGACACAGGGGTATTAAGGAGAACCAGATTGCAGGTGAGCTGTTGAAGATTGAAGAAAAAGTAACTAACATTTGTGCTCCACTTAAGTTCTATAATAAGAGTATAGACTCTGCAGGAGGGGTCAAGGCCACGGAGGTCTGGGTGAGTACCACATCGCGTAATGCATCCAGCATTACGTTGTGATCTTATGAGCCAAAGTCAAAAAGGTTTCTTTTGTATTTTCGAAGGAGCGGTTGTATCCTCTAATGGAATGATAACAGGTCATTGTTGGCTAGGGGCTTGCGAAAAAAACACGAATTACTGGCCAGCAAAGATTGTAGATTCTGTAGTGAATCGGCCTATAAGAAGACTTTTCGCCATATTTTGTATCACTGGCCAGCGCTCCTGCATTCCAAATCAAATGATCAAGGGTCTTGTTATTCCATAACCTGGAGAAAATATCTGGTGTTGGTAAGACAAAACTTTTGACATTTGTCAAGAGAGTGCGGAACACCTTATATACCACAACATAAATCTAGTGAAACTTGCTAACGTTTTTACCTGTCTAGAAGCACTTAGAATCCCAAGGGCCTATATGAGGTCCTTATGACCAGCCACTTCAATCAAACCTAACCGAAGTTAGAGTTTGAACTAAAATTTTAAAATTATTGTGATGAGAAAATAACATAACTGATAAAAAAAAATACTTTTATCTTTGATGAACAAAGCAGGGGGCAATAGGTTTTAGCTGGATATATATGTAAGGGTAAGCTTGTACACTAATAAATAAATCTATTGGCAAGCAAGCTATTTTATGAGGCATGTTGATCGCTTGCCGACCGATGGTTAAAACTGTGTTTAAAGGAAAATTATGTTGATTTGTTGGCACTTATTGTCCAGTTTAATCTTGGAAGCCAAACTTTTTGTTGTAGGTCAAAATTCTCGCGAACATAGTTCTTTTTCCTTTATCAGCGAATTTTCAAAATTTTAACTACAAGCTGGGGGTTACTGCAGCATTCGATTCAAATCGAAATTCCACTCGATCAATCAATTTGTCACTGCTTTTAATAAAGGAATTCTAATTAAATTTTTTAAGTTTCGATTCGAGTCAAATGCCGTAATTTACCCCCTGTTTTAATGCATCATATGCTAGAATTTTTAAGTTCAAAGATATATTGTTAAAAACGAATTTTTAATTGCAACACATTTTTAAATAATTAAGGGGTTTTCAGCTGTTTTATTTTGATTTAATTAAATGATTTTCATAAAAATGTTTTTTTTATTATCATCAAACACTTTTGGTTATAATATTGACATAAAAACACCCGAATTAAAACGGAAATCAACTTCAACATCATCAGCTTCAATATAATTTATGATCTAAAATTCCTTTTTAATTTAAGTTTTCTTTTCTCAAGTTCGACATAAATAAACTCAACTGACAGATTTTATCGTTAAATAATATGAAAATAATTTAATCAGTTCATTTTCATAGCATTTTTCAAGTTTAATTTCTTAATTTTATTTGAATTTCTTTATTTGTTTATGTTTTGTGTTGCTTAATTGCTGACATCGTAAAAGTTTTGTATAAATATTTACATTTTTTTATTTGTTTCTAATTGATAACAATAATTTGTCTTCACATATAAAAATAAGCCATAACGAACTGATAAATTTGCATAAAATGTTGCTTCTAATAGAGTTTTCATTGTGGCACATAGTAAATCGAAGAATCAAATGTTTGATAAAGGCGGTAAATGGCATACCAGCTACTAAAATATGCATAAATTTTGGTTTTAATGATTTTGTTTTTGGTTTTTGTTTATTTGCTGCCTTACTTTAGGCTTCTTCAGTTAAACACCTACACAATTAACGAACGTATTCGCCCACAGTTAAACCGTAACCTAGTGTTACTTCCCTGTCGGACATTCAGTTAACTTAAAATTAACTTGAAGCTAACTATTTCTCAAGTAGGGGTGGTTGACACTTGCATTACTTTTATATGGAATTAACTAACTATTTTAACATTGCGATGTCCTAGGAAGTAGTCAATTGTCCGATTCTGCATTACTTTTAATTAACTTAAAGTTAGTTAAATTTAAGCCAACGAAAAGTTACACACAAAAAATTATCTAAGTGGGGAGCTTTATTAAAGAAGAAGAACTTTATATTTTATTTATATTTTATTAATAATTAATATTTACAATTTAAAAATTTCATTTTTGTATTTACCGACGCTGAGATTCGAACCAGGGATTTCTGCACTGCAGCACAAGCGCGTTACCTCTAGGCCACCGAGACACTTTGTTTTTAAATGTAAAATAATATTTTGAAAGAACAAGTTTTCTTCTGCTTGATTTGTTAAAGCAATCTAATCTTATTTAAAAAAAATACTGCGCAGTGTTTGTATACATTTTGGTTAATGCAAATTTTGCATTGCGTAGTAGTTGGCTTTAAGTTAGTCTATAGAAGCTAACTTAAAGTTAGTTTTTTTTGTAGTTAGCTACTCATTTGACGGCAGGGTTATTAATAATATCCAGTCAAAGCTACAGATACACATACATACATATATCTTTGCTTTTGCTATTGATGTTGCAGTTGAAACAGCTACTTGTAGACTCTGAGTTATAACTACTTGAAATAAAGGAGGTTACTTGTTTTTAGCCAGTGTTTCCAAAAAATGGCAAAATGAAAAGAAGCCTAGATTTTTGAAGCAGCATTTTAAATTTAAGAATGACATTTTTAAGTCCCATAGTGAAACTAAATTTTTAAAATTTAATTTTTTTAATTTAATACAGGGTGTCCGGTGACATTTTCAAACTTAAAAAACCTAACAATTGTTACAAAGTTTTATCAAAAGCATTCAATGATAGAATGAAATTTCGGATTTTTTTTTTTAAGGGGTGTGTCATGCAAATGTCTTCTGTCGACTTGAGCACACTGTTCAAAATGGAGCCTTGTGCTTTGCGCCACACGCTGCAGTAAGCTTGGTTCAATTAAGCTGATTTCTCGACGAATATTTTTCTTTGAGGCCACAACAGATTAGGAATTATCATTAGAAACCCTCTCTTTGAGGTAGCTCCATAAAAAAACATCCATGGAAGTTAGATCAGGTGACCTCGTTGACCATGGGATAACCCCAAAGTGACTAATCAGTTTTTGGGGAGATTTTCCCCAAGCAATTTCATTGAAGCTCTGGCTATGTGAAGGGTTGCCTCATCTTATTAAAACTGCGTGTGTAAGAAGAACAATGGATGACCTCGCAGGTTTGGTAATAGGAATTCCAAAATCATGCATCGATAAATTTTACCGTTGGTATTCGTCGCCTGGCCTCAAGAATTTTTGAAAAAATTGTCCAATTGGCTCCTGCGTGGATAAGGCAATGCAATGGTTTTTAACGTCTTAATCATGGGTTGCGGGTTCTTGGAGACCAATGATGGCAGCTTTGCCTGCTTACGTGGCTCCAACGTCATTTTACAAAAATTTTTGCGTAAATCATACTTACTTTCCTTCAGTTCTTAAGCGAGTTGAATTTTAAAAGGATGGAACCTCAGATCCTTTTTTAAAATTTCATAAATAATCGTTCTTGAAAGTCCAAGAGAGGCTGTTCTTTTCCGTATTGAAAGTTCCGGATTTTAATGTAAACTACTTTCAACCAGTTAAATGTTTTCGGGAGTCCTTGAAAATTGACTGGTCCCTGGCCGGGAGGCATTAATAAGTCAAGCAGTTGTGCAGAATCTTTGCACTCACGAAGGGATTTAATTTACAAGCGATTCATCACGTATTCACCAAATATCGAACTTTGAACAAAATTGTCGACAAGCAATTACGTAAGAGTTATGATTCTCAAAAAATCAATCCACAGCAAATGCGCGATGCTCACCCGACCACTGCGATATCGTGACTGATAAAACCATTAAACCGATGATTCCAACGATACCACTCTTCCTTCGAACCGTTTATTACTTTAATATGTGACGAAAATTTCTTAAAAAATAGTTCAGTTGTATAGGGGCTGCTGATCTCCTGCTTCTTTACAACTTATTTTGCTGTTGTATCATACTGGAACTACTTTGCACCAGGTTTATAGTTGATAGTTGCTATTAGTTTCGTATAACTATGGTTTGAATATTGTATTATTGTTTTCAGAATACCACTTCCCTAGTTCCACTTCAAAATAAAATTCCCCAGTTTAAGTCGCCGCCTTTAAAAAATATAGGGGCATGTGTATGGAATTTGTCCCAAAAATGGGTTACTTTAAAGTTTTTGTTTATATCTCAGTCTGTAAGTAGCTGATCTTACTTATTTTAACTAGCGGCTCCTTTAGCGATATTTTTGAGAGTATGACTCCACAAACTTGGTTTCAACAGACACACAGATAGACAGGTAGACAGATAGACAGAAAGTTAGCCATACAGACAAATGAACGGACAGATGGAACTGGCAACTATTTCATTACGTTGCGACAGTCCTTTCCCCACAATTTTTCAAATAAAGCGTAGAACCACTTCTTAGTGGTTGAGTCAGATGTTAAAGATAAAAGTGTAAAGACTGGGCATCATTGAGACCAAAAATTTTCTGATGGGTGAAATATCTTGTTTTGTACTGAAAATTTTCAGTTAAATATGTATATATTCACTTAGGTGTTAATCCGCAATATCTTCGCAATTTCAATATGCTTTTAAATTGTTCAATCGTGCAATGAATCTTTTAGTCCACAGTGTGTTGTAAAAAAATGCAAATTTTTTGGGATCGGTGATACGGAGGTATTAGGAGAAATGAGGCAGCTTTTGACATTTGAAAAGGAGTGATTATACATAAGTGGTTATTCTTGTTTAACAGTACACCCCTAAAATAGCGGGATGATTGGCCATTGATTACTGCAGGTTTTGTGATATGTTGGCAGATGTCAAAATTTGTGTGTACATTCCCTGTTACTGCCTAGTGCTTTTAAGCTCCAGCATAAGCTGCCTTGTGTCTCATATGTTCAAAAACTTAGAAGGATTATATTAAATTGGTTAGAAAGGAATTGTAAAATTTTCATAAAAATTATGGAGCACCCTTGATTCTACTTTGTAGAATAATCTGGATAAAAAACATCGGTTCTGCTGGCTTAGTGGCCCTAAGAACCCAAAGGGTCTATTTGAGGTCCTCGAGGTCAGCCAGTGTAACGAAAATGTAAAATTGCTAAGATCTCACGATTCATACCTAAGGGTTTAATTAAGTTGTCTCAGTATAATTAATCCTTTCCGGCTTCTTTGGCAATAAAATGGTTGACACAAAGAATTTCTGTTACTAGGCATTATCCGTAAGCTTAGATTACAGTCAAGGACCTCAAAACAGCTTGAATTTCTATAAGATTATTATATTTTTTTAAATATGCGGAAACAGGCTGTTTGATGAGTACGTTTACCGATGATTAGGAGTTTGGTCGGTTTTACAGTGAGTTGCCTGAAATTGAATCTGAGCTTCAATGTGTGCAATGAGTAATCTTTCCGGTACAGATATCGCACTTTAAATAAAAAACCGTCAGAACCCAAAATATTTATTTTCCAACAAGACTTTTGTTCTCTGTTTTAAAAAATATGATTTTTATAACTTAACGAAATTCCAAAAGAGTTAATAAAAAAATTTCCCGATTCTTTAGCCCGATTTTGAATTAACAATCGGACAGTATTATGGTATCAAATAAAACTGCAAGAGAGCTGGTTATTTCAGTGCTTGATACGTTACTGATAAAGAAAAACAAAAAAATCAAAACATAAAGGATTTTTTTAATCAAAAAAGTCTAGTTGAGGACCAAAAAAGTTTTGGAAATACTGTCAAAGCTTTACGTAAAGTTAGTGCAGGCAATCAACTAGATGTATTAACGTGGTGTTCATATTGAAAAATGATGAACGTTGCCTTAATTAAAAAATGTTCGATACACACATACAGTAGGAAAATTCTTAAATAGTGCAATTTTTGCGAGTCGTATATTTTATATGAAAAAAGTCTCTTTCTAAAAACTTTAACATTTTTAAGGTTTTATTATCGATAACCTTTACAAAATTACTTACTTCTTAGACCCAGTTTTAGAAATTACATTTAAACATATTTGTGTGTACTTTATTTCACCTCACCCTGTATTTACATATTAATATGATATAAGTTGTTTCCTTGAGCACCACAGTTTTATGCTACTATAGTTGCAATAATAAAAAAAACTAGAAATTTTTTTTTATAAATTTTGGCGACGTGTTTATTGATGCTGCATAAGCGCCAAGACACAGCGCTCGAGTATAGGAAGTCACGCTAAATACAGATGAAGACGAGGCTTCGTCAGGCACATTAAGTAGCACTTGGAGTAGGCGGTTAACTTGCTGTTGCAACGCACATTTTATGGCGTTACACATACTTACCGCTCATAAAGCACCACAAAAGGCAAATATAATCGATCGTGTCTGAATGTAAGTATGTAGTCTATTTGGTCTAAATTTTTGCCAATATTAATGTGAATATTCTGATTATTTTTAAATGCAGCTGGATGTTACACTTGGTGCTTTCAATAATGTTTATGTCTGTTTGAACATATATACATACAAGTATATATTGATTAAGTTTGTATCTTAGATTTTTTAATGTTGCTGCTATTAAAAACATCAATTTTTATTTGACAAGACAGTGTTAATACGAGTGGCATGTCTTTAATGGAAATCTGTAGAAAAAAGTTGTTTTTGCAATAATGCGAATATAAGAGGAGGAAAAGAAACACGACCAGCATGTAATTTCCAATTAATTTTTAAATATGTTTGCTTAATAACAATGTTGCTGTTTACTGTTGCTGTTTGCTTTCGCTGTCGTCATTTTATTGCGTAAACTTCAAAAGACTTAAGCAACAAGCGCGTTTTATTGAACAATTTGATTTTCAGAAAAGTGGGTGAAATTATTAACTGGATTGTATCGGTGTGGAGAAATTTAAAAGAAAATAAATTTAATTTAAATGCTACTCCTTGTAGAAGTCAGATTTAAATTTTTCAGTTGAAATGCTTAGATTTGGAATGATGTATGACGATTGCAAACCTAAATACTTGCTCAAGTTTTACAACATATGAAGTACGTTTTGAACGAAAGTTTTGTCTTAAATAACTTACAAATGATAAAAAAGGGTACATATTTATAATCATGGTCCGAAAAAATTAAAATTTCAAACATTTCCTAAGCTTAAAGCTAGTATAATAAATGAAGAAAGAATATCAGGAATTTGCTGGAGGCTCAAAAAAAATTGATTTAAGTAAAAGTAGAAAGGGCTTAAGAGACCACTGTCCAGATACATTTTTTGTACTCTTTCAATCAGTCAAAAGCCTTTGAAGATTTGTAATCTCGAAGCCGCCACTGCGTCCCTGGAAAAGGAATGTCAAAGAAAAATGCTTTTTTAGTATCGATGGTAGCTCGTTGGTGCTGCAAGTCGACGAATCCTGGTTCAAATCAAATTTACGGCAAGTACAAAAAATTGTTTTCCAAAAAATACTTATTAAGCTAGTGGTTTGATAAAAACTTAAGTTGTTTCCCTCTTTGACTGTCGACAGGCTATATCCATTTCTAATAGTTTAAAGATTTTAACTTGAAAGCTTAGCTTTACACAGAAAGAAAACTCGCTTTCTCAAATCAAGAATTTTATTCTTGAATTTATCCAAAATATTTCTTGAAATTTTCAAGTACGATCCTTACTTACATATTCTTAAATCAAGCCTATTTGGATTGCTTCAACAGATCAAGCAGAAATAAACTTGTTGTTTTAATACATTATTTAACATTTGAAAAAAAAGTGTCTCGTTGGCCTAGAGGTATCGCGGTGCTGCAGTGCAGAAAGTAGCTGGTTCGAATCTCAGCTTCGGTAAGTACAAAAAATTAAATTTTTTAATTATAAATTTTAAGAATCTATAAATTAAAAATAAAAAATAAAAATCTTCTTCTTTAATAAAGCTCCATAAATTAAAAAAAATTACATTACAGTTTTGGATTAATCCCGTTTACGGCTTATATACATCCTTTTTTTTGGCTTACACCGAGTACGGTTTTGAACTTAAATCAATCCTTTTTTGGCTTAATTGTGGCTATAAGTAAGAAATTTGTACTTGAAAAATTTAACTTGGAGTAAGAAATTTCGTACTTGATTTAAGAAAAACCGTACTCACCGCTATGGCTTGATTTAAGTAAAATTTTCTTAAATAATTTTTTATGTATAAAAACTGTTGTACTAATCCCTTATTATAAAGAATCTGGATGTTAATGAAACGAAAGAAATAATAAGGTTATAAAAAAATTCATCATTGCAGACGTTTGTTGTTTAGATATAACACTCGAGTCGAGCCGCTACATGATCTATCCTTGTGATCCTTTGAATCAAAAAAAGTGTAGCCATTTAGTTTAAAACTGCCTCTATTTCTTATAACTGCTAAAATGGCTCTTTATAAGGAAAGTACTTAGACATTTGTTCATTTCCTCAAATGAATGCTTAATTTCCAAACATTCTCCAATTCGTGAATATTCTTATTAGAACTTAATCCCACAATACTGACAAAATCACTGAAAGTATTTTCTTTACATGCCCCACATAGCACAATGTAATTGCTTTAGATCCCACCATTTCGTCCAAATTTGTTTTAATGTAAACAATAAATAAATTAAAATACAAAAAAGAAAAACAAACGAAAACTCTTTTGCTGCAATAAGAAAACGAAATGAAAAAGCAATTGATTTTAACATTTTGACCCCGCAACTCTTTAACGTAAACAAGAGAATTTGTCAAAGTTCAGTAATTGTTTTGTCACCCATGTTACGTACGAATGTTTGTACTTAAAGCTAAAACATATCAACAAAAACAGGTAAAAAAGATAACACTTTAAGACACGATTATCATTTTCTTTGTATTTGAAAAATTTTAAAGCAATTTAATGATAAAAAAAACAAAAAAAAAATATCTAAATTTAAACACATTTCTGTACACTTATGCACATGTTTGATGTGTATGTGTGTATAAATTTAAGACACATTTTTTTTGGGATCTAAACAACCAACCATGAACACATACTTACATACATTTCTATAACGTCTTTGAGGCTCAACTCTTTGTTATTTGTTTTTTTAGACACGTACTTATACACCTCCATGGTTGGCATTACAATTAAATTGTATGAGATGACTTCAATGTAGCGTGTGAATCTCAGTTAAATATAATTTAGAAAAAAATAAATAAATAAATAAAAACACATAAAACATGTCTTTTTCCATCCGTTTGTGTATGATTATGTGTCTACGATTGTTACATGTTTATCTATCTGTCTGTCGTTTAACAGTTGCATGATTATCATGAGACATTAGTTATTATTTTGTTTTGTTTTTATATCCCTCGATAACCTAACAAATTTACAAGAAGATATTTGTAAATATTTTTTTCTCATTTAATAATTTGATTTTCTTTTTATGAGAACCTGTACACAGATGACGTTTTGTTAGAAAATTTGTTGAAATAATAAAAAAATGAATAGAAAACTCACTGGAGCTCACCAGCACTGGGCTGCTTTGAAGTCCGCTTCGAGCGAGCGGATTTTGATGTGTTTCCAGCTTATTTAAATACTTGTCCATATAGTTTAGGATTTCGCATTTTACAAGTGGAACTTCTAGATCCTTGTGAATGTTGCTGTTTTTAATATACCAAGGAGCACCAGTTATCATTCTTAGAATTTTGTTTTGACGGCGTTGAATTTTTTCGATGTTAGAGGCGGGAGCAGTGCCCCATAGTTGTATACTGTAGCACCAAATCGGTTTTAAAATCAAGTTGTAGAGAAGAAGTTTGCAATCAAGACGTAGCACAAAGTTTCTACCAAGTAGCCAGTGGATTTGAGCAGCTTTAAGTTTTATTTGCGTCAGCTTCGCATCTATATGAGGCTTCCATGTAAGGCGGCGATCTAGATGAATACCAAGGTATTTTGTCTTAGATCGTTAAGGCACATTATGGTTGTTGATAGTGATTGGAGGGCACGTTTCTTTGCGTAAGGTAAAAGTTACGTGGGGACATTTTTGTTCATTTATTTTAATTCCCCATAACTTTGCTCATTTCTCAACTTCGGTTACGTCTTGTTGCAGCTGGTTCGAAGCCTCTTTAGGGTCCTTATGAATACTAAGGAGAGCAGTATCATCAGCAAATGTCGACGTGTGTGTAAAACTATTGGTTGGCATATCTGCCGTGTAAAGCAAATACAGAATTGGTCCTAGTATACTCCATTGAGGTACACCAGCCCCTATTGATTGAGAATAACTTATTTGGCTTTCCTTTTTGATCATAAATTGTCGACCTGTTATGTATTTTTCTAATAGCTGGAAGGTTGAGCTTTAATTTGGTTAAAAGGCCTTCATGCCATACCCTGTTGAAAGCTTTTGAGACATCGATAAGGAGCCCGGAGAAGTTTTTCTTTTCCCCTAAGGCTTTTCTTATAACCTGTATTAACCTGTGAGTTTGTTCGATGGTACTATGTTAACTTCTAAAGCCGAATGGTTGATTTGGAATGTAGTTGTTGTCAGTTATAACATAATAAAGCCTTAAATAGTCTTTACCTTTTATATATTTCTATTTGATAAAGATCAATAAGAACGAGATGCATAATAGTGCTCGGTGTTTCACAAATGTAACTACATGCGTAACTTTAATGCCTGTCGATTTTGATAGAAATTGTACGTACTATGGTCCAATATCTTCAAACATCTTTCTATAAAAAAGGGACTTCTGTAGTATAGTGTTGCTGGTTCAGTTTCTGTGAAAGATATAGGTTAAAGACAGTTTTTGGATATTTTGATTGCACAAAGGGGCATTTTAATATATCATTGTAACGAAGGTCTAATGCTGAGGATCTTAGACTTTGTTGTGAGCAATATCAATTCAATTTGTGGCTGTGGTACTACAGGAGATAATACCGAACCATTATGGTTTTCAGCTTTACATCTACAACTTAAATTGTCAATGCCGGTAATCTTTTAACAGCCATGCTACAAATTCTCAAATCATTCTCTTATGGATGCAAAGATATTGGACAAACGAAGGTAACTGTGTTGCTGATGCACTTGAAAAAATATGGTGCAAAACTAGATGACAGTGTTGTTAATAACTTTTTTGGAATTCCTCTCTCTTCCTGCAGTCTTTGTGAAAACGCATGCATTGGCAGAGCCGCTAAGATAATATGTTCAAAAAGAACAAGAAAATCTTGGTCAAGGCTACATCCGAGATGTCCCAAAAAACTTTTAAATCTGTAGTTGGTCTCTTTCAATTGACAACTTTTCCAGGATAATTTTTCTTTTAATTAGTTTTATAAAAGTTGTGAAGCTGCAAAGGAGAAGGAGGGGTTGAAAATATTTTGTTCACTTGTCTTTTACTGGACGGTATCTGAATTATTAAGTTTAGCACCAGCAATCTAGAGAGCTTCCCAAATGTACCAAATGTAAGTATTTTTTCATTTTTTTTTTGGCTATTTTATAAGAAAGTAGTTAGTCCATTGTCAACCACAAACCTTTGCTTTTATCTGTCAGACTTTTCTAGTTTACACTTGTCCTTTTCTCTGCAACAGGTGTCACAAAGAGATCAGAGTAGAGAAATCAAAACCTTGTACCGCTTTCTTCTTTCTTGTTGGCAGTTTTCTGTCCTACCTAGTCTAATGTTGGATGTAACTACCATTTGTTTAATCCGGATTTGTTTTTGTCTGCAAAAAGATTTATGGAATTCAGCTGCCGTAGTGAGGTGTTTCAGGCTTCACATGTATGATTTGTGTCATATATTTTTAAGTTTATTTTTTTGACAAAATTGAAGAGCTTAATTCATGTTTATTTCAAGCTGATTTTTAGTGCGTTTAAAAATGTTATGGGGCTGGGTTTCTTTATCTGATATTTTTGGTTCCTTTAAAATTCAAATATTTTGTCCGTCTAATTTAATTTTTTATTCTAACTAAAAAGAGCTAATGTCGCAGAGCTTATACTTTTACCTAAAAGGAGCTACTCTTACAGGTTCTAAGCTGTTTATTATATACCTCAACCTTTTTTTGTTTAATTTCTTTACAAAAATTGATGCTGTGTGACGACTCATTTTTTATAATTTTTTATAATATTTCATACTCCTATTTGGGTGGAAATTTATAAGATCCGTTTAAAGGCATAGAGTACAAAACATTAAATTTCTTTAATTTAGATATTATTCTTAAATTTTGTAAAGATTTTGGATTGGAAACCCGTAGCAAGATATTGGAAAATTTTTTATTTATCAATGGATTTAGAATTTTTTTGCTTCAGTGGCAAACATTTTCAATTGAATCGGCTTTACATGTCTGTACAGTTTTTGAGCTGTAAAACACTCTCCCAGCTCTCTAATAAAATCAAATAAATTACTTTTTAAGCTTCTAAAATAAATAGAACTTTATCTATTGAACACCCTCATGGGAAAATATTTGACTGGCCATATGAGTAAGCCACAATATTTACTGGTTGACCCAAAACAATCAGATTTTCATAATTTTCCTAAGCCAGCTTTTATATGCAATTTGAAAAACAATTTTCCTTTTAAAATAAGCAACGAAAAGAAATCTTAAAGTAATAAAAGCACCAAATTTAAATCAAGAATATAAATTTTGTATGCTGAATGATATTCCCACTGCGATATACTCTAACTTACTCCTGTGGAGTCAAAATTATAAACAAGAAACAAAAATAACTATTTTCTAACTATCAGCACATACATACTTAGATCCATATCTAATAAATACTAAATGTTAAATAAAAAAAAATAGAATTCTCTTGTTTGCTCAAACAAATCTAATGTTATTCAAAAATTAAAAAAAAGACACACGCGACACCAAAAGCCATTGAGTGTAAAGTGCAGCTAAAATGTTTAAAGTTTTGCAGGCTCTCTGGCAATCACTCAAGATTTTTTTTGTCACTAAATTTATTTGGAATATAAAAAAATTAAATGGATCAATTATTATCAATTGAATAGAAGAATACTACACATAAAAAAATTTTTTGGAAATTTCTTTTGACTAAGACTCTGTTTTTTAAACATTCTTTTTTTCCCCCAAAATCAAATAATAAAATGGGGTTGAAATTAAGCGCATACTTGAAATTATTTACAATTATTTTTCATGAATTTTTTGAATAAACTGGCATTCTTTTATTAAAATATCTTTCTTGTAATGAAAGTAACCTTATGCTGAGTGCAAATTATCGTATTTAATAAATATAGTGGGTACTGTGAAATCGCTTTGTTTTTTTTTATTTCCCCATTCACAACCTTTGTTATTTTCTTGTATATTGTTAAACAAAAATAGTACTTTAGCAAAAATTTTTAAAAATAAGAACAAACGCATTCGACATTTTTACGATATATATACGTTTCCTATGGGAAAGAGGGCTGCTCTAAGACTATAAAAATTATTGCACTTTATATGAAGGGAACCTGTCCCTTTGATATTGCGTTGTTGGAGGGGCCAATTGGTTAAAAACTAATACCTATGACCGGGTTATATTATATAACGTATATAGTATATAACGTTTGCATTAACTGTTCAAGCTACTTTGTTTGTATGTAAGTGTATATGTGTGTATGTATAAACAGATGTATGTATAAGTATAGAGACCACTATTTCTTTTTTTCCTTAACTTCCTTAACCCCATTTAACCACTTACTTGATGTGTGCCTTTTAAGTTTTGTACCTGTAACAGGATGATTACGCCGACCATTTTACACACAGGTTGTAAATTGGAAAAGTTTCTAAAGCCTAGCTCCACATGGTTGTGTCCATTCAGTACAGGCACTACAAAAATTCATAGAATTTAAAATTCAATTAAGAAATAAATCCTTATTATCTTTCGGAGAGACCAGTTTATCAACACCTGTTTGGCCAGTGACTAAAGTGATTTGTTGGACATATTCATACCTCTTAAAGGTCTCCAAAAGTTTGGTTTACCTTTTTGGTGTAGTTTTCAATATCTTCATGCAATCCACCAGTTTTAAATATGATTTGCGGAAATAAGCGAAGGATTGAGTGGCTTTTAATTTCGATATTGTTTTTTTTAACTTCTAGGCGTTGATGTTGATTAGGCATAGAAGTTTGTTTTTTCTCACATTAATTTACTGACCAGAGTTTCTCTTAGTTTCTCGCATTTTTGCAAGTTTGCCCATATATCCGAAAAGCTATAATGGAGCAGACATATGCCATCGGCATAGTGGTAGAGGTCCACACATACCCAAATATAAGGATGCCCCTTTTAACCTTGATTGCCTGTAACACAAATACGTCCAAAAATCAAAAAGAATTGTGATTTTTAGTCAAATTTTCATACTCTCATTGTAGAACTGTTGTTTCTATTTTGCAAATGGACCGCTTTCTTCATTAGCTCATCTGACAGATTATTTTCCTTATTACAAAGTAAATGTGTACTTCTGTCGTAATGAAGAGCCTAAGAATAAATCTTCAGCATGTTAAGATGGTTGAGAAGTAAGTACGCCTGGCGAAAATTGTCTCGATTGCCGCCTAAATGTCAAGAAATATGTTTGCAAAAGAATTCTCAAGTTGCTTCACTGCCTAATCAAAAGTAAATTTGCATGCTGTCTGAAAGCACTGCCGTCATCAAAAAATTGTTGGATTTTCTGGTACCCAGCTTACGGTAGAGAATCGCAACACTCTTAGCAACTTCTCAAAGGTTTTGGAGTCTAGAATTGCACTCTGTTAGATCTATGCCCCTAGGTGTTGCCCAAAAAATGCACTTTTAAATTACCTTTGGCTACCGCGTCATTACTTGTAATCCCTGGCAAAGACATAGCTGCAGCTTTGGATGTACTGGGGCTCTGATTCGTACTATATTTCTTATGCCATTTATGCCTTTGGATGTTTATGACTGTTGGGAACTTATTGGGGGACCTTTTTTATTTACACTAAGACTTTTTTCATCTGAGTCTTATATCTCGGATATTAATTTTTTATTTCTAGATTCAAAATATCAGAGTCTAAGATAGAAACCAAGATCTTAATTGTGTTCAGTTATTTTACATCGACCCTAATTTGTGTCAGTATTAAAAACTATTGAATCTTTCTATCAAAAAGTGCGAAATTTTTGCAAAAATATGGTAAAATTTCTTTCGTACAGTAATATGCCTTTCCACCTCAATCCGGGCCAACGTACCATATTTTAACTTTTCAGACCCATAATCCTAAAATAAGTTGATTAAAGATTTCAAAGACGGTCAATAAGAATTAATTTTATATTTCGTCACAGAAAATGCAAAACGCCCTATTAACATTCAAACAATTTTTAGGAGAGGCAAATACTTTTGTTTTAATAAAAAATATATTTGCAATTATTACAAATATTTTTCATATATGTGTGTTAAAAAGGACCAACAAATATATTTCTGCTGGAGAAAAAAGAATTTCAAGAGATGAAGAAAACATTTTAAGGCTAGAAACAATAAGAAGCCAATTTTAAATTTTTTGTTAGATAGGGCGTTTTGCATTTTCTGTGACGATTTATGGTCTTAAAGCCACAAGAGATACAGAAAACCACCTCCCCCTCCCCAAAAAAAAACAAAAAAAGCACCAAAAAATTTAGAAAAATACTAATTGTCCTCCTGATATCTGCAGCCTCCTAATTCATATTAAAAGACTTAATATTAGCTTACCTCTTAAGGTGATACAAATTACCATATCTATACATTTGTTTACACAGCTCACAAGAACTTACCAATTTTCTCCCTTTTTGGCACATTTCAATCCCTATTTAAGCATAAATAATCGGTTTCTAAAATTTTTTAGGTCTTCTCACAAATTTTTAAATTCAAAGAAATAATTAGTTTTAAAACAAGTAAGAGCGCTATATTCAGCTGTGCCGAATCTTATATACCCTTCATATTGGTCTTTTAATATACCCAGCGAGTTTTAAAGTCCATAGAAAACTTTACAAAATTTTAACGTTCTTTTGGATAATAGAAATATATGAGGAACGTTTGAAGTCGACAGTTATAAAAGCTTTCGACATTATTCATATTAAAAGGTTAATAAAAGTTGTTCACTCTTATGGAATGTTCTAGTCCCCCTGCTCCTCCCCAACTTTTTTTCCAAAATGTATGAATTATTTGATTATTACTTTTTATAGAACACTTTATGTCGATAGCTGTTAAAGTTTCCGAGGTATAGAGATACCCCTTCTTCTGCCCCCACACAAAAAATTTTTTTTTAAGGTGTAGGCCTTATTGTACAATTACTTTTTGTAGAACATTTGAAGTCGACAGCTGTGATAGTTTCCGAGATATAGCGCATAAAATATTTTACCAAATTTGTGCAATTGTAGGAAAAATACCACTTCCCCTGATCCTATCTGAAAAAAACTTTTCCATTTTTTAGGTCCCTACTTTAAGAGTATATGTGCCAAATTTTGTGGCAAGAGTGACTATATTTACTGAGATATATAGGGATATATGTACGGATTTTGTCCTAAAAAATAGGTTATTGTGGGTTTTCGCTTATATCTCGGTCAAGAGTGAACCGATTTGCTGATTTTAAATAGCAATTGTCTCCAGGATATTTCTAATAGTTTGACACAAATAACTGCTCCGTATCTACTAATTTGACTCCGAAAACTTGATTTCAGCAGACGGACAGAAGGATAGACGGATAGACGGACAGACGGACATGGCTATACCAACTTCCCTATCTACAAGGATCCAGAATATATATATACTTTATGAGGTCGCAAATGGATAACAAAGAAATTACAAACGGAATGACAAACTGATATATACCCTTATCACTATGTGAAGGGTATAAAAACATAAAAGAAAAGTATAAAGTTTTGTTTCTGAAATATTCGAATCGCAACAAAGTACTACAAACGTATCCATATATTTTAGGTATGACAACCGCAATTGGAATTATGTTTATATCTCTAATTATTTAGAAGTAACAAAAAGAACAAAAAAAAAATATAATTTGAATAATTTTTACCTGAACTTGTGCTGGAGTAAGATTTAAGGTTAGATTTTCTTAAATTTCCAAACTATTGTCGTGACATACTAATTGCCATTTTTATTCTTTATTTATCTTTTTTCGAATATTTCCTTTTTTTTTTTTGTAGCTGAGAATATTTATATTTATTTATTATTTATTATGTTTACTTTCCACTAATTTATAAAAAAAATTATTATTGCAGCCATTTGTTTTCGAATTTCTAAATAATTAGACTTAAAAAGAACGCGATGTCTCTTCATAAGCATGTGCCATTGCTTTGGTGGTGTTGCAATGTTTTTCTTTGCTTTATTATTGATATGTGCATGTGTGAACACAGACTTGCATGTTTGAACTAACACTTTGCCTTCAAATACTTTTTTGGCATGTTTTGCTAAGTACGTCTGTTTATTTGTTCGACTGACTTCTTTTCCTGATTGCGCACAATAAAACAACGTATTTTTGGCAATAAGTATTTATGCATTTTTATTTTGCATGCAATTTATGATATTGCCTTATTACAACTATTCAAAGAAATATGAAAAGATTAATACGTGCACGAGAAATTTATTCCAAAAAATATTTACGGTAAAAATGATATTAAATAAATAAATAAACATTAAATGTTAAAAAAAATTTTAAAACTTGTTGATTTTTTTATTAAACTCAACATATGAGTTTAATACATTTTATGTGTAAGAACTGTATTTTATATAATTTGTTGTTAGAAATTAATAATATCATATTGTACCTACATTTTGAATTAAAGCAAGAAAATATTAAAAATAAAATAAATTTATAAAGACATATTAGCATATATATTTTTTCACTATTTGAAATAAAAAACCTAAAAAAAAAACTTTAAAATAATTTTTTTATACTCATTCGCTTAAAAAACCATTTGATTTTTAATATCTTCAACACCAACAAAGTTAAAGATACAAAAGCAGATGAATTAAAGATAAGATTTTGTTATTATTAAAAAAAAAAAAACTAAACCAATCTAATACCTTTACAAATAAGCCAAAACTTATTCTGCCTTCTATGCACTTCTCAAAATTTCAAGGGTCTCTCTTATGGTTACAACCAAAAAACAATTCGTTGGAATTATACCTCAAATTTGAAAATCAAGTAAGTTTTCAACACTTTTCCCTGATTTACACATTGTAACAGGAACCACTGGTATCTGTTGCTGGCGCCACAGGGTAAATTATAAAGAGCCCTGATCCACTATGACATGTAGTGTACGACTTGGAAATCATTTAAAAAGTATGAAATACAACAGTTAGGCCACTATTTTCTTAAGTGCATTTTTAAAAACTAACCAAAAAAAGTGCCCAATGCGAAACAGTGCTGGTGGCACCAAAAACTTACTTTTTAACCATTTTCTATATGTATTTTTAATCTTTATTAAGTCTCTAATTCGCTACTTTTAAAACTTGCAAAAATGTATCAAAATATTAAAAAAAAAACTTTTCTTTACCCTAAGTTTCATACTTGCAAATTTAGAAACTAACGAGTAAGAGCCTATATTCAGAATCTTATATACCCTTCACACTGGCCTTTCGAAGACTCGTCCTTTTTATATTTTCATAAATTTTTTTATTTATGAAATATGTATTTCTAATTTTTAAATAGTGGGCGCTGTTATATTTCAACCCTCTTAGGGTGATTAAGAGGATGTTGTGGGGTTTTTCACCTAATTTTTTCAAATTAACGTGGCAGCCCCTTAGGGAGGGGATATATATTTAATCCATTAAATTCCTAGAAGGAACATAGGGCTGTAACAAATAAATTCCATTGAGTTCGGTCTAGTGCTAATTGTTTGATTTCGTTCCAACTCTTTCCGTATCTTCCAAGCTCAAACTCGACTTGTCTTCTCCAGGTATTTCGCGGTCGCCCAGGCCTTCGGCTTCCTTGCGGGTTGTATTCTAGTATTTTCCGCGTAAGATCATTTGCCGATTTCCGCAAGGTGTGGCCTAGCCATCTATATTTTCGGCAGAGAATCTCCTCAGCAATGGGGGGTTGGCTGGTTCTGAACCACAGGTCAGTGTTAGAGATAGTGTTTGGCCAGAACACTCGAAGAATACGTCGAAGGCATCGGTTGGTAAAGGCTTGAAGACGTTGAGCATTAAAGGCGGAGACGTTCCAGCTTTCGCTGCCATACAGAAGAGTTGATTTTACATTGGTGTTAAAGAGGCGGATTTTTGTATGCAGCGATATGTTAGACGATCGCCAGATTTTGTTTAGGGTACCGAAAGCCTGTTTCGCCTTAGAGAGCCTGCATTCGATGTCTTGCTGGCTACCACCGTTATTAGATATATAGCTACCTAGGTAATAGAAACTCTGAACATCGTCGATTTGCTCGCTATTTAGCTTAAAGTTTTCCGAGTGTGTGCTATTTAGGCGCATGGATTTGGTTTTGGTTGTGTTGATTTTTAGCCCAGCTGCGCTTGCTTTCAATGCGATTTTATCTAGCATTTCCTGGGTCTGGGTGAAACTGTGCGAGAGCAAACAGATGTCATCTGCGTAGTCTAGATCACTAAGTTTGTTTTGCAGGCCTAAAGTGATTCCTTGTCCTGCTCCGATTGCTTCATTCATAATAACGTCGAGCACAATGTTAAAAAGTAGCGGCGAGAGGATGCAACCTTGTCGGACTCCTGATTTAACCGTTATGAGGTTACTGGTGCGTCCAGCATGCAGCACGGAGCATTGCGCATCTGTATAAAGGCACTTGACTAAATTTATAATTTTACTTGGGATACCTTTACATTCTAGAGCAGTCCATATTGCGGGGTGGAGAAGTTCATCGAAAGCACGTTTGAAGTCGATAAAGAGCAGGTATAGGGGTGATCGCCATTCGCTGCATTGTTCAACGATAATTCTTAGGCTGTTTATATGGTCTGTGCAAGACCGTTGTGGCCTGAATCCTGCTTGCTGGTTGCGCAGGTTTGGTTCGACTACAGCTGCAATGCGATTGTACAAAGTTTGTGCAATGACTTTGTTTACGACATTAGGGAGGGGAGATATGGTTTAAATATATTCTAGGAAAAATAAGATGAAGTCAGTTCTATATTTGACCTATTAACGGGCACCCTTGAAGCTGTTTTATTACAATTTCCTAAACTTTGTAAGGGAGCCCCCGTAGGTGAATTATTTATTTTTGAATATTGAAAAAAAATATTAAGGTGGCAAAAACTTTCTATTTAAAACTATGTATATATATTTAGCGAAAATCGTTTATTAAATGTTGGTTTAATTTATTATAGAATGATTAATCATAATTGCGTTTTCTAAGGACTTTTCTACAAATTTTATCAAAATTGGCAATCGAAATGTCTAATTTGCTTTCAAAAATACTTGGAAAAATGCCGTTTCATAATTTTTTTTTTCAAGTTATAAACCTTTGTTTAAATACTCAGCGATTTTTTAGTTATTAATACCAAATCATATAATAAATTTCTTTTTTCGAGACGCAAAAGTTATAGCAAAATTATTTTGTGCCGGGTTTGAAGTCGATAGCTATCCTAGTTGTTATACCCTTCACATAGTGATAAGGGTATATATCAGTTTGTCATTCCGTTTGTAATTTCTTTATTTTCCATTTGCGACCCCATTAAGTGCATATATCCTGGATCCTTATAGATAGCGAAATTGATATAGCCATGTCCGTCTGTTGAAACCAAGCTTTCAGAGTCAAATAAAAATATACGGACCAGTTATTGGTGTCAAACGGTTACAAATATTCCGCAGACAATTGCTATTTAAAATCAACAAAATCGGTTTACTATTGACCGAGATATAAGCGAAAGCACAAAATAACCCATCTTTTAGGACAAAATCCGTGCATATATCCCTATATAAAATAAATAAATAAATAATGGAAGATTTTTTTTTTCAGATAGGATCAGGGGAAGTGGTATTTCACCTACAATTGCACAAATTTGGTGAAATATTTTATGCGCTACATCTCGGAAACTATAACAGCTTTTAACTTAAAATGTTCAACAAAAAGTAATTGTACAATAAGACCTACAGTTAAAAAAAAACTTTTTGGTTGGGGGCAGAAGAAGGGGTAGCTCCCATACAAATTAACAATTTTTATAAAATTTTCGATACGCCATATCACGGAATCTGTAGCAGCTATCGACTTCGAATATTCTACACAAAGTAATAATCAAATAATTCATACATTTTGGAAAAAAAACTTGAAGAGGAGCAGGGGGAATAAAACGTTCTTTAAACGTAACAACTTTTATTAACCTTTTAATATGAATAATATCAAAAACTTTTAAAACTCTTAACATCAAACCTTCTTAATATATTTTTAATGATAATTTTTATTTATTTTTGAACTAATTGTTTTTAATACAAAGTTTTGCCTTTTAGTTTGGCTTAAGTTCACATAATTTCTTTTTATTAGAAGAAATTAATATTTTTCCGTTAATCTTGACAGAAACTTTAATTTTTGAAAAAAAAAACAGATTTTTCTACCGATATAAGCCGAGTAGAATGCATATTCGAAAGCAGCTACGCAATTTCGTCATCAGTACTCTTTGAACTGTAGTAGTGTATTTGGTTGTAAACATCACCTATTTAACGTACACGTAACAGAGAAAGGGATACGGCATGACTGTTTTCTTTCGTTTTTACTTTGTAAGTTAGGACAAAGTTAACTTTTCATATACACTATGCTATTTTTCCATTAAAAGTGTCTTTGGCAACACTTTACTAACGGTCAAGCATTAATCCATCTCTCAGATGAAATAAAACGGTTTTTATTATTGTATATCATACAATAGGGGCGTTAAATCTTTTTTATTTCATTTTTTGTCAACGACAAATGGACAGAAATTATTAAAGATCATTTTGCACCGTGCCATGTGTGAGTTATATGCTAATTTTATTAGTTCAACAATAAATAAAAATTAGCATATAACTCACAAAATGAACTTTAATAACTTCGTCCTAACTTAAAAAGTAAAAATGAAGGAAAACAGTCATGCCGTATCCCTTTCACTGTTACGTGTAATACAAATAGGTGATGTTTAAAACCAAATACACTACTACCGTTCAAAGAGTACTGATGATGAAATTGCGTAGCTGCTTTCGAATATGCATTCTACTCGGCTAGTATCGGTAGAAAAATCAGCTTTTTTCAAATTAAAGTTTCTTCCAAAATATATTTCTATTATTCATAAAAACGTTAAAATTTTTTAAAGTTTTCTATGGTCTTTAAAACTCGCACAAAGTGTTTTTATTATATTATTTGCAGTACAAAATAACTCAACCCAGTATATTAAAAGACCAATGTGAAGGGTATATAAGATTCGGCACAGCCAATATAGTGCTTTTAGTTCTTTATTTATCAATTAGGTTATAGCTTATAGAACACTTAAATTGACACAAGTATATTAAGCTCCAACTATTTTCTGCTGCGGAATATTTAATTTTAGATAATTTCAATAAGTTTCTTCAAGGATATTTTGTGTTTGTTTTTTTAAGAATAATAATAACATACATAGCGAAATTAAAAGCATGAAAAATTATATGTAATTGAATGAGCTGGTACGCCCACTGTCACTAAGTGACTTAATAAAGTACAACTTCTGTAAAGCATATTCACATTAACATAGTCATAAGTGATTACCACTAAAATTATTATATCACATTTAATAGCATATTTTTTATAAAAAGGATATTATTACACTCAATATACATAAATAATTATATATCATTTGTAGATGTTTGAAAAACATTTGAAACTTGCCTTTTTAAGAATTATATAAAATAGAGGTTTAAAAGACAAATAATATTATTCATAATTGTTTTTTTGTGTGAATACCAAAGTGCCTAAGAAAATGTTAAAATTATTACTGACTCTTACCATTGTGATGGAAACTCAACAGAAGTCATTCAAAGAAATACTAAATTACAACTTAAGTTCTAATGTAAATGAGCAAAGGTTTTATGAAGATTTTCTAAAAAAGCTGTACAAACAAGAGTACTACGAGGGCGTTCTTATACTTAACGAAAATGGCCAACATGAATATTGTAACAATTTTTTGGAATATTTAACATTTCAAGAAATACCAATTACTTTGGTAACCAATAATGTTACCAAGACATACCGTAACAATTTCAACAATCAAATTGTGTCTATTATCTGTTTATCATACGACTATTATAGCATTTTGAAGCAATTGGCTAAAATTTTAAATTACATTCGTTACACGCGTATAATATCTGTAATAAATCAAAATGATACGAAAATGGACGCCAAAGAATTAAGCAACTTTTTTCGCTTTTGCCATAAACTAAAGATGTTAAATGTGGTGGTGATTTTTGAAAACTTCTATGAAACTCGCAAATTTGCGCAATTTACAATATTTCCTGAATTTCAATTAGAATTTGGAATTTATAATCCAAATGGAAGTGTCCTACCCATGTTTACAGAACGTATGCATAACCTTAAGGGCTATAAGCTGCGCACTATGGCAGATCATACTGAACCAAGGGCCATGGAGTATTACAATGAAAAAAATGAAACCAAGTATAATGGTTATATAGCAAGATTGGTGCAAACCATAAGCGAAGTCTTAAATAGCTCTCTATATTTTCCGCTAAAAGTACCTCACGATGTTATACTTGAATATCGCGATATGATGGCTTATGTTACCAATTATTCTATCGATTTACCAATGACCTCCATAGCTTTGTATAATTATGATGATATGCGTGATTTTTCATATCCCTATGAAATTAGTAAATGGTGTTTACTTTTGCCCATGGAACAACCTTTGGAGTTTAAGGAGATCTTTCTTATTGTCTTGCAGTCGGAGTTAATGATTCTAACGCTGGTACTAACAATAATATTTACGTGCCTTTTCTATTTGGCTTTATATAAAAAATACTCCCACCAAAAGCTCTACCGATGGCCAGAAATTGTAATCAACGATATGGCCATACGTGGGGTATTGGGGCAAACTTTTGTTTTTTGTGCCACCAGGAAAATATCAGTAAAATTAATGTATATAATTCTAATGATATCGGGACTAACAATTTCCTCAATTTTCAATTCTTATTTGCTATCGTTTTCCACCCAACATCCTATGGAACCACCAATTAAAACCTTTCAGGATTTGGCTAAATCATCCTTGAAGTTGGCTATATCTGTTAATGAAGTTGATTATTTGCACAATTTAACAAATGGCTCTTTAGCCTTTTTATATCCAAAGTTTTATACTTTTTCTTCATTCTCATCTTATGCTCATTTTCGTGATACATTCGATCGTCGTTTTGCCTATCCCACCACAACCTTAAAGCTTTATTACTATAATGCTTTGCAGTCATCATATGGCAGGGAATTTTTTCGTTTCTCATCCGAAATGTGTCCAAATCCAATGATGAATTTTCACTTTCCCCTTGGAGAAAATTCATTCTTTTTGCCACGTTTTAATGAAATTATATTAAATGTTTTGCAATCTGGCATTTTGGATTATTGGAGAAGTATATCGTATATAGATGTTGTTGCTGCGGGAAAGTTGATTCATTTAAATATTACTTTTCCAGTGACACCTAGTCCTTTGTGTATGAATGATCTCTATTGGATATGGTTGTATTATTTAATAGCAATTTTAGTTGCAATTATTGTTTTTTTGCTTGAATTGCTAGTAAATAAAAAAGTTAACAAAATTAAACTGGAACTAAAATTTAAGTGAGAATTATAATATGATATTACTGTTGACAAATCTATGTAGAAGAAGTAATAAAAATGTCAAAAATTTATTTATAAAAATTTTAATAAATGTTAGATTTTAATTTATACACGCAGACAGAATAATAAACGAAAAAAACCGTGGAGTTTTAAAAAAATATAAAGGCGGGATAGTGCAGGATTGATTCTACTAACAAAGTAGTAGAAAAACCTTATATTCAGCTTGGTGAGAATGGTGACCTCTACGAGTGTACCCAAAACTCCATTCAAAAATATTTTTATATTTTCCCATTACACCTTTTATGCTGCTGGTTCTTGTAATGGATTCACTGTTGTTTCAAGTGAAGATTCCAAGTAAAATACAAGTAAAATACACTACAAAATATTTATTAAAAAATTATTTTATATATATAGTTATAAGTATATCTTATTTTTCCGACCTTACGATTATTAATTAAAATGATTTTTTTATGGGCTCAAGGTCAAGTATCTTCAATAAAACTCTTTCTTTTATTTTATAAGAATATTTTTGTGTATTTGAATTTTGTTTTCAATATTTCGAGCTACCATCGGTGCTCTTCTTCAGGAAAAAAAATAAAAATATACAAAAATGTACCAAAAAAACACATTAACATTTAAACAATTATTACACTTATATAATTTAAAAACAAAAATTATTATTTTTTTAAAAATAATACTTTAAAACAATTTTTAAAAGCTCACATTTTGAGTAAAGCTGTCGTCTATTTGTCAACAGAAAAATGTTTACTAAATAAAAGCTCTATTGTTTATATTTATTTATTATGTGTCTGTATGTATGTGCACAATTTTCAGTATCTGTTTTGTAATTTATTATGTGAGCTTTTAAAAATTGTTTTAAAGTATTATTTTTAAAAAAATAATAATTTTTGTTTTTAAATTATATAAGTGTAATAATTGTTTAAATGTTAATGTGTTTTTTTGGTACATTTTTGTATATTTTTAGTTTTTTTCCTGAAGAAGAGCACCGATGGTAGCTCGAAATATTGAAAACAAAATTCAAATACACAAAAATATTCTTATAAAACAAAAGAAAGAGTTTTATTGAAGATACTTGACCTTGAGCCCATAAAAAAATCATTTTAATTAAAATTATTTTATTTAATTTATTTAGAAACTTTAAGATTAATTGCAATCAAACACATTGCGAAATTCCTTAGTTTTTCTTTTATGACCATTGAATTTCAGTTACGGGCATCATAGTAATTTAAGAGCAACTAAATGTTTAGCTTTGAAACAAAAGTATTGTAGTTGCAATAAAAAAAGTTTGTAATCACAACAAAATATTTAAATTGGCGACAATTGGGGTTATTTTGACTGAAACCGCTTTCGGCTGGTGAAATCCCGTTTCAAGGTCTCCCAACATAAGATGGGACAGGGGTTCTTTGGACAGGGTGTCCGCCAGCAAGGTTTATTTTGCTCTGCGGCCATTTTGGCAAACATTAGTCTTGACAATTTATATCTGGCAGTCGTGGAGTAGATACTGGCAAATTAATTTGGAAAATTATTCAGTGAGCCGACGTATTTAAATCTTTAAAACATTTTATCAAAAACAATCATCGGCCACTGTGGCGATGAGAAAGTTACGTGAAATTTTTGGGAAAAACAACGTGCCAAGAAGAAGTACTATTTATGGTGTAGTGAACGATTTGGAATCAAGAGGGACTGTAGCTGACAGGCCAAAGCATTGACCACAACTTACTGCAAGATCGGCTGAAAATATCAGTGCTGCTCAAGAAAGTGTTTCGAACAATCTATCAACTTCAATTTGACGCCGTGCTCAGGAGCTTTGTCTTCAAAGAACAACTTTAATATTTAAAATTCAGCTGACGCAAGAGCTCCTTGTAGAAGACCATTTACGCCGCCGTAATTTGTCCATAAGATGTTACAGTTTGCCCGTGATAATTCGCATTTTTATAAAAAAATCATAATGAGCGACGAGGTACATTTTCATTTGAATGGATGAACGAATAGAGTGCACGGTTCCGGGCAATGGAAACCCCTTAAATTATTTAAAAGTCACCCTTGCATCGATTAAAAGTGACAGTCTTACCTTACTTTTTTGAAACTGTCGATAAGTAGCGATATCGTGATAAGATTGAAAGTTTTTAATGCCACAACGCTGAAGCAACTGAAGCAAACTATTAGTGATGAATTTAATGAAATACCGCGTGAAATGTGTAAGAATGTGATGAAAATGTGCTTAAAAGGTCTCGCATTTTTAAAGCTAACAGAGGCGGACATTCATCTGATATTGTATTTCATAAATAATTGCCGACAATAAACAAAATATTTATCAATATAAGATACATTCTCTTTCATTTAATTAAAAATTATAAACAAAGAAATTAGTATACCTTGCCAGCGGACACCCTGTATAAAACCTGCTGCTTGAAACAGTTTTAAAATTGCTGCTTAAGCATCTTTCATTTATATTGACAATGCGCTTGGGTTTAATGATAATCCACGGAGTAGAGTCTGAACTTTTTTTGGCTGGGCACAAAATTTTTTTTGAAAAAACTCTATCAATGGCCGCTAATTTTATATATGAGGACATGTAATCCCATAAAATGGGAAAAGGTACTAGAAATATGAAAAAAGTATTTTTGAACACTTTTTTTAATACCGGCCTTAATCGGGCTCAATGCCACTTTCTTTCGTATATCTCGTTTCTAAAATCAGTGACATAACATTTAAAATAGTTTTAATTTTTATTGGTTTAAAGGCATCAAAAAGTGCCAATATGTTAACCTCTTTTGTCACTTATAATTGAAGGTCTCGAAAAAGTACCAAAGCAGTTTTCCCTTTTTGCTGTCGATTGCAGTTTGAATTTTGTTTCTATTTTTATAGGCTCAAAAGTCACAACATGGACCTAAAAAGTACTAAAATATATTAAACTTGAAAAAGTTTCCATCTTTACTTGTCGTGAAAAAGCAACAAAAACATACCAATTTTGCCGTACTTGGCACATTTTTGCCTCTTTAGGGTTCGAATTTCCTAAAATGACATTAAATTAGGTCTAAATATTGGAAGGGTTTTCTACACTCTAAATTTAATAACACTAGGTTTAAGTCTTTGGACTGTGAATAAGTCAATTAATCAGTTAAATATATTGAATAATACGCTTATTATGGGAATAATTGGTTTTTAGTCTTTGAAGTTGTATATATATATACATTTTCGTCCGTCTATGTGTTGAATCAACTTTCCAATAAAATATTTTGATTCCATTATTGATATCGGGTTTTATAAAATATTTTTGATGCAATTGCGTTCTACATGTAAGTAAATAATATCGATTAAACTTAATTATTTGGAAAAAATCGGGTAAATTATTTGGCATATCTCCGTAGCCATGAGGAAGAAAGATTTTAAATAATTTATTATCTTTTTTATACCCTTCACATAGTGATAAGGGTATATATCAGTTTGTCATTCCGTTTGTAATTTCTTTATTATTCATTTGCGACCCCATAAAGTATATATATTCTGGATCCTTATAGATAGGGAAGCCGATTTAGCGATGTTCATCTGTCCGTCTGTTGAAATCAAGTTTCTACTATTAGAAATATTCTGGAGACAATCGCTATTTAAAATCAGCAAAATCGGTTCACTATTGACCGAGATATAAACGAAAACCCAGAGTAGCCCATTTTTTTTAGGACAAAATCTGGGCATATATCCCTATATATCTCAGTAAGTATAGTCACTCTTCCCACAAAACTTGGCACGGTTACTCCTATAGAAGGGACCTAAATAATGGAAAAAGTTTTTTCAGATAGGACCAGGGAAAGAGGTATTTTTCCTACAATTGCACAAATTTGGTGAAATATTTTATGCGCTATATCTCGTAAACTATAACAGCTATCGACTTAAAATGTTCCACAAAAAGTGATTGTACGCTAAGACCTACATTTTAAAGAAAAAAAATTTTTGAGTGAGGGCAAAACAAGGGGTAGCTCCCATACAAATTAACGATTTTTATGAAATATTCGATACGCTATATCTCGGAAACTATAACAGATATCGGAATCAAATGTTCTACAAAAAGTAACTGGGCATCAAGGGCTACGCTTTTAAGAAAACAATTTTTGGATGGGGGGTGAAGAAAGGGTAGCTCCCATACAAATTAGCAGTTTTTATTAAATTTTCGATATGCTTTATCTCGGAAACTATAAGATATATCGAACTTAAATGTTCTACAAAATGTGATTGGACATCAAGGGATACGCTCTGAAGAAAACAATTTTTGGGTGAAGAAGGGGTAGCTCCCATACAAATCAACAATTTTTATAAAATTTTCGCTACTCTACTTATGGAAAACTATTACAGCTATCGACTTCGAATATTCTACAAAAAGTAATAATCAAATAATTCATACATTTTTGAGAAAAAGTTGGAGAAGAGCAGGGGGACTAGAACATCCCATTAGATTTAACAAGTTTTATTAACCTTTAAATATGAATAATATCGAAAACTTTTAAGCTCTCGACCTCAAATCTTCTTCACCTATTCTTATTATTCATTCGAACGTTAAAATTTTGTATAGTTTTCTATGAACTTTAAATTTCGCACAAGGTTTTTTATTATATTATTTGCAGTACAAAATTACTCGGATGGGTATATTTAAAGGCCAATGTTAAGGGTATATAAGATTCGGCACAGCTGAATATAGCGCTCTTACTTGTTTTTTTTTTGATTTTGTGAATCGCTATACACACTTCTTAGCTTACAGAAAGTAAAAATTTAGGAATTCTTTACAATTTTTAACGGTTTTTTAATTTTATTTAATTTAAACACAATTTTACAGATTACAAACTCATTTTTGTGTCCAAACAACAGATGTAACGCCAAAAATGAAACGCTTAAACAAGTTTTTGAATTTATGAACAAATTATTATATATTTTTACCATAACTTAAGTATGAAATATTAAACAAAATATAAAAATCAGAAAAATTGCCAAACTTATTGCCAAAAATATTGAATTGAAAACCAAATTTGTAACATATTTCAATTAAATATTTTTGCTGGCATTTCCTATGTTGCTGTCATAATTAATGAGCTTTAAAAATAAAAGTGAGTTTAAACTTCTTCATTAATGCCATAAATGTTCAATAAACTGCCTCATGTAGTCGCAATGAAAATTTTATAATAAATCATTAAATTTTACTCTTTTTCGTTTAATTAATTAAGTTAGATTTTCCAAATCATATTGGCGCATCAAAGTGAACATCTGACAAAGATGAAGAACATCAAATTTGGAGAAAAAAATGTTGTTTATTTTTAGCGAAAACTAATGACTTGAAAAATCATAAGTAGTTGCATTTTTTCGCATCTTTAAAATTTTCATAATAAAAATAAAGTTTTTTCTATTCGATTTACCATTAGGATTATTTGTTTGATTGACAGGGTGGGCTGTATGTTTGTAACAAAAATAGTAATTAAAAATCAAAACATTTGCCAAATATGGTGTAACAACAAGAAATGTTAGTTTGTTAAAAGCTACACTTAAAAGTCATTATTTGAAAGACTAAAGCGATGCCAAAAGACATCTATGTAGGATTTCAGGAGCCTCAGGTCAGATAGATAACCTTAATACTAAAGAGTAGGGTTATAAGTTCAAGGCAAGAAGGAATCATTTGTAAAATCATTTTGGGATGGTTCTTTTATTTCTACTGTGGCTTTCAACAGCGAACGATATATAAGAAATTGTAATGCTGAAGGTTAAAAGATGGTTATATTTCCAAACAAAAAACCATTTAAGCAGGGGAAGATTTTTTATAGCAGTCGGGGAACTACTGCAATCAACATTGTGTGCACTCAGCATTGTGGGCGTCAGGAAATAATTGAGCTGGTGTTCTGCCAAAAGAAACTGGACTGCGGTTTTCAGTACCCCTAAATTTAATGCTAAATATCTTTGGGTTTTTGCGAAAAAAAAACTTTAACAAATCCCGTTCTATTTTATGGATGGCACATTGGGAAGGTCCCAATTTAGGTCTTAATATGTGCTTCACTTGATTTCATCGATACTATTTTAACAACCCCTCAAGTGTCATTAAACGTTACTCTCCACCCGGTTTCTATTTTTTTTATAATAAACAACACTCTGAAGATAGATGCTATATATACATTGAATTGTGTTGGTATCAGGAAAATAGGTAATGGGAAGGAGAATAGAGTTTGTGGACATTTTAATAAAATTTCTTCACATTAACTGTGATAAGATATACATCTTTAGAAAGATTATTCTACATACGAGTTATGCGACTAAAGAACAAATATATTCTCTAATGCGCGATATGATTTACTGGTCAGTCAACAAAAAAAAAGAAGTGTTTTCTTTCGACACAAGAAAATAATGGTCCGTCCAACGGACATCGCACTGGATGCTTATCTCCAAAACTGTGCGCTTATGTGTGATTCGTTAAAAAAAGTTAAGTCAGACTAAGAGGTCCAGGATAAGAAAACCTTCTTTATATTAACTATACAAAATTATTATGAAAATTATTCCCAAGGACTTTAGGATGGGCCGATGGATTATGTGGTTACAGTTATTAAGAGGGCAAGAGGAGATCTGGTTGCGTAGTAGACTTTCGATGATGATGTGTTTCACGAGGACATATTAGCCATTTTAATGACAACAAGTTTCAGATAAGAACATGTCTTAATGAAATAATAAGCCCTCATTACCTTGAATGTGTACTGCTTTAAATCTAGCCCTTTAAGGTATTATAAAAGAGCCGTTGGGAGGAGGATGGACATTTATAATGTCAGACTATGTTAACTTCTGTGAAGTAGTTGATATAAAAATTGCCAGCAAGCTCACTGGCGTTAGCTCACCCTTTGATAAAAGGAGGAAAGTGTAAGTGCACCAATGAAGCTTTGGTGAGGAAACATGGATGGAATTAGACTGTCTCCGACTATATTCCAAACGTGAGCTTAGCAGATCCTCTGACAGTAAGTGCTGGTTTAAATAAATACCTTGGCAGATTCGCAGAGACCAAATGGTTTACTGAATTAAGATGTGGAACCACTAAGATAGCCTGGCCAAGGGAAGATCCGAAATGTTTCAAATGTTTTTTTGATCTCGGCAAATACACCACCGAGACACCGTTGACACAATAATCAGTTAATGTGGATTTAACAACCATGCCGGTGTATTTAACACGCCTTTCAACAACTTTTAAAGAAACTGTCTAGACGCAAAGGAGATTGGGAGTATCCAGAATGATTTGTGTTTATGTTCAACAATTGACGCTGCAGACGAGTACGAGGATAATAATAGCTGATTTAGGGACAAAAAAAAACAAGAAAGCAACTGTAGTGATCTTTCTGAATTGATTTCTATTGCAATTTCGGGATCTAATCTAACTTAAACTTCTTTTCTTTCTTTTTCAATATTCTCAAAAATATAACAAAGTGAAAAAAACGTGGGTTTTACCTTGTTCTTCTATCACTTTCGCAGTCACCTGTTTTACCTGAACTTGCCTACCTAGGGTTTTCAAAATTTGATCGATGTTTATTGTATGCGACAGGCCGATATTTCCGAGCCACAGAAAACTTAAGCAACATTTTTTGGTGTATGCTGAAAGAAATCATTAAAGGAAAAATTAGTTAGAGAAAAGCAGACTTCCATCGTTACTTTAGTAGTTTTTTGTTCACGGTCTGAAACAATCTTTGTTTCCTTCTCATTGTAAAAGTGAGGTCGAAAGTCTGGCGTTTTAATAAAACACTAAATACCAAAGAGTCCTGCAAACTTCTGTATTACTGCAGATTTTCTTAGGTAGAGATTATAGCGTCCAACAGACATTTCTTATAATTTCAAGCAGACAAAATTCAGGCTAACATGTTTATTGTCAGTAAGACGGAAATAAGGTCAATCTTAAAAATCCTTAACTGCTCCTTCATGGTAAGCTGTATGCCGTAACAAAAAATTACTGGGCTCGGGCAAATAGAAGCAATGAGGGGAAACCAAGGCTTGCATTTGCCTATGTTAGGGACAATGCACGTCGGTAGCCGTATAATAAGGGCAAAGTTATAGCTACGGAGGTTTACGTAAATACCACTTTGTGTAGAGTCTCCAAAATTTTGTGGAGATCTTATGACGGTAGCGATATGATTCTTGTTTCTTTGCAAAAAAGCGAGCGTAAACTTCTAGTGGGGATAAAAGCAGGAGTTGGGCAGCGGTTCATGTCTAAAAAAAGGAATAGCTCAAGGTTATTTAGTGTATCTCGTAAAAAAGAGACTAGTAAGCTTTTTTTATGTGACTGTCAAGTGGCTCATTTCTTCTGAAACCAAAAGAAATTTCTGAGATTAGTAAGACGTAACTGTTTGCGTATACCAAGAGAATCTGAAGCCCCCTAGGTTTCATTACGTTAAATTAATTAACTGGATTAATTGGAAACGTTCCAAGTCTCTTGTCGATCTGGATAAATGAAGGGCAAAGGATAGCGGCTGGGTCGAGGACATGGACCACTACAGGGCAACTTTTGCCAGCTATATACAGAAGTTCTCTATTTCTATATAAATTCTCTTACTCAAGCGAATCTAATCTAATTTAATATCTTTCTCTCTTCTTATCCTTTTTCACCCAGGTATCATAAAGGGGTCAAAGAAACGGACACAAGTGGGCTGCACCATATTCCATCACGATTTCTGCAGTCGCCTGTTCTACCCAAACTAACCTAACCAAGCTGAACCTTACCTTGCCTGAGCTAAGTTCTTAATAGCTTTAAAAAGTTTTTGATATTTTACACAGTCTTGCATATTTTGGAAATCTTTATATATAATTCTAGTTTAATAGCGCTTTGCTTAAAATGCTTTCTTTACCTGCTTAGGGTGCATAAAATTCGTCATGGACGAACACAGCGCTCTTACTTATTTTCCTTAATGTGTTTAATAAAAGCATTTAACTAGAAACCCACATACTTTAAAACAGTAGTCAAAAAATTAAGAGAAAAAAACAAAATTTTATGTTAAAAAATTAAAAGTTGCTTTCGTTGCTCATTAAGGATGATTACCTGTCAAACATAAAATCGGTCTACATAAAGCAAACTTAACTACCATAAACAAAAATTTATTTATTTTAATTTGGGTTGTTGTAAATACTTTTATTTTATATTTTGTTTATTGCGTAAGTTGTTTTCGGCTTGTAGCATTTGTTATATGATGCATTTTAGGAAGATGTTATTATTTTATGTTGGTTGTTTAAAATTTCCGCCAAAGAATAAAGTAACGAATAAATATTAATGCATTTTGAGTAGAACATAATCAGTTAATAATCAGTTAAATATTTTCAATACATTAATTAATAAAAAAATGAGTTCGTAAGAGTAATTTACATTGTGCTAAATTAAGGAAAAGTGGTTAGGTTAAGGAGGATGGAGGGAGTAGTGTTTGCGAACACTTGATTTAAGTTTATCGATGTTAACTGTAACAAACAAAACATACGAACCGTGCGAAAAAAGAACAAATTTTCTCTGTAATACGTAGGGCGATTCACTGGCTAGTCGATCACAAATGGGCGGGCTCTTCTTAAAGGACGGGTATCACGCAAAAAATCCAGGGTCTCAGAAACAAGTTCTCTTCAAATCACAATCCATTGTAGTATCGATGGAATTGTAAAACACACCCATACTGCGATGATGTTCAAGTGAAATGAGGCGGTTGGATCACCCAACTTCACCCATGAGTGCCTTCACCCGTCCATGTACACGGTCAAGAAGCTTCAAAATGGACTTTGGAGCCACTGCCCATACATGGGAGTTATAGTCCCTTTTCAGCCCGATGAAGATTGGTATAAGTGATAAGAAAATCGAATGTTGTAAAATAGTTCTTTCGATACAAAAAAAAATTTTTCCATCCAACGAACATCGCAATGGTTTTATTGCCTTCTTTGCATTTAAACCAGCCGTTAACACAGACGATGCAGCATAATCCACTGTGCGGTTATGTGTCAATAGACAATATTGGGTCCCAAAATAAATCATTGGCATCAAATTCAACCCTATTCGCTTGGCCGGCCTCAATCGAAAATTAGTTTAAAGTCGCTGTTAAGAGTTTAATTCGTACCCTGTCTCATAGATCCGATCTCCAAGGAGCTTGTTCTTAAGTATAAGTATCATATGCTGTTATCGCCTGCAAAGGAATGGATAGGATTCGAAGCCTGACAAAGAAGGTTATTAGGAAGGACAAGAAATATAGTTGGAGAGAAGATGGAGCCTTGCAGTACCCCTTTGATTTTAGACTCATTGGATACCATCCATAGTAGCACGAACAGTTCGATCCCTGAAAAAATTTGATATAAATCAAGAAATATTATTACCGCCTCCAAAAGCAGCCAGTTTAGAGAGAAGTGCACATTACCAGACCCTATCAAACACCCTAGAAATATCTAGAGACACTACGTTATTTATGCCAAAATAATAAACTCTGTCAAAAAGCCAATAGCCCGCGTAGATCATCTTCTTCGAAAGCCGTACTGGTATAGTTGACGCACCAGCGTCATTGTTTAAAGACCTGTACTGGCATACCCGGCCAAGGAGACTTTAATTATGATAAGGTTCAATCAAACCCTCTTAACTGCACGAGCTGGGGGAAAATATGTAAGGAATAGTCCCAGACCTTACTTTTAGTTCCGGCAGCAGTTGACTGTTTATCGGAAACTGGGAATTCCCTGCAAATTTTTCCGCCAAAAAGTTAGTTTTATCAACCTGGTCAGTGGATAATATGCCAGTTCTTAAAGTGTGGGGATTGAAGAACTAGCGTAAGCGTAATTGCTGATTTTGGCGCAGCAAGAACCTTGGAACGCAGGTGCTATTGAAATAGAGCATTTTCAAGTCTGAGTAGTTTGGCAGACGAGGATCTCGCCTGCTTAAACTTTTATTGTGATTCTGTTTCAATCTAACAACTATTTGTATACTAATCCTTGTGGTTATGTTTTGGATTTTATTTACCTACGGGAAAAGTTCCTGTTTTAATTGTTAATTAAAAAAATATTTGTTTTTTTAGAAAACACAGTTTTTTTAATTAAAAACAAGTAAAGTATAAGTAATAGGTGGGCCAAAAGAAATCATCCAATTTGTTTGGCTCAATTTTTTTTTAAACTGAAAAACTTCGATTATGTTTTTTGCTTATGTTTACTTAAACCTTTAGAATTTTGCTGCTTAAGACAAAAAGATGATATCGGCCAAATAGGCGCCGTCACAATTGTTGCTAAACGAGCTCGTTTCATGGCATTTTTCATCACTTCTGCGAGAACTTCAGGCGACAGCTTCTCGCACTCCTGTCGAGTGTTGTCTTGAAGTGCTTTCAGGGCCTTGGGATTGCTTACGTAAACACGGGACTTCAAAAAACTCTACAATAAACAGTATGGAACGGTTAAATCGGGTGATCTTGCGGGCCAATGTTAATAGCAAAAACCAGAGATGAGGCGACCTGGGAACGCCGCCTTCAGAGTATCGGTTGCGGCACGTGCAGTGGGTGCCGTGTCTCGGTCCTGTTAGAACCACATGTCTCCCAGTCCTAATTTGTTCAATTGCGGCAGAAAAAACTCGGCTAACATTGCCCCTATAGAGTTCACCGTCCACCGTTGTTGTTTGACCAGCGGCGTCCTCGAAAAAAATGGCCTGGAGACTCCTACAGCGTAAACAGCGCACTATTCAGTCACTTTGAGCGGGTATAATGGCTCATCGTGCATCAATTGTGGATCTTTTCTGCTCCAGAAGCGACAGTTTTGCCTGCTCACGTACCCGCTGAGGTGGAAATTAGCCTCATCGCTCATTACGATTTTGGTCGAAAAATCTTCCTTTTCGGCCTCGAGATTGGGGATGGCTTGGGCATAGGTAACACGCATTTGGCGTTCAACAGACAGCAGTTGATGCATAGACTGGACTTTGTACGGGCACTCTGGGGCCAGTTATTCTTGTCAGCGTCTCATGTGTTGCAATACTTTTCAAGGCTGGTGGCCAAACAGCGCAATGTTTGCGCAGGTGGTGTCGGACGACCGGAGAATCGGCAGCAGAATTCACGAATAACCCGATTATTCTGCGTTGTTTTTGATTCCAATAAAATTTCAGAGATGTCGAAATCCTTTTACCAAACCACTTAAATTTTCCTGAAGAAGAAATCATATATAATAAAATTAAGGAAATTATTCTAAACCAAAAGGTATTAAGAAAGACAGACGTTTATTTTTGGGCGTTGCAATTATCAACTAAAACGCCATTTAGGACTATAGCGCAATGTACAAAATCTATTGCAACCAAATGTAACACTGATATTTCTCAGTTGGTTTCTTACAATTCTTTTTTGGCAATGATTTATTTTAACAAAAATTTTAAACTCTGTTTAGGTGCTTTATATAAACGGACATACACACGTTAGATGTTTAAATTTAATGAGTTTTTCTTCTGTGTTGTTGTTTCTATTGCTACGTGTTCATATGCACCATAGGCAAACACAAAATTAAATTAATTTATAAAAATATTACAAGAAGAAGAAATAGAGAAGACGATAAATATTTTAGCGTAAATTTACAAAGAGGCTTCAGTTAAACAAACAAACATCTGCTTTAAATTGATTTTATTTATGATGAAAATTTAAAAGTTTGTTGGTTTTTTGTTTTATTAATTTTTCTTTTGATTTACGAAATAATACATTTATGTATGACCAACTATTAGTCTGTCGTTTTAAAATGTTTTCTTTATTATTATTTATTTTCCTCCATTTTTTTTTGTTTAAAGATACATTGTCGTTTGTAACATATATGGTGATTGCAAACATCAAATTGGGCTGCAAGTATGCATGAAGCTGGTAAAATTATATTTATTTTTCCATAAACGAATCTTGTTCAAAATTCTATTTTTTTTTCTATTGAAAAATTATTTTATTAAATTAAAATGTGCAAATAAATGAATTAAACACAGCATGAGTTCAAGAAACAATTTACCTGATTGTTAACCCTTAAATGTTGTAAAGTACCTCTGACGTACCAAGTTTGAAGTCATTATTTTTTATCAAGCTTGACTGGGTTATTTTGGAATTATGTTTATTTATGGCCAAATAAAATTTTTTTATAGTTTCTTTTAACTGTTTAGTAAGATTAAGTAATAACACTGTTTTGAGTTTCAGCGTGAATTACTATTCACTTTGATATATCACTTACAAAAGTGTTGAAAATATTTGCGTCAGCAAAAGGTTAAAGATTGTAGTAAATTTGAATATGTCTTTGTTTTCCATTGCAAAGAGTTATGCTTCTATAAATTTCACCAATAATTTATTTTTGTTTATACTTTAAATATCATTTTAAGCAAAAATAATAAAGGTGTGCACAAGTCAATTTCTTTGGCAAAGTAAGCCATACTCGTAACTTTATTATTTTTGAGAAAAAGCCTAAAATTGTTTAAAGAGTAACTTTCAGCAAAAAATTGAATTATATAATTGGAACAAAATGACACATAATCAAAAATAATTAAGGTTATTAATTTTTCTTTTTTCATTCCATTTAACATTAAGTGAAATAAACAGTTGTAAAAGCAGTTTTAAGCTTTGAAGGAGGAAAATGTTAAGATTCTTTAGTCTCGTGTCTTGCAAAAAGAACTGAATCATTAATGCACATAATACCCCTACCACGTATGTGGTATTATGCGTTTCTGAAGATGTTTGTAAAGCCCAATGGTCTGAGACTCACCTTTAAGTTTACCGATTTAACACGTTACAGGTCGCAATTTTGAGGGTTTTGAAATTTGAAACACAAAAGTTTTTTGGCCTTGACAAAATTTTGCATATATGTCTTACTTTATGCCACCAACTAACATAATGAACTGAACAATGATCGGTCTATTTTCTGACCTCATACAAAAGTATTCATGAAATAAGCATTTCTCGAATATAATTCAATTTCGACAAAATTTGTTACATAGATTGTAATAACGAGCCTAGTTGCATGTCACCTCCTGTCTTTTATAAGTCCTGCTGCTATTTTTTTTTAACTAAAATGCTGCTATTTTGACTTCATTATAGATAGATATACCTCTAGGCCACCGATACACTTTGTTTATAAATGCAAAATAATATAGTCAAAAAAAAAAAAATTTTTTTCTGCTGGATTTTTTGTCGCAATCCGTATAGACATGATTTAAGAAAATCTAACTTAAAAATTTCAAGTACGATTTTTGATTAATTCAAGAATAAAACTGCAGATTAAGGAATGTATTTTTCCTTTTTTTGTAGAGGTGTAACATTGGGCGCCAGTTGCAAACAAATCCGCAAGTCTCCTTGCTTTCTATTTTTTCATTGCTGTCCACCACACAAGTATTCGACAATATAAGATAGTTTAAGCCACTGTAGTAAAAATTCAATACGTAGTAATTTTCGTAAGACCCCACGCTTTGCCCAGTGTTTTCCACATGCATCAAGCGTCAGCATTAAGCCTTCACAACAGCTTGCTTTGCAGTATTATAAGTTCAAGTACGTTGCGTATTGTTTAGTACTTTAAGTAGGTACCCTAAGTCGTCTTTTTTGGGCTTAATATGTGTCCCGCCTTTTCTGCCTCTGGCTTATTATTGACAGTGAATTCTTAATCACAGAGCGGATTGTACCCAAAAGCTTTTCAGCTACAATAACAACTACATCTTTTAAAGGGGTGGTAAAATAAAACTTCCGTGAGGAGTTCTTCTTGGACTCACTGTCTTTGTTTTCATATTACGCATTTAACACGTATTATTTGTAACTTCAAAAGGGTATAAAACCAACTAATAGCTTATCGGCCAGTTTTCATGGAATGATTTTAATAGCTGCATCCATGAACACATCGTTGAGGGCACCTTAAGTGTTAAGGAAAACTTCAATTGCGTTTTACATTCTTATAGGACCATTGGTTCTCCTGATTTAGAGACCAAGCGTCATATTATTCTTGATAAAATAGTCAACAACACTCCTGTTAAAAGTCTGGCCTGGTTTAGGAAAACTTTATAGCACTTTTTTTTATCCCTTATAACATAATTTTTCTTACGGGCAGAATTTTGGGCAGTTGGGTAGTTTTAATATACGTTTTGTCATTATGTATGAAGTTTGAGTGTGTTCGATATACATTTTCTAAGAAAAGTTCTAAGAATCGAGTTAAGGTGCATATTTAAAAAATTAAGGAAACAAATTTAAGGACTGGGGGTTTTAAAACAAGTTCAACGAGTTCAAAAACGTTTGAAAAAGCTCGACTGTTGGGTGAGGTTAGGTATAATAGGCAGCCCTTAAAAAAAAGGATACAGCTCACTCGAGTCTGCTTAATTCGGTCCATTTGTGTTACCCGAAGAGAAGGTGGATATGGAGGGAAAGAAGAAAATTTGAAAAGGAGAAGAAAGAAGGAAAACAGGAATTAAGCGGACTTACCAGGATCTCTGATGGGAATCAATACCACAACCTACAGATCTACCGGGGCACCCAACTCGACTGTTTGTTTAACAGCGAAAGAAAGTTCGTTTTTTGATTTTTATAAAAAAACCCATTTAAAAACTGACTTTAATATTTAGAAAAGCAATTACCAATCAGAAACGTTTTATATATAAGAGATTAACCCCTGAAGATGACCAAAAAAATTGTTTCAAACATTAGGAAATTGATTTATTTATTTACAAAAGAAACTTGGTAACCAAGAAACTTAAACAGCAAATAAATATAAAAACCTTAACTTTCAGTTTTCATATTTACAGCAAGAAATTTTTATTTGCAGACCTTTCACAAATAAAATTATTTTGCAAATCCTCTTCTCTACAGATGTCTGCTACAAACATTTTATCCTTAACATCTTAAGCAGTGAATACCACTGTATTAAAAGAGCAGCAAATTTAAGTTTGTGATTAAATATATAATTTACATTTTCATATTTTTTTCTTGTTAAAAAAAGATGTTTGCAAATTTGTATTGCTTTTCTTTGTTGTTTTTTTTTTTTGTTTAACGCACATCTTTTTATTTATATTTTTTTTCATACAAAAATACATAGATTTGCAAATTTTTACTATAAATAAATAATTTATTGTACAGGTAGCAAATTGTGTTTTGTACGTCTGGTATCATCTTTTGTATCTTAAGTCTTTTGACTTTTGTCTGTTGCTTCTTTAAACATAAAACTTTGTCAAACTTGTTTCATTTCGGTTGTTGTTTGTTGACTTTGTAGCTTTTAATCTTAATACATTAGACTTTTGTATACGTTTGTAAGTTTAAGTGTTTGCAATAAATGAATAATTTATATAAAAGTCTTTGAATCTACTAAGAAATCTTAAAAAGAAAACAAATATGTTTTGATTGCAAGCAAGTGTTTTTAAGATTGATTTTAGCGGAAAAACTAAAATTTCATTATAGAAACTTGTAAAAATAATTTTGTGAAGGTAAGATGTAAAGTAACAATTTCATTACTTAAACCAAAAAGATTTTTAGGCAATCATAAGGCATTTAATGGGAAACATTTTTACAATATTAGTAAAACATTGATCATTTTGCAAAACTCAAAGGAAATTTGATAATATTTTTTCAATAACTTACGAGATCGTTCTTTTCGTATTTTATAGATATAACTTTTTCCAATTAAAAATCAATTCAGGAACCCTGATAAGCTCCCTATTCCTACTAAATTCATAACCTTTTAATGATCTTTCTCTATGTTGAACTTCGAGTCTTTCATTCATTCATACCTTTTTGCTATTGGGACTTAAAGGCAGGTTATAAACTGCACACTTAAACGTGATCCAATCGAAATCCCTGTTTTGGACCTTGCAAAAATTGTCGATTTCATTCGGGTATTTTGTAAAGCCAAACGTTGTCTGTATCATAATTGCTGCATGTACAGTGTCAACGGGGGAAGATAGCAACTCTTTATATAAAAATTAAGTGTGATGCCTTCTAGATAAAATACATTTCTCTTTGCCGAAAAGCGTCCAAGGGTTTTTGATTTTTTGAAACGTTGTTAGAACTACTTTTTACCAGGTTATCCTCTAAACACAAGGTAGGCCAAGAGGAATAACCCTAATGTCAAATCTGTTTTGACATTTATAAACTAGTTAGATGTAGAATACAATTGAACAAGCCACGGAGAAATACACTCCCCACGAACGCGGAATAATCTTTTTGGCCACACTGCCAAGAATGACAGGCCCTGGAGTGCCCGTTCCACTGAGAATATTGCCGCTGTTGAGGAGGATGTCGAGATGTCGCCAGAAACATCAAACTGACGTCGTGCCTCGCAAATAGCCATTAGCCGGTCGTCCCTAAGGCCAATTATGGTCAAAAGCCTACGCACGTGCAAAGTCCAGCCCGTGCATCAGCTGCTACCTATCGATCGCTAAGCGTGTAACTCACGCCCAAGCCATCCTCTTCTCGAGGCCGAAGTGGCCGATTTTTCAACCAAAATCATTCCTACCTCAGCGGGTTCGTCAACAAGCAAAACTATCGCTTCTGAATATCGACGAGTAATGCACGAGGAGCTATAACTCCCCGCTCAAAGTGACTGCATAGTGCGCAGTTCATGCTGAAGGAGTCATCGGGCCATTTTTTTTTGGCGGGCGCCGCCGGTCAAACGACAACAGCGGACGGTGCACGCTTTAGGGTCATGTAAGCCTAGTTTTTTCTGTTGCAACTGAACGAATAAGGACTGGAGGTCATGCGGTTCTACCAGGATGGAGCAAACCACAACCAATATTTTAAAGGCGGCGTTCCTGCGTCACCTCATCTGTCGTTTAGGCGTTCAAGACTTTTTTGTGGTATTTTTCGCTGTCCACTATTTACATAAACAAGCCCGAAACCTTTGCAGCCCTCAAGAACAACGTTCGCCACGAGTGCGAGAATCTGTCGTTCAAATACATAGATTTGCAAATTTTTACTATAAATAAATAATTTATTGTACAGGTAGCAAATTGTGTTTTGTACGTCTGGTATCATCTTTTGTATCTTAAGTCTTTTGACTTTTGTCTGTTGCTTCTTTAAACATAAAACTTTGTCAAACTTGTTTCATTTCGGTTGTTGTTTGTTGACTTTGTAGCTTTTAATCTTAATACATTAGACTTTTGTATACGTTTGTAAGTTTAAGTGTTTGCAATAAATGAATAATTTATATAAAAGTCTTTGAATCTACTAAGAAATCTTAAAAAGAAAACAAATATGTTTTGATTGCAAGCAAGTGTTTTTAAGATTGATTTTAGCGGAAAAACTAAAATTTCATTATAGAAACTTGTAAAAATAATTTTGTGAAGGTAAGATGTAAAGTAACAATTTCATTACTTAAACCAAAAAGATTTTTAGGCAATCATAAGGCATTTAATGGGAAACATTTTTACAATATTAGTAAAACATTGATCATTTTGCAAAACTCAAAGGAAATTTGATAATATTTTTTCAATAACTTACGAGATCGTTCTTTTCGTATTTTATAGATATAACTTTTTCCAATTAAAAATCAATTCAGGAACCCTGATAAGCTCCCTATTCCTACTAAATTCATAACCTTTTAATGATCTTTCTCTATGTTGAACTTCGAGTCTTTCATTCATTCATACCTTTTTGCTATTGGGACTTAAAGGCAGGTTATAAACTGCACACTTAAACGTGATCCAATCGAAATCCCTGTTTTGGACCTTGCAAAAATTGTCGATTTCATTCGGGTATTTTGTAAAGCCAAACGTTGTCTGTATCATAATTGCTGCATGTACAGTGTCAACGGGGGAAGATAGCAACTCTTTATATAAAAATTAAGTGTGATGCCTTCTAGATAAAATACATTTCTCTTTGCCGAAAAGCGTCCAAGGGTTTTTGATTTTTTGAAACGTTGTTAGAACTACTTTTTACCAGGTTATCCTCTAAACACAAGGTAGGCCAAGAGGAATAACCCTAATGTCAAATCTGTTTTGACATTTATAAACTAGTTAGATGTAGAATACAATTGAACAAGCCACGGAGAAATACACTCCCCACGAACGCGGAATAATCTTTTTGGCCACACTGCCAAGAATGACAGGCCCTGGAGTGCCCGTTCCACTGAGAATATTGCCGCTGTTGAGGAGGATGTCGAGATGTCGCCAGAAACATCAAACTGACGTCGTGCCTCGCAAATAGCCATTAGCCGGTCGTCCCTAAGGCCAATTATGGTCAAAAGCCTACGCACGTGCAAAGTCCAGCCCGTGCATCAGCTGCTACCTATCGATCGCTAAGCGTGTAACTCACGCCCAAGCCATCCTCTTCTCGAGGCCGAAGTGGCCGATTTTTCAACCAAAATCATTCCTACCTCAGCGGGTTCGTCAACAAGCAAAACTATCGCTTCTGAATATCGACGAGTAATGCACGAGGAGCTATAACTCCCCGCTCAAAGTGACTGCATAGTGCGCAGTTCATGCTGAAGGAGTCATCGGGCCATTTTTTTTTGGCGGGCGCCGCCGGTCAAACGACAACAGCGGACGGTGCACGCTTTAGGGTCATGTAAGCCTAGTTTTTTCTGTTGCAACTGAACGAATAAGGACTGGAGGTCATGCGGTTCTACCAGGATGGAGCAAACCACAACCAATATTTTAAAGGCGGCGTTCCTGCGTCACCTCATCTGTCGTTTAGGCGTTCAAGACTTTTTTGTGGTATTTTTCGCTGTCCACTATTTACATAAACAAGCCCGAAACCTTTGCAGCCCTCAAGAACAACGTTCGCCACGAGTGCGAGAATCTGTCGTCCGAAGTTCTGGCCGGTGTGATAAAAAATACTATACAACCAGCCCGTATAGCAAGCAGTTGTGACGCCGCCTATTTGGCCGATATCATCTTCTCGGATTGACCAATAAAATTCTAAAGGTTCATGTAAACATAATCGAAAAACAGAATCGAAATTTTTTATTTAGAAAAAAATGAAAGCCAAACAACATCGTATGACTTTCTTTGGCCCACCTTGTATTTATAGGACTAAAACGTAAACTGGTGCTCAAGCGTATCAAATAAGAAATTTTTAGAAGTTCAAAATACCTTTTATTAATAAACTTTTTTTTATAAATAAACAATATGTTTTTTCGAGCTTAAGGTCAAAAAAAAATATTCTTTATTTGTTTTAATTTGTTTTTTTTTGCATATTTTTGTAATTGAATCTTCGCTTATGCGAACTAACAATAAGTATTCAAATCCGAAGACTAAGTATAAATTATATTAATCCAGCCAGTGGCAGAATAACATTTAAGTTCTCATAATAAAGTAAATTAATTTAAATGGTTTCATCTAAGCGCAAAAATATCCCTTTTTTTAAGAGGAATGCGTCCGATATATTGCAAGATGTTTCGAGCGAACGGACTTATTTAAATACTTGTTCATATTATTTAGGATTTCACATTTTAAAAATGGAACTTGTAGATCTTTGTGGATGTTGATGCTTTTAGTATAACAAGGATCACCAGCTTTCATTCCTAAGATTTTGTTCTGACGTAACTTTTTCTATGTTGGATGCTTAAACAGTGCCCCATAACTGAATTTCGTAGCACCAAAATTGCTTTTAAAATCGCGTTGTAGAGCCAAAGTTTACAATTAATCAATGATCTTGGCTGTTTTAAGTCTAATTTGTGTCAACTTCTCATCTATATGGGACTTTCAAGTGAGGCGGTGATACAAGATATTTGGTCTTAAAACTTTAACGCACCATATGGTTGTTAATAAGGATTATGAAGCAGATTTCTTTGCGTAAAGTAAATGTATTGTGGGTTTTCTATTTGGGATGCGTGGATTTTCAGTTACTTTAAGGCCTCTTTAGAGTCTTTAATAATAATGAGAAAAGCGATGGTACCAGTAAATATCGCCGCGCTTACAGGATTGTTGGTTGATATGTCTGTTTTGTGAAACAAGTACAGAAATGGACCTAATATACTACCTTGTGGTACACCAACCCCTATTGGTTAAAAACTGCTTCAGTGATTTCCGTCTTTTACGATATGTTCTCGATTGGTTATATTTTTTCACTAGTTTACTATATATCATATCAATCATTCTGTGTGGAGAGAAAAAGGGTTGGTGCTTATTCGTGCCGTCTCCCATGGCATTGCACCTGCCTAATAATTAACGTATTAAGAGACTGATTACGAAAACACCAGTTTATCAACAAATTAGAAGAAGTTAATAAAAAAACAATGGTTTATTTTAACAGCAAAAATTAAATGCAAAAATAAAAACAAAAAATAAAATATGTTTAACATATAAAAAAGGAATATGTTTTAGTTAAAAAGTGTGTAGTTTCAAACATAAAAGTTCTATTTGACCATAAATAAAATGTTTGCCATAATCACCAACATCATTTAGGTGCTGTTGTTCCTGTTATTAAAGACAATAATTACTCATATATTGGCTGTAAAAATGAAATATAAAATCTGTTAAATAGGTAAGAACATTATACGAGTATAGTCTAATTTTAAATACCCTGCAGTTAAAAAGCCTAAAAACATTATAAACACATTGAGAGGTTAAAAAGGAGGGAAAAAGGTTTTTTTTTTCTAAGAACTTAGTTTTTTGTACAAATTGCATTTGCGAATTTTTAATAAATTCAAATTTTTTACAAGCGATTTGACTGACCTATTTACTCAATCTTTTTAAAAAAGTTGTTGTTCAGGAAAAGACACCTTTAACTTGCTTCAGTTGCTTTCTTAGTCCACACTTTACTCTTGTTATGGTCGGTTTTTCCATCTCGTTAACAAATAATGTAGACTAATGTTAAGTGCAAGAACATTGCTGTTGTTTTTTTTGTGACTTTGTTGCCAAATAATATCATCTTTAGGTTCAAGCATACAAAATAAAAAAAAATTTGTCTTGCTGTTGTCGTTCTAATGCTACAGGTGTTAATCTTATTGATATTGTTGCATTCACTTTCAGGTAAATGGCTGCTAGAGAGCTGAAAACATCGTTGTTGTTGTTGTTACTTAACAACTGGAGATGTTCTTGTAACTTACTCTTATTACATGCCTTACGGTGTGGAAATTTATTATCATTTTAAAATGGAGGAAGTAATCTGTTCCAAAACTAAAAATTTGTTGTAGTTGCAGCAAGAGCAAATGACAGTAACTTAAAAAAAATATTAAATGTTTTCTTAAGTCTGTTGTTTTGTTCCTGTGTTCACAACTTGCAAGCTTACATAGTTCATACAACTTTGCGATGGACAGTGCTTTAGGTCTTTAGTGAAAACTAATAACAATTTTGGGTTTTTTTGAATAAAGATCGATAAATGTTTTAAATACTCTGTTCTTTTTTTCATAAACTTCTATTGTAAACAATAATTTTTTACTTATGATTTTTCATAAACTTTCATTCTTTCATTCAAATTTATGTTTTTGAATAATTAAAAAATTTTTTTTTTTATAAAATTACTGAAGACTTGTTAATTTTTAATTTATTGTTGAACTAATTGATTTTAATACAAATTTTTTTTGCCTTTTTATTTGGCTTAAGTTTATATAATTTCTTTTTATTAGAAAAAATTAATATTTTCCGTTAATCTTGAAAGAAACTTTAATTAGAAAAAAAAAACAGATTTTTCTACCGATTCTAGCCAAGTAGAATGCATTTTCGAAAGCAGCTACGGAATTTCATCATCAGTACTCTTTGAACGGTAGTAGTGTCTTTTGGTTGTAAACATCACTTATTTTACTTACATGTAACAGGGAAAAGGAAACGGCATGATTGTTTTTCCTTCTTTCTTTTTTATTCTAAACACTTTTAATTTTAAAATTGGGGAAAAGATGGCTAGTCGATTTATCAGCGCTTCCTGAACTTTGATTAAAAGAATACATGGACACCCAGGCGGATGGATGGAAGGACGTTCACACGTATTTGCTTAAGTAGACTCATTAAGTAATTCTGAATCGACCCGTGCATTTAAAAGTGGATCTTATAACATTATTTTTAAGCGTTACATATATCTGACCAAACGCATAATACCCCTAGTAAGTGGGTATAAAAAGCTTTTTCTGGCAATGGTTTCAACATTACTTTCTGAAAAACGGATTTCAACAGGAAGTGTCAAATTTACTAATTTTTGCGTGCAGGTCTTTATAAAAGTTTGAAACTCTGCAATAATTTACAATATTTTTTTGTTTCTTTTTGCTTTGTACAAAGCCTAAATTGGTGACGTCTTAATGTCGATAAGATGTTAGAGGAACCCTCTAAAATAATCGGGTGCCTTTTAGTTCATTCTTGAAAAAAAAAATTACTAACTGCTGAATTAAGTTGCAATCTTAAATTTAGGGAAATTTAAAATTTGTTAAATAGTTTTGTTTCCCCAAAAAAAAAAAAACCGCTTCTTTGAGTTACTTTTCTCATTGTTTAATGTTTGCGCAAGTAGCTTTTATTGGCAAAAACCTTTAGGCATTTATTGTACTAGAAATATCATGTGTTTGCCTTGGTTTCAAACTAGGGTTAAGGCTTTAGAACCTTAAGGCAAAATTTTAACTTCTAACCTAAATTTTATTATACCCCTTTTTAAATATTTTTTTTATATGAAACACTGTGGGTCACTTTTAAGTCAAAGCAAATACCAAATTGCCTCGTTTATTTCAATTGAAACAAAATATATCCACAATATAATTTTGGTCTAATAAAATCAACTGTTACTTTTTTTTCTATTACCAATGAAATGAAATTGTGTGATATTTCCTTAACATAATCAAATAGAATTGCAACAAGTTAACAATAACGAAAAGCTTTATTTTACGTCTCGCATTTATTGGCGCACATCATCTATTAAAAAAAAACAAACAAACTATATTTTTGGTTTGATTTCTGTATATTGCCCATTTGTTCAGTTCTCTATCTTACATTCCTTGGATTGTACCGCAGCACCTTTCAGATATAAAATTGTTAATTTCTAATGAAATTTTATGTTATTTTGTTATTGATTTCAGCACTTGTACTTTGTATTTTTGTAATGGCCATAACGTTAATTTTTATTAGCTTTTTGCTTTTGTTATTTACTTTGTTTGTTTAATTTATCGCCATCTACTTTTATCGTCGATTAATAAAAAAATTGTCTAATTTTTAATCGATGTGGGTCATATTGAAATGTTAAGTGTTTTTCTTTAATTTTTTACATTAATGGAGCGGCGATAGTAAAAAATTGCAAAAAAATAGGGAAAAAAGAATGAAGGTAACTTTAAGCTTAACAAAATTGTAATAAAAATTTTTGGCCAATGGGAAAAAGCACCACAAGAGAAAAAAATTTTTGTTTCTGTTATTTTTTTGTTTACTTTTATTAAAAGTTTTTAATGTAATTTAAATGTTCTTGGTAACAATAGTTGATCGTCTATTGTAACCAAGACATAACATAAGCTTCCATATAAATATATTTTTAAATATTAATTCTTATCGGTTCTTTTTTAAAACTTTGATGACAACAAAAGAAATGCCATATAAGTGCAACTAACTTTTACATTTGCAAAAGCTTGTAATTTTATGACAGACTACCACTCCGTAAAGGTTAATAAATATTTATTTAAAAAAATTTACTGAAAAATTTGTTAAACTTAAAATTCACGTTTAAAGTAGTCTTTTCTGTTATTTACACTTTGCCCTTTGAGTTATGTCTTCGTATACTCGTTATTAATTAATAATAATGCTCATACGCACAATAAGAGTACTTCCCAATTGCAACATTAAAATATTGATGTAATATTAATCCAATACATTTTGATTGTTTTAATGTAAAACCGTTATAAATTCTTTTAAAATTATGACTGAAGTTTATTAAATGTTAACAATTATTACATTTTAGTATATGTTTTTACAATAAAAAATAATGTTCCCTTATGAAAATATTATTCGATTTCGCGGATGCTTTTTGAACGAGTCCTCTACAGTAACAGTTTCTCATCAGTAAACATAATTTTCTGTAGCCTGTATTGCTTTACTGAAGAATTATTGCTTTTACTTTCGTGTGCTCTTGTGTTTTAGAGTCATGCGTCTTTTGTAAGCTCGAATCCTCAAGTCATACTTAATGATGCTAGAAAGGAATATCTTCCAAATATTTACCTACCGAGATAATATTTACTGCTTTCGAAGTGAGTTTCAAAAAATTTAATCATGCACAGCTTTAAATGCTCTTGGAGTTCACACAGAGTGAAAACAGACAGAGGGTGGACGTTATGTTACTGTCACAGTATCCGCCAACAGTTTTACTGCACGATAAGCAAAACTACTTTTCGATAAATGTCTTCAATTTTCATTTCACATAATTAAGGTCAACTACGAAAATAAGGTTTTCAATATCTCCATATTTTTTAAAAATAAGCAACGCTTGGCAAAATCTTTTTGCACAAAAACTAATACTTATAGTTTTCAAAAAACTGTCAAAGTTAAGATAATATGTCCAGGGGATTAACACTACGATTAATAATGCGTTTGTGAAGAATCTTGTAACGCCTAAAATTATTAGCCCAGTTTTAAGTATGCCGGCTGATTTAAAATCACTCCTTGAGTCGATTTTTGCACCTCCGTCATCTGCGTCTACCTGTCCGCCCGACTGTGTGTCCCTGTATTCTTGTAAACAAGCTACAGGTCGCAATTTGGAAGATATATTGATGAATTTTGGTTTAGATGGGGTCTTTGGCACTGGCACGAAGCCGATTGATTTTTGGTGGCGATCGGTCCAATTTCGACAAAGTCTCCAGACGTAATATTTCTTATAACTATTAATTTTAATTTTTCTTTTTCTTATAATATTTTCTATTTATTCATTTTTAGGCACAGGGTGTCCGCCGGCAAGGTATACTACTTTGTTTGCTTTTAATTTTTGATTAAATGAAAAAGAATTAATTTTGTATTGATAAATGTTTTATATAATGTCAGCAATTATGTAGGAAATATAATATCGGAAAATGTCCGCCTCTGTTAATCTCACAAATGCGAGCCCTTTAGGAATATCTTTTATTGTATTGCACATTTCACGCGGTAATTCAATAATTTCATCACATTTTTTTTTATTTGAGTTTCTACAGCGTTTCTGGTTTCTTTGCAAAAACCTTGTTTTTCAGATATCATCACAAAAAAAGTCCAGAGCAGTCAAATCAGGCGACCGTGGAGGCCAATCAACATCACCATTTCATGAAATAACTTGCTGTGGAAAGAGGTCTTGCAGTAATTCCCTTGTAGTCCTGGGTGTATGCGATGTGGTACCGTAGTGTTGATACCACTTGCTACCCAAGGAAAGCAGTTGTGGTATTAAAAACTTTTCAATCATATCACGACATCATTCCCCATTGACGGCGTTTTCAGTTTCAAAATAATATGGTCCAATGATTCCTCCTGACCAAATTGCACACCAGACTGTCTTTTAAATGGATGCAAACATCACTGATGAATACTTTGAGGGTTTTCTATTACCCAGAACCGACTATTCTGTTTATTCACATATCCTTTCAACTGAAAATATGCCTCGTCATTCAATATGATTTTTTTAATGAAAATCGATGATTGATTTTGATTAAATATTTTTACGATTGAAACACCTTGGTGTACCGAATATTTTTCCATAATAAATTTGCCACGTCGCTACTTTGCGACTGCCGAACATAAACTGTCCAGACTTTTGTTCGGCAGTCGTGAAGTATCGACGTGGTAAATTTATTATTGAAAAATATTCGGCAAACCAACGTGTTTCAAAAGTTTGCCGAAATGGCGGCAAAAGAAAGTAGTATAACTTGCCTGCGGACATCCTGTATATTATTAAAATTTTAATAGATAAAAATGGATTTTTTATAAAACAATATCGAATAGAAAGTTGCTGACGAGAAATCATAGCTGCATATTATTCGGCTTGTATCGGATTTACTTACTTTTTAATAAAAAAATTAGTAATGAACTAAAAGCCAAATAAATAAAAATTATTAAAAAAAAACAGTTTTACAAGACTTACAGGTCTACAGTTATTTGGTTCCTTATAGTCCATTTAAAACCAAATGAGAGAGTGATGTGAAAACAATCCTTCCCAAATGACAACCTTAACTAGTGAGGACTTAGGGCCTACTGCTTTCGTTAACGATATTCTGTCTTCCGACCATAAGTGGTAAAATGCTATTGGTCGTCACAGGGTGAAACTCCGCTGCAAAATCGCATGCCTAATGATGCCATTGGCAGTCTTATAACTAAAATCAGTTTTTTTTTCTCATCACTCAATTGTCTAAAGTCCTTGTGATTACAGAAATTACTAGTGATAAATGTTAGTGGAATAAGAACAGGAGAACAGAGGGTTGTATGTGGATTTTATTCAGTCAAACGATATAGAATATGAATATAGTTCCAGTATTAAAATTATAGTTAAAGTTTGTTTATATAAAACATTTCACTTACAGTAGTATCGAATAGAAAGAGTGCTGACGAGAAATCGTAGCTGATTTAAAAAATTAACAACACTCGGCTAGTATCAAAATTACAAAAAAATTTCCCTTCTTAGGCACCATAATTCCTAAAGTGAAATAAAATAAAATTAAATTTTTATAAATAAATAAGTTTTAAGTTTTCCTCTGTTATTGCTGCTCTATTTTGAAATCATGAATACATTTAATGCTCTAAGCACAACTGGGACGAACGACGGATTTTAGTTGCAAAAAATCGCCTTAGAAAATAAAACACAAACAGTGCGTCGACTAAAATACGTCATGCGTAATGAACTCTACCATAGGTTTATTACTATTTCTTATGCCAACGAACGACAAATAATTAGGAACAGAGTGATCATTTTTTTTAATTTTTTTATGATATTATTAAATAACGTAACTCTTTATATTGAGAATTATTTTCACTTTTTATTTATTGCATGTAATACACTTAAGGCCTTATAAAACGCAACGCATAGTTACAAAAGCAATTGTATGAAAAAAACTTAAATTTAAAAAACTTTAAATTAATATCCTTTTTAAATTAGTGCTTCTTTTTTAAGAAATATGGTCACTCCATCACAGTTGTTTTATTCGTTCTAAATGTGTTGCAGTTGACAAATTTATGCAGCGAGTTTCAACAGACGAGTTTGTCGTGTAGGGCGAAATTCGCCATTCGTGCCAGTTATGTTTAGAGCACAACTCTTTAAATAAAAACAATATTTGGCTTATAATCTTTTTTTATTACTACTGGCAGCACTATTTTCCTTTGTAAATGTTTTACATTTTTGTCTTCGCTGTTTGCCAACTCGTAGTCGTAAAATAGTGAAAACATTGAAATTAATAGACTTTAATTACATTTAATTATAGTTCTTTAGTAAAGATGGCAGAGAAAAACAATATTTATGACAACATAAATATGTATGTGTATTACTAAGTCATATGTATGTGTTTTGAAAGCCGCACACACACACACGCACAAACATCTTAACAATATTTATGTACGAGTATGGATGTGGAAATGGAATTGAGTCAAATCATGCCTGGAGTGGAATACAAATAAGTCAAAGTGTTTGCTGTTTGGATTTTTATTGCAGGCAGGCACCTGTTGTCTAGTGTTTGATATTTTTGTGCTCTACAGACAAATTCACTTTACCTCTTGGTACTTTATGAACAGTTAGTTTTTGTAATCCTTGCAAGTGATTTATGTATAAGACATAAATTAGTCATTTACTTTTTTGTTTCTCTTTCAATTAATAATTAAAATTGTAACAAAACTAACGATTCCAATATAAATTTTTATTTAATTGTTTTTGGATATAAATTATGATGGTTTAAGTGAATTTTAATAGATTTATATTTTGTGCTTATTTAACAAAAAAGCCACTACAAATCATTACTTTTCAAGTTTTATGTTTCTGATTTATATTTATTTATTTTGGAGATTTATTATTTAAACATAAATTAATTGTTTTTGAAATATGTAGTAACTTAAAATGCCAAGATGATAAAAATAAATCAGTGGTTTTTCGATATTCAAGTAACATAATGATATAATACATGCCAGTGCATATGTCCTTGATGCTACCGTGTAGGAACTGAATAAGGAGTTATAAAAATTTAACAAATATTTTTTTTATAAAAAAAAAATAAATTGCTTATGTGTTTATAACATGGACTACAAAGTAAAATATTTTTTTGGGCCTTCAAAGTTTTTTTAAAGATTCTAGTTTTCTAGACATTTTTTAGACACAATTTGAAATTACTCGATATATCTTCTATTATGCAATTCTGTAAGCTATATCACTGTTGTGCTATAATGTATTGAAAAACCTCGGAACCAAAAGAACAGATTCTACAGTTGTCTTGGTTAAAGTCAGACAATGTCGATGGAAGCTTATAATGGTTAGCGATTAGGTGACGTTTGTGACCCATATGCCCTTAAGTTAAAATTAAGACATACATACTGGGTTGATCATAAAGTAAAATCCAAACTAGTTGTAGCTAAAAGTGTTCATTCCTTGATTTGGGGGTAATCATGTTAAAAAGCGTTAAAAGAAGCAAAAGTCTTCGTGCCAAAAAACTAATTTGCATTAAATAAAATATGTTCAAATTGTTACCTGTAGTGCGATTCAGTAACTTTTAACGATTCGACAATCGTCATATTTATTGACAGAAATTATTGTTTGCTGCTACGGTTAGGTGATTCACTAAGACGTTTTTAACGATAGTGGTCAAGTTGATTTTTGTTTGTATTTTATTAGTTGTAAAATAAATTTTAACAAAGCGAAAATCATAAATATAGTAAAAATAATATAAAATATACAAAATAATCTTTTGTCGATACAACTAACAACACAAAAATTATTGCCGTTAAATTATCAAGTATAACGATTGTAAAAATTGCTAAAAAGTTTTGCTGTTTACTTAACAATAACAGCTGACTTTAACGGAAGTGAATATCGTTAAAAACTTTACTAAATCGCAAAATCGTTATATTTATTGTTAACTAATTTAAACGATACGAATATCGTTAAAATAAGTTACTGAATCGCACTACTGATGTGTATTACACATCCAATCGAAAGAATGTATCGATATTGTTAAATCAACTTAGAAAGTGAGTCTAAAACGATTGGTAACATGAAGGTTGATGTTGCTACATTATTAGTTTTTGGCGCTAAAAACATATGCAGAAATGCATAATATCCCTATTAGGTACGTGTTGTGGGTATAATGAAGGGGTTCGAAACTCGGACTTTTAGGAGGAAAAAATATGTCATATATGGAATAACCAATAAGCTAATATCTCAAAACTATTCACAATAGAAACGCAATTTAAAAATGTATCTTATATTGCTTAAAAAATTAGCGGATCAGAGGTTCAAGAGAGAAAGAAATATTCCCTGATACTGATTAGGTTCCATAACCCCTTGCTAAGATACAACCTTATTTTGTTTTGGACAGGTCTCAGAAATATTTGAATATTTTTTGGAAATATTGTAACATTTTTACTTAAAATGGTTAGAGGAGTATAAAAATAGTAGTAATTTTTGGATCCTCTAAAACCCCGGGTTTAACAAAGTTAGAAACGTAAATCAAATGGCGCCTTTAAAATTAAAATAGTTACCTATTTGCTACCTTTTGGAAATTTTAATCCTTATGGCGGAAAATGGGCAGAAACCATTTTATTGGTACTTTAAAACTCAGTTTGGCAACTTTTGTACTTATTAAAAGAGAAATATAATTCAAATTGCCTTGGCAAGGCATTTTTAGTAATCTTTCGAAATGTTAAACACAAATTAGAAAAAAAAATTATTTTTTTGTAATTTTTAAAACTTTTAAACCATTAAAAGCAAAAACACAATTTTAATTATATTTATATGGTCTTAAAAAACGAACATATTTTGGTACTTTTTTTCAGTTTGGTCCCACTTGGAGTCTAAAGTATAGTAAATAATATGGGTCGTATGAAAAAAAAATTTTATTTTACAGTACACTTCAAATACTGTCTGTGAAAATTTCGTTTTTAAAACATTTTGTTAAATTTAAAATTTTTTTTGGATACGAGCCTATATCTATCTTGGAACTTTTTTGAAAGTCATTTGCAATGAAATGTTTAAGGAGAAGTATGGACGCCCATTGCAGGCGGAAGTCAACTGATTTGATAAAGAGCACTTTTTTGTATTTTTTGTTATTATGGTTCTTGTTACATTGAATATTAGGGTTAAAAAAATGTACTTTTTTTTTCTCTGGTAGTTTCTCGCATAGTTTTGAGATTTTGAAATCTTGTTTTGAGCTGAGTCAGAGCTCCTCAAAACATATTAAAAAATTTTTGAGAATTTATTTTCTGAATCAAATATTTTCTTTACAAGAATACAGACGGACGGAAAGGCTTAAGTCGACTCATGAAGTGATTTTAATCTGATCGCTCTAAATAAACGTGGTTCTTCGCTCTAATTGAATTTGGCTCTTAGACTATTAAAACTGCAAAGCGTACTTATTTCTCACTTTCCAAAAATCCAAAATTTAAAAGAAAAATCGTAAGATGAAATCAAAATTACAACAAATCATGAACTTTTTTAAAGGATCCCAGCAAAAACATTACATTTTTTTTACTTACTTCTTACAAATTTCTTACTTTTTACTACTATTACATACCATCTGTATTACTTATCAGCTGTTAGATAATGAGTTATTTTTTATCTAAAATTTAGGCAGATAGTGTTAGTTTTAGAATATTATGTTTTATTTGAGTTTAATATTTTAAGCCAGTTTTAACCAAAACATCAAAGAAAAACACTTTACATGCTATAATGACCGTACTCACCGTACTTTTGACACCGCTATGGCTTAATTTAAGTAAAGTTTACTTAGATTATTTTTTGGGTGAACAAAAAAATAACAAGCAGGACCCATATTTCCATTTCCTTGCCATATTTTTTTCTTGAAATCCTCTTAAGTTTCCAAGCCCGTTCTTGATATGAATTCCTACCAAATATTTCTGCTTCAATAGAGAGTTAAAATTTGAACACCAATGTTCGTATATCTAAGATATCCAAAACAAAGCTGCGACGTTCCATATTTCTGTTTTCAGATCAAAGATCAAAGGATTTAAAAAATCCACAGGATAAAAACTTAACAAATATTTTTTAATTTTGTCATATACAACAAAATTACTTTTGCCTTACGATATGTACTTCCTCTTTTTAACAGCTTGTTGTTATTTTTTAAAGAATAATTGTGTTCAGTTAATCATTTACTCTAAGACAAAAAGTTTAAAAAAGCCAAAGCTACCTTTTTGTTACCCAGTTATTAAAGTAAGAACGTTGAACATTTTCTATAAAACAAAAAAAATAGTTTTGGCTTTTTATGAACACGACTTTAAATAGAGTCGATGTATTAAATTTATACAGCAAATGCAATTTATATAAATATTCAAACTTACTTTTAAGCCCGCTAATTTATACGCATCTGTAATATGTAAAAGTAAATAGAAATTTTTATAAGAAATTTTCCATTTAATTCCATTAAAAATTTAGTGATAAGATAAAAGCATTTACAACATGTTTTGCAAAAATTACAGCAAAAAAAAACAAACAACTGCCCAGAAACAATGAAAAGCTTCTTAAGTTTCAATGTTAAAAGTAACTAAAGAAAAATAGAAGAAAAAGAAAAATTTGTGTTAAACGCTACCAAAACGATAAAGATCTTTAAGTGGTTAACTGCTGCATACCACTCTACTGATAAGCGAAAAAAATCAACCTGTTTCCACACAATGAAAAAATTTAACACCACATTAGCAACAAGTTAAAAACATTTACAAATAGTTGTTGGTGGAATTTGAAATGGTAAACCATGAACCTCATGCACTGTATTATGCAAATTATTTGAAAAGAGTTTAAAAAAAATTAGAAGAATCAAGCCAACGACTTATAAATATAAAGCATATCAAATCATACGATTTGGTTGTTGACAATATATATAATAATATTTGACCATTTAAAACAGATTGAGTATTAGAAACTCAAAATAACTAATATGATTTTTTGCCATTTATGACACATCCGACTAATTTTTTTCAATTTTTTCTTGTCAACTCAAATATCTACAATCTACAAGAATTTAGGATTAAGGAAGTGATTTTAAGTCAATCTAGCAATGGTACTTATACTATGAAGCTAAAAAAAGAATTTATTTTTAAATAAGAAAAAAAAAAAAAACCAAAAATGGAATGGTCACCCTAAGGTATCTACGAGAAACTATTGACGTGACTGGTTCCTAAGGGTAGGGACTAGTTCTAGTTCTTCTACTTAACATGGAGTGAACATCTTTCTTAAACATATTGTTTTCACTGGAAAAAACAATAATACCTCAATACCGGTTCCAGACAAATCTTATTTGAGTTTCCTCTTCATTAGTTCCTTAAGATCCTGATATAGCTCCTTTGTACAAGGTGGACGAAAAGAAATCATCCTATTGAAAGATGATTTTTCTTACAAATGGCGACCAATTTTAACTCTGCTTTGACATCTGTGAACTAGACAGATGTAGAATGCAAGTAAACAAGCCACGGAGCGATAAACTCCCTAAAATGCCGGAGTAATCGCGTCATCCTTAATCTCGAGGCCGAAGTAGACGACTTTTCGACCACAATCATAATGAGCGATGAGGCTCACTTTCACCTTAGTGGGAACGTGAATAAGCAAAACTATCGCTTCTGGGGCACCGAAAATCCACGAATGATGCACAAAGGGCCTTTACACCCGCTCAAAGAGACTGTATAGTGCGCTGATCACGCTGAAGGGGACATCGGGTCATTTTTTTCAGAGACGACGCTGGTCAAACGACAACAGTGGACTGCCGCAATTGAACGAATTAGAACTGGAGGACATGTGGTTCCAACAAGACGGAGCGACGCAGACACAGTGTGCGAGCTACAACCAATATTCTGAAGGCGGCGTTCGCGGGTCACCTCATCTCTTGTTTTGGTAATTAACACTGGCACGCAAGATCACCCTATTTACCCGTTCAAGACTTTTTTGTGGAGTTTATTGAAATCCCGTGCTCACGTAAAGAAGCCAAAGATCCTGGAAACTTTCAAGAACTACATTCAACACAATAGCGAGAAACTGTCGCCCAAAGTTCTCACTGAAGTGATGAAAAATACCATAAAACCAGCCCGTATAACAATCAATTGCGACGTGCTAGTAACTTGTGAGATAATTTTTATGATGATTGACGTAAGGACTTAAGATCCTGTCAGTCCATCTGTCCGTGTGTGTTTGTCTGTGTGCCTGTTGAAATCAAGTTCCCGGAGCCAAAAAAAGTCTTACACGTTTTGGTATCACTACTGCTTTAAGATAAGCAAAATCGGTTCACTATTGATCGTAATATAAATAGAAACTGAAAATACCCCATTTTTTAGGGAAAAATCCGTACATATGTCTTAAAAATATTTTTAAGGAAATTATTTTTGTATTCAAGCAATATATGATCAGGGAAATTTTTTCATGGTTCCCTTTTTAAGAACCAAAATTAACATTTTAACCTTCATAAGGTCCTTAAAATTACTTACGTTAACGTTCTTTGGGTCAAATTTAACCCAAAGAGAAAATTCCATATATAGGTAAAAATTTTCTTGTTTTATGTGTGTTATTAAAGTCTACATATTATTTCTAGCTATTTTTAGTATATGTTAGGTTTATTTTTTATAAAAATTTTCGGAAATCATTAGAGTGCCTTAAATGTATAAAAGTATGCACTTCAAATTTTCGAATATTTCTTGTGGTAATAAATTTTTGTCCCAATTGACATGATATAAAAAAATTTCCGCAGTCAAATTATGACCATTCAGACGAACTGTCAAATCAAAAACTACACGCATACCTTGTGTTTTTTCAGGTATAGCTCCTTTTTTTGCCTGTATATGTTTGAAAATTCCAGGCATAACTTGTAGCGCGATCGCAAAGTACCCAAAATTTTGTACCATATTTAGCGGGTTTTAATGGTATTTATTAACGTAGTGGACATCTTCCTCTAAATACGACTAGCTGCTCATCCATAGTAACACTTTGAGATGGATTGTAAAGGTTTGTTGATATGTCAATCCGTTGATTCCACAATTCACGAATTGGTGCAAACTTATTTAAAATTATTCATTGAATGCGAGTATCCCTGAGGTCAAATCTTATTACTCCTGCAAGATTTTTTAATGTTTTCAATGTCATAATTGCCCTAAAGATCGATCTACCTTTCTTAGAATCCCTCAAACTTTCCAAAATTTCACTTTTTGACCTGTACACTTCAGGTAACAAAAGTGTTTCAATAAATGCAAAAAATTCTGTGTCATCAACATCAGCCCGATCATTACCATAAACACGTTTACCTTCATTATTGGTATATTTCAAAATTATGTTTATTACGGGGGGTGGAAAAAATAACTGAAAACTGGAAATCTCTTCCTTTGTAATTCTTGAACAAGAATATCGGGTGAAGCCCAGTAACATGCTGACAGTGTTTTTTGTTCGGACTCTTCCATATCTTTTTATAAAAAATTTCTTGAAACATTTTATTTCACCGTGTTTTAATATCATCGCCTGAGAAGGCACAATCTCACTTTCATTCTCACTAGAACTCTCAGATAGCTCGGGATATATCAGTTGATCTTCACTTTCTACACAAATTTCTTCCTTGTCTTACGAAGCATTTTTATCCATTCATTTGTACACGAGAAAAAACAGAGACCACAATTTCAAATTTTGAAACGTTTTAGTTTATTTGTCCCGTGTTTATTTGTTGAACGATAATTATTACAGCGTAATCAAACAACAACAACACGTTAGTTTCGTATAGCAAAAGTAAAAAAAATATCCCGGTGATCCCCCGTTTTCATTACTACTAGTGTAAAGAGAGCACAAAAGACAGATACGTTATAGTTTAGTGGTGCCAAAGCTCAATATATAAGAAAATTGAAATAAATTGGTACTAAAGCTTATTTATGTCACACAATGTGCTGTTTAGCAATGCAGAAACTCAAGCTTTTTACTCTAGGTCAAATTTGACCCGAAGACCTTAAGTGTAAAAAATTCAATAAATATTTTTTTTGCAAAAATATTTCTTTAAAAATCTTTAAAATCTGTTTAGATTTGTAAATAAATAAAAGTCATAAAATATCAAAAAATAAATGCAGTAATCTTCAGAAAAAAATAACATTTTTTCGTAAAATGGGTCAAAATTGACCCAAAGACCTTATAAAGGTTAAATATATATTTTATCAGAAACTTTATAACCAACTAACAGTAATCGCTCTCAAGCAAACTGTGGAACAGAATGTGCCTTAATATATAGATATTCACGAAATTTAAACCATTAATGCCAATTTACATGCCAAAATATGCGTTAAATGAAAATCTCTATCCTGGCCATGGAGCACTTGATTACTAAGCTGAACAAGCAACTAAAGCTTTAAGTAGTGGAGCATAAGACGATACAAAAAATTAACTAAAATATTTCTAACAAACTTAGTTATAAGTTTAGTGTTAAAAAAACATCCCACTATTAGTTAAAACTGCAAAGAAAAATGCTACGAAGTGAAAGCCCAACATATAAGGATTTAGTTAAAAGTCTGCTAAAAATGCATTTCATTTATAGTGGAAGCAGAAGCAAATAACTGAAAAACACACATTTTTATCTTAAATCATCTTGTAATCATTACTTATAAGTGCTGTTATCTACAAAATGAAAATACTTTGGACTAAAAATGAAATACTTTTAGCTTCGGAAACTAAAACAGAAATATTAAATTAAACAAAAAAAAGTACCAGTACCAAGCAGCATTTTAAGATACGCGGTGCGATAGAAAATTCCTTTAAGGTTTTAAGAATATAAATTTTTTATAAATTAAATTAAATCGAGAAACTGCAATCATCGTAATATATTTTAAATAAATTGTTTATTGTAATAATAGGGGTTTTAATTTTGAATAGTTTTTTTGCATTTATTTTATTTTTTCTTTGCGCCTAACACGTTAGAAATAATTGAAAAAAAATATTGTTTAAATATTCACTATCTTAATGCTCGTTGACACCGTCGCACATTGAGGTGAATGGAATAGAAAGTGGCGATTAGTTCATAAGAGTCGTACTTTTGAAATGTTATTATTTTTTATTAATGGATATTAATAAATACATTAAAACCAGCATTAAAAAAAATTTTTGAAAAATTTTTTTTTACCTTTTTAATACATTGGAAAATATGGTTGTATTTGACTTTTTCTGCTTTAACTTTTGAAAGAAAAACGATAAATAAGTAATTTAAGCTGTTAATTAGAGCATCCTTTATGTGCTTTTTGAAACAATATTTTTTTAAATAAAAAGAATTAATATTTAATATGTATTTATATTTGCAAAATTAATAATAAAAAATCGCCACTTTCTATACCATTCACATCAATGTGCGTCCCACCAGATTGCTTAAATATTCAATTCCTACTGATCAGTAAAAAATGTTTCCTTTTAAGTGATCTAAAGAGAAGCCGTAAGCCCATAAAACAAACCTTTTGTCTATACCGTAATACCTTTGGTTTTAAAGAATTTAGGAAATCTTTGATACCGTGACATGATATTAAAGATAATATTGAAAAATGGGAGTATCAAGCAAATTAATTTGTCTTATTTTTTTACACGCAGTGTGCCAAATGTCACATACGACTTATGCCACTTTAAAAAAATATAGTAATCAATACATATTTCGAAGGACAAAAATATATAAAAATTTAATGCAAGTATAAATTTAGTTTCAAAGCGTGGAACCTTTTAAGAAGGTGATAAAACTTCTCTATGTGGCTGCTTCAGAAAAATTGTACAAATATTTTGGCAAAATTTTAAATAAGAACCTAAGAAAACCAAAAAATAAAAACCTTTAATCTAAGAAATCTGACACAACAAATATTCTTAGGAAGCGGCATATGCCCACCAAGCAAAAAAATCTAGACGGGTGAACCTAGGAAAGCCGGATAAAAAGAAAAACCGGGAAGTACATGGATATATTTGGCAGGCGAAAAAGTCAAAGAAATTGGATGCATAAAAAACAAGTAACAGCGCTATATTCGGCTGTGCCGAATCTTATATACCCTTCACATTGGTCTTCTTATATACCCAGCAGAGTTATTTTGTACTGCAAATAATGTTAAAAAAAAACCCTTTTGCGAGCTTTAAAGTCCATAGAAAACTTTACAAAATTTTAACGTTCGTATGAATAATAGAAATAGATGAAGAAGGTTTGAGGTTGAGAGTTGTAAAAAGTTTTCGATATTATTCATATTAAAAGGTTAATAAAAGTTTTTAATTTTTATGGGATGTTTTAGTCCCCCTGCTCCTCCCCAACTTTTTTTCCATAATGTATGAATTATTTGATTATTACTTTTTGTAGAATATTCGAAATTGATAACTGTTTTAGTTTTCCAGATGTAGCGTATCAAAAATTTCATAGAAATTTTCTCTGCAAAGCGAAGGTCCTGTTGTCCAATTACTCTTTGTAGAATATTTGATGTCGATAGCTGTTATAGTTTCTGAGATATCGCTTATCGAAAGTTTCATAAAAATTGTTAATTTGTGTGGGAGCTACCCCTTGTTCACCCCCCACCAAAAAAAATTTTTTCTTTAAGGTGCTGGTCTTACTGTACAATCACTCTTTGTAGAAGATTTGAAGTCGATAGCTCTTATAGTTTCCAAGATATAGCGCATAAAATATTTCACCAAATTTGTGCAATTGTAGGAAAAATACTACTTCCCCTGATCCTATCTGAAAAAGACTTTTTCATTATTTAGGTCCCTACTTTAAGAGTTTATGGGCCAAGTTTTATGGCAAGGGTGATAATATTTACTAAGATATATGGGGATATATGCACGGATTTTGTCCTAAAAAAAATTGGTTATTGTGGGTTTTCGCTTATATCTCGGTCAATAGTGAACCTATTTCGCTGTTTTTAAATAGCGATTGTCTCCAGGATATTTCTAATAGTTTGACACAAATAACTGCTCCGTATCTATTAATTTGACTCCGGAAACTTGATATCAGCAGATGGACAGACGGGCATGGCTATATCAACTTCCCTATCTAGAAGGATCCAGAATATATATACTTTATGGGGTCGCAAATGAATTACTCTGTGAAGGGTATTATAAAGCCTAGCCAGAGATCAGAGGAAGTAAGTCCTGTAAAAATTTTTGTTGAATAAACTCAGTGCGACTAGATTTTAATTGAAAAGCTGCTGTTTTAATTGCGGTAAAACGATGAGGATATCTTGGTGGAATACTTGCTGGTGCACAAGTCTGTAAGTCTGCCAAAATCCTCGGTTTGTTTCTTGTGCTTTTTTATCTAATCCATTTTTGTGTGTTTCTTTAAACGTTTAACAAAGGAACTGAATTTATGGACCAATGTGATTTACAGCTTGGTATGTGCCGAGCACATGCTACTCCTTATTTAACTAAGACAACGTACCTAAGTCAAGAGGATAAATTTTCCTCGATCTAAATGGTTTTATATTTCACTTATAATAAAGAATCTTAACAATGTCTACAGGCTTTTGGGTCTCAATTTATTACCCAGCCTAAAAAAATTGTCATTTACTAGTTACGGCTTATTATTTTGGGTTTTTTTAAATGATTGACTCTACCAAGGAAGATGGAAATCTTGGTGACGGCTACGTCAACCAATAACCTTTGTATCATATAACAATTAAAAAATTTTTTATGTGCAGAATTTAGGATTGTGGAATCATTGACCCTTTTAGGTAAATACTACAGAGTGATAATTTTCGAATTGTTTAGTCATGTAAATCACTTTACAATGGAACTTTGTTACACTGGGGTATTTTTCTATAACTAAGCTTAGCTTTGCAGTTCATTTAAAACACTATCATATACCACACCTCAAAAATGCACTACTGTGCTGCCTAGCGTCAACAATAATATAGTGTTAAAACGTTCATGCTGTCACAACATCAGATGTGAAAATTGTTAGTATGTGAATAAGAAAGAGAGAATAAGCCAATGCAAGAATTGTGAACAAATTGACATATTGGACGAAAAAATTGACATATTAAACGCTTGAAAAACAAAAGTTTATTTTTATGTCCTTAAAATCTTAAATGCTTTTTTCTGTATTATTTATAAGTCCCTTTTCACTTATGAAACATTTAATCAATACTAAGAACAACACTCCTTGCCCCACAATACTTTTATATTTTAGCCAGACTACATGACAATAATTAAAAACCATCAAGACCCTAAATAAGCTTTTAAAATAACTTGTTATTATTCTGTCGTTCACATTGAGCGCCATTTTTCGTGTCATTTTTAAATTTCCTAAGACTAAAGAGAATTAGTAGACAAAATCAGAATAATTCAAGTTTAATCAAAAAGTTAGATTTTAATTTTTTACTTTATTGCAGCTTGTCTCGTTTGAATATAATGTACATAAAGGTGGATAAAAAATGCTACATTAAAAAGTAAGTTTTAAACAATTTTTTATATTACAGCTGTTGTTTTAATAGATATGTTATAAAACTTTTCTTTTATTAAAAAAAAAATCATTAATTTTCCTTCTAGTTTCACCCACGTGTGTTTGCTTTCCTTTAACAAAGTTAATCGACAAGAGTTATTTGCCAGACAATTCTAACATCTCCAACGCAAGTATATATATTTTTTATACTGCTGCTCGAGTTTTAGCCTATTTTTTTTCATCGCAGCAATTGGTGTTGGTTCATAGTTGTCTTTTTTTGTTTGTTGTTTGGCTCCTCTTTTCACTTTGTGCTATTTGGTTAAGGGGCTTTCTAACAGGATGCAAATTATTAAAACATTTCAAATAGCCAGCGATATCTCTTGTTAAGTTCAAGATAAAGACAGGCAATATTTCTTTAATACTAAAATCTGATACTGAAAAAAAAACAACCAATGTAGCTTTAAACAGCTTAAGGGTGTTATATGTAACAGGGTTTTGTTCTACATCCAACAAGTATTCATGAAGAAATACATGTGAATACATAGATTCCAAGAAAACTTTAACTGATCTCTCATGGAGATTTTTTGTAAAAAATATTTCTTGGAGTAAAATCTTCATATTTGTTTAATCCGTTTGTTATTTGGCTCATAAGCTACATAGTTAGGGTGACCATGTGTTCTGATTTCATTAACACGTGTACTGAGTTTACTCTTGGTGTATTGATGAAAAATTTGTTCAGTAAAATGTACTAATTAAAAAAAGTTCTAATTATTATGATTTTTAGGATAATTTAATTTTTTGATTCTTTTGCAGGCAAATATTTGCTGTTATTATTTGTCCTCTAGTTCATATATTTTTTTTATTTATTTAGAAAAAAATATCTTCTATTTAATTTTTTAAAAGCCAAATTTTCCTACCGATAATAGTCGAGTAGAATGCATTTTCGAAACCAGCTATGGAGTATCATTATCGGTACACTTTGAACGGTAGTAGTGTTGTTGGGTGTAATAATCAGGTGTTTAACTATCATGTTATCCGGAAAGGTAAACGGAGGTGTTTCATTTTGAAAGATTGAATAAAGAAAGCATATATTATTATTTCCTCTTCTAGAGTTATAGCAAATCTTGATAGTTCAATAATTTTTTAACAGCAGAAGGTTTATTAATTTTATTATGAATCTTTCAATTTTAGTTTTGAGTCAACTAATATCTTTCCAAAAGTAATAATTTTTTTTTTAAATTTATTTTCTGAATCAGATATTCTGAAAATTCGACCTCTTCTTTAGTTACAAGAATACAAAGCCATCCGGCTTTTATCAAAGGTTGCCTTTAGGCCATGAAAACTAAAAAGCCTACTCATTTTGATCCAAAAATAAATGGTTACCCTAGACATAGTAGGAATTTATGTTAAGACATTTGTTAAGTATTGGTTTCATTTGTTTATTCACCTTCAACTTCGAACAAATTAAATGTAATAAATAATGGCTACGAGTATTTGCAGAATAAAGATCTACCACTAATATATGTACGAATGTTCTACATAGCACACACATATCACAGACATGCATAGGATGTAAGTAAAACGACAATAACAGTAGCATTTCCTTAATGTCAAGACATGCCCGCCTGTTATGGATCGGTTCGTTATTTAAACAGTATTGGCTTGTGAAAATTTTTTTTTATCACATTTGATATTATAAATAACGACAATTTGTTTTATGGGATTCGCAACACGTGTTCTTTATTTATTTTGTACTTGATTTCAAGTAAATACTATCGATTTATGATTGTTACTTAAGAAATGATATCGAATTTTTCTAGTTAATAAAAATATTTACGATGCGCTCTTTGCTTATTGCCTCTGTCTCCATCTTTTTAAAAGGTTTTAAAAATATGACGCGGGTTTTGCTGCCCTATAAAAAAAAGAACAAAACTTTCTTTTTTATATTAGAAATTTCTAAAGAAACTTTTTACAAAACCGGGACTTTAAAAATGTGAAATGATTTTTAAAGCACTAAAATATGGATAAAGAAATGAGCCTTTTAGGATTCTATAAAATGCAACCGTATTTGTTTACACAGATCACTGCAATATATCACCTGATAATGAGATATTATGTTTAAGTAATTTCTACGGAAATCCAGCAAGCAAAAAATCTCGAACACGTGTTCCCACAATGCTTTGTATGTTTTACTTAGCTGTTCGCTGGATCCGATTTTAGTTACGGAATGGGGTTGTAAGCTCAAAGGAAAGGTAGGGATTTAAAAATTCTTAAATAGCCAAACATTTAAAAAATGCCAGTTAGAAATAGTCAGGTATGTGTATCTTTTAGTTGACATTGTGTCGATAAGAAACATAGGGCAGGTCATTTTATTTGGATGAGTCAGGTGCAATTGCTACAATGATGTATGAGCAGACTGTTTTCTACGACTGATTTTCTGGGGACTCCAATCACTATCTTCTTAAAAAAGTTTGTGACTTTTATTCGCACTAACAGCATTTTATTTGTGTTAAAATTTTTTTAAAAGTTTCCCAAAGACAATGGTTTAAGATTGTAATTTGCAAATTTATTCTAAGAAGCCTGCGAAGACAGGAGGAGTTGTAATGGGCTCTGAAAGTGCATTTTACCTGGCTGGTGTTTGGCAAATAAATTTTTTCACATAATTTTTCAATAAAAAATCTTAGCACAATAAAATTGAATCAATACACCTGATAAAAAAAACTAAAAAGAAAATTCAAAAATTTAAACTTGTTAAAAAATACTCTTAAAATATATCAAATTTTTGACATCCACTAAGAAGATCTGACTTCACTATAGAGTTAAATATTTTGAGCTTCACTATATGTACAATATTAAAAAATTTTCACAGGTTAATTAACATTACAAGTGCTTACCTTGTTTTTTTTTAAACATGCCAAACTATCTTTGCTATGGCCACGTTACCTGTCAATTGCAATTCCAGTGTAGCTGATGAGGTTCTACCTCCTTAAATAGTTTCCCACCAGTGTGAAAAGGGGTATTATTTTCGGTAAAATTGCGCATTTTTTGTTTGACGGAAATTTTTAAGTCAACAGTAAGGGCATAATAGAGAATGTTGCACACCTTGTGTTGTTTACTAGTACATAAGTGTGTGTAGGACAAATATTGTCAGCAGAATTAAGGTTTTCAAGATTATCATGAAAAACATCTTGTACAATATTAAACGAAAATGGCAAGAGCACACATCCCTTAGCGGAAAAACCCCTGGTTTATCTTCTCAGATAGTTCGTTTTCTTTCAATATTCTTCTTGTCGCATTATATCAATATAATTAATAACTTCTTGCAAATTGGTGCATGGTTGATTGTATCAAACGCCTTTCCAAAATCTACAAGAAGAAGATATAGTGGTATTCAACGGGCTGCTCCACTATTATTTCGAGACTGTTGACATGATCAAAACGGGACTTTCGATGGCAGAAAATGGTTTGTTCTTACCTTATACCAACACACAAAAAATAAACTAAGTAAACTTTACTTAAATCAAGCTATAGCGGTGTAAAACGTACGGTAAGTACGGTTTCTCTTAAATCAGGTACGAAATTTCTTACTCCAAGTAAAATTTTTCAAGTACGAATTTTTAACTTTTAGCCACATTTAAGCCAAAAAAAAAAATTGATTTAAGTTCGGAACCGTACTTGATGTAAGCGTGCAAAGGATTGATTAAATCCGTAAACGGGATTAACTCGAAAATGAGATGTTATTTTTTTGACTTATGGAGCTTTATTAAAGAAGAACAATTTTATATTTTAATTTTATTTAATAGATACTTAAGATTTTTAACTAAAAAATTTAAATTTTTGTACTTACCTTAGCTGAGATTCGAACCAGGGACTATCCGCATTGCAGCATAAGCAAGCTACCTCTAGGCCACCGAGACACTTTGTTTTCAAATGTAAAATAATATATTGAAACAACAAGCTTTTTTCTGCTTGATTTGTTGAAGCAATCGAAATAGGCTTGATTTAAGAAAATGTAAGTGCGGATCGTACTTAAAAATTTCAAGAAAGATTTTGGATAAACTCAATAATAAAATTATTGATTTTAGAAAGCGGATGTTCTTTCTGTGGAGAGATAATACATGACAAGACTTTTTCTGATGATATTCAAAAACCTGATACCCCTTCAGTCTCTTTCTCGGTCTACTTATAGGAACAATATTCTTCCATGAACCATTGCAATAGCTTAGTAGTTTATCCTTTGGTGTTGCTAGCTCCCCATTACCATATTTTAAGGGCTCTCTACCAAGGATAGAAGTCTTTGTTACGTTTACGTACAGTTCCATATAAATCTCGCTATCATTTGTTTCCGCACCCTTTTTTAAGCAGCAATGTTCTCTGTCCAAGGTGTTTTATCACGTCTTGCGATATTCTTTATAGTTTGGTTCAGATTTTAGTACTTCTCTTGACTTCACCCGAAGTGCCTAAGTCACTTTTTGCTGCTTTAGCCTTTTTTTACTCGTGTTTTTGACCATCAGCTGCTCAAGTCCAGCTATATTCAGAGAAAGCGATATAGCTTGGCATGGCGGTTTCCAATGCTTATGCGTATTTCTAGTTTTTTTTAGAATTAAATTTGACTCTTGAAGATGTTTTCTTTTTCCATATGGCCGCTGCTTTGATTTGAAATAAGCAAATGATAAAGTGATGATTACTGGCAATATTGGTTTCTTTCCTAATACGAAAGTTTAAAATTGAACTCCAACATTTCCGCCTGATAATGTTGTGATCAACTTGGTTTTCAGTTGCTTGGCCAGATAAAGTCCAAGTGCTTACTTACTCAGTTGGGTATTTATTACAACGCATTTCATTGGCCTTAAAAAAATGATTCTCCACGGACTTCGGCCTTTTGCGTTTCTTCTCCAATATCTGATATAAGGTTTGAAAAGGTTTTCCTAGACTTGGACTTTCTACCAGCCGTCCTCGTTTGCGTTTTTTTTTTGGGATCATATCCAAACAAGTATCTTTACTCATGACCAAGCCCGACGAGCTCCGTTAGCCCTTTCTCTACAGTAAAGAATGGTAGGACTATTACTGGTTATTTGATCTCCTGTTTTGGACCATTGCTCGCTATTTCCAAGTTGTCTTAAACGAGATGCGTGTAAAAGTGTTCTTCGATGTCTGATTTATAAAACTTTTTAACTACCATAGTAGAAGTGTATTAGAGATAAGCTTCGAAGCAAAATACCCCCTTTAACTTCAGAAAAAGGAATTATAAGTCTTATATAAACACAATTAGGAAAAGCGTTACGTATTTCAACTTGTTTAAAAATATTTGACAAAATTATAAATTTTTTCCTTAATTCCAGAGCTGCGAATTCCGGAATATACTGGCATGTTCCGTATAAATTAATTAAAATACCATTTTTTAGGTCATAATATAATTAAAAAAATATGATCTTAAAATATCCACAATTTGCTACACTTAGTCTACATTTTTTACCAAACAATCATTAACTTATTATGCTAAAGAGAAAATGCTAACAAACATCTCGTTAAAATAATAAAAAACCATCTTAAAAAGAAAACATTAAATTAAAAAATACTAACAATGACTGTCATATTTATTGCCATATTTAGCATAAATTATGCATATCTTTTTATATTTTAAGTATCCCTTTCATAAATCTTTTTTATGTGTTTAAAAAAACGAGTTGGAAAAAGTTGAAAAATTTATGGGTAGTGAAGCCGAAACTTATGATACTCTATAAGGCAGCTTAAGAAATTCTTGTGGAAAATTTGTATTTTAGCTATAAAATAAGATGAAAGATGATGTGTACATCAGAAAACATAAAAATTATTGATTTTTGGCCGTCAAATTATTAACAACTTCGAGATGTAAACAATTAAGTATTCAAATCTTTATTACAAATTAAAAAAAAATAGTCCAGCCAGCTATAAACTAAATTTTAGTTCTTAAATTTATATAAACATCAACTCTAATAGCCTATCTGAGGGCAACAGAGGAAGGACTCTCTAAACGAGTGTATCGACAATGTTGCAACATATTTTGCTCGAGTGGACTTTGATTTATTTTCAGCTGTCACCTGATTTGACTGATCCGGACTTCTTTTTGTGGGAATATCTGAAAAGCAAGGCTAATGAAAATAAACCAGAGACGCTGAAGCAACTAAGACTACATTTTTGTGATGAAATTTATGAAATACCGCGTGAAATGTGTAAAAATGTAGTGAAAAATGTGCTCAAAACTTGGATTTGTGAGGCTAACAGGGACGAACATTTATCTGATTTAGTATTTCACACATAATTGCCGACATTAAATAAAACACTTATCAATATAAGATCCATTCTCTTTCATTTAATCAAAAATTATAAACAAACAAAATAGTATACCTTGCCAGCAGACACCCTGTATTTTGAGGAAATATATTCACAACTTACAGCTTTTAACGTAAAGCAAATACTTTTGAATGAATTATATTCAGTGCTAAAATATCTTCTGTTAAAAGTGTAGGGCTCCTCTTTAGAGAAATTGTAAAAAAATATATAAAATCAAGATCTAAACACATAGTTAACTCTATGCAGATGTAGATTAAGGTAACCCTTGTATGGGCAAAATGCAGTAGCAAGGAAAGTCAGTGCACTTAATAACGTTAAGAAGGCCAAAAAGTTTAAATTATTAAAAGTAACAGCAATAATCATAACAAAAACCTGCAAAAAAATGCTCAATATTCGTACACACTTGTAGTACTTAGAGTCATATGGGCATGTTTTCTAAGTGCAAGTATAGTGCAAGAGATTTTTATGAGGACATAAGGAGTTTAGCAAAGCAGCAATTGTTTTACCATTATTGTTGTAGGTTTGTTTTTGTTGCTACTATTTACCATGTGTACATTAGGTTGCACAACAAAAAAAAAAGAAAAAATATGCAAATTTTGTCAGATTTTTTCCTCCGAATGCAAATTTTTTTGTTGCGTTTGCCTTTATATTTTTGTTTTGTTTTGTTGTGTAAATATGTATGTTTTTATGCAAAAACGACTTGCCTTAGAAGAAAAGTCTCTTTTAGCTTATTTAACTACTGATTATATTAATTTTTACCGTTTTTTTTATGTAAAATTTATTTTAGTGTTTTTTGTTCGATGAGATTTTTCTTTAAGCTTATTTTAGCTGCAGTTGTCGTTAGTCGCAATTATTTGCTTCTATTTTTGTGTGAACATTAATGCAAGTGCCTAAGATGCACTTAAATGTCCAATATTTCATGTTTTTATGAAACATTTATTTAGTATTTTGTTGCTGTTTTCGTGTTTTTTAAATTTTTTTTCTTTAAAATTTAATGTGAGATTTTCTTTTGCATTTGTTTGCATTTTAAGTTTAGAGCCTTTGTTTTTTGGTTACTGTTGTTACCGCGAAGCTACTGTAAGCCTGAATAAACACAGCTGTTTGCAACTTGTTTTTTAATTTTTTTTGCCGCTTTTCTTTTTGATGGCTTTGGCTTCTTATTACTTTGGAGGGTTGCTCGGCAAATTAATGTTTGACTTAAGAGGATGTCGAAGCAATAATGATTTTAATATTAAAAACAAAAATTGTGGAAGGTTTTGTTGGTAAATATTATTGAACATATAACAAGTAATAGAAATTTTAATGCAAAATCTTGTTTTTATTAGCAAAACCAAATTTCAAAAGTTACTGTTATTTAAATATTTATTCTAGAGGGATTTTCTATAAAACGTGAACCAATTTATGGGTTTGTTTAACGCCACTACAGGGTATCTGGTGGAAAATTTATATGCTTAAATACTTTTATTTCAAAACTTAATAAACAGTGCGGAAGGAGGGTAGCACCGTTGGAATTACCGATTGTGCGGATTTGTCCGTCCCTATGTTTCAGTGGTCGAGTGGCGTTTGCTGTGGTGACATTTTTTTAGAGTAATAATTCTTACATAATTATTCTTCGACAATTTTGCTCAAAGCTCGGTATCCAGGGAATAAGTGTTGGAGCGTAAATTTAATTGGTTCCTAGGTTCAGAGATTCCGCGATGCCTCCTCGTGATATCAATCGGATAACTTCCAGCTACTGGAAGGCTAAGAGATGTGGCTAAGTCGAAAATAATCTGTCTTGGGCTAAATGGAATCAGTGATTCACTGGTTTGGCTTGAGGCAGGTTGTCCTTGTTGTCGCTGTGTCATGTACATCACCAGAAAGTGGCACAGAAATGCAAGGTTCTAAGGGTACCAATACCTTATTTGTGTTAAATAGAAATTGGTAGGAATTTTACGGAAGTAGATATCCGAGGCTGACTAGAGTCCTGAGAACGAAAGTTGATATGCTGGGGTCCGTCCCAGTGATGGGAAATGAGATTTTCTTTTCGGTATCAAAAAATTTTTGTAAGAGTACTTTTTTAACCTCAAGAGTAACAAATCGTTATTTGTTTTTTAAATTTTTTATTAAACAGTGAAAATTTCTTTATAAAAACAAAAAGTCAACAAAAACCATAAATCAATACATAAAAAGTTTATTTTACCTATAAACAAAACATTTTTAAAATTTATTTTGGAGTTTTTAAGGTATATCACTCTAAACTGAAGTATCCCCTAGATAAATAGCGCCAATTGAATGGATTTGGGCTTATTTCAGAAATAATTTTCTCTTACATTTGAAAACCATTTCCAAAAAAAAATCCTCCATCACATTAAAGTCAAAATCATTGAGTATTGTTCTTAAAATAATCCCAAATCTATACCAGTAGCGCTATTCACCTAGTATTTATTTTAATTTAAAGTTTAATACTTTAAAAAATACCAATATAAAATTTTACATATTAAAAAAAAAATTAACGGAGAACATAAATACATATGTATGTTTAAATACAAATTCATTACTATAACTTAACAATCTATTTTAAATAATAATTATGTAAAAAAACAAACAATAGCTATACTTTACACAGAAAAAACTGAGTTGTAGAATCAGTAACAAATTTCAGAGAATCAGTAAATATTTTGTCTGGCTGAGGACCTACAACGAAAGTTGTAAATTTAGACAAACAATTTTGCAAGAATTTTAGTTTGTGTTAAAAAATTTTGCTGAACTGGTTAAATATTTTATTTGTCTAGGCGAAAATTTTGTTTGATTTAAAAATCAAATAAAAATATTATTAGAGACTATTAAATAAATTGACTAAAGAAATAAATTATTTTGAACAAGAATTTGTTTGAAAAATTTTTTTTGTAGTTTTTTGTGTGTTACAAGTATCTAAGTATATTTAAAAAATATTTGTACATAAATGCTGATGTGTTTAAAGGAACATAAGAAAATAATTATAATACGAGATCAAAAGAAATAAAGTTTATAGCAATTACAATTTGTTTGACATTATTTTATTTGGTATGTCAAAGTTATAACAACAGGAGTCTTTAGATTTCAATAAATCTTTGGTCTGAATAAGACTTGATACGGTTTCAACGTTAAGCCTATTTCTTTGTTTGGTTTTTATTAAATTTTGATACGAAAAAATCCTCTCTACATTTGCAGAGGAGTGAGGAATAGATAAAATTCCATTTACGATTTTCGAAATATCGGGAAACATATATTCGCCCAAAGAATTTTTAGTTTTAGCCACTTTAAACCAAAAACTACAAATATTTTCATTTAACAATGGCTTAACCTCTTCAACATCCGCCAATGCCCTGTACTGAAAGTTTATATTTTCAAAATTTTGCCTTTCATTTGGAAACATTTTTAACAGAAGTGGTATAATACTATTAGTTCTACCAGACAAAACATTTTCAGGGGAAAATTTACTAAACCAAATTAACATTTCACTGTCAAAATCAACTTTTTTTCTTAGAACTTCACAAAATTTAATGTAAAATTGTTTACAATTTTCTTTAAACGTATTTACTACACTTATTTCCACATCGTTTGTATTTAAATATAAATCGACTTCAGAGCCACAAAAAATATCATTCAGGGGAATATGATGTTCATTAACATTTAGCTGTGAGAGGCTACATTTATCCAAGATGTCTTTATTTATAAAGTTTCGAGCTATTTGTCGAAACAAATATTTTAATCTTGGCAAAAATATATGCATACGAAAATCTTCTGACTGCATTTCTATGTTAATAGAATTTATAATCTTTAAAACATATTGAAGGAATAAAAATGTCATTTTGAAAACTGGATCAAAAAATCCGCATTTTATAAATTCGATCCTTTCATTTCTTGAATCCCTTTCAAAATCGTTTAACGTCAAATAGTACCTCAACGGCTCCCATTGCTCCAAAATTCTATTAACTACTTCCTCCCGTGAAAGCCACCTGGTTGTGGCATATTTATATATGACATGCAATCCAGTACCGAAGTACTCTTGGAATGTTGTGAACTCCTCCCTTCTACTTGAACTATTGCAAAATGGAAATTTATTTCTTTTATAAATTTATCAATTTCAACCGGTATTCCACATTTCGATGCAGCGGATGATGTTAAATTAAGTATGTGGCAAATGCAACCGTTTGTAAAAATGTGAGGAATTTTTTCTTTAAACTTGGCTTGCACACCATTCAAGGGGCCCATCATGACCGCACAGTTGTCGGTTGTAATACCGATTATATTATTTAAAGGTATATTGCATAGCTCTAAAAATTTCAAGGTACTTTTAAATATGCCACTTGAGCTATCATCTATTTTAATTAAACCTAAAAATCTATCACGACATTGTCCATTAAAAGTTCTAATGACAATCGCCAAGTTTTTGTTGACGCTTATATCAGTGCTCTCATCAAGCACTATGGAAAAATAATTAATTTTACAAAAATCAGAAATATCAGTAATATTTTGTGGGCCCAAAATATTTGTTACAATTGTTTGTCCTTTTTTTCTGTTTATATTAAAAGTTCTAGCTATTTTGGAATCATTTATTCCTTCTTTTATTATACAATTAAGATGATCTAATGCATTAAAGGGTATGTTGTGTGCTGCCACAAACGCACTCACCATAATTTCCAATTTTTTTGCGGGCTGATTTGTGGGACATTTGGTAGTAGATGGCAAAAAGTTCTGAATTGTTGGTGTGCTTTGAGCTGCACTAAATTTTTTCTTGTGGTTTTCACTGGAATCATGACGGCTTAAATGTGTCAGTCCACCGGAGATAGGAATATGGCAAGTGCTGCAAATTTTGGATTTTCCATCCTTTTTTAACCATGGAAATCGTTTCATCCATTCATCTCTGAAAGGCACTATGTATGGCTTATTTTGCTTGCTCGTCCTAAAAGTATTTTAGAGATGTATGTATTTTTTGTTAAAGTGTTAAAGTGTATTAAAACAATAAATTTTGACTTACCCGGCTTCTTCTGATTCCATTATTTATTTAAAAATAAGTCTTCCTAAGAAATACACAGATATGTATGTACTTTTGCATTTAAACAAGAAACACCCAAAAAAACTAACTGTTGAATGCGATGACAATGTGTTATGTTTAAAACTAACAACAAACATTGACAAAATAAAAAACGAAGCGCGATTAAAGAAAGTGACCGATCATACTCAAAAGCTCAAATTACTAGTTTTTTTTTGTATTAAGATTGACAATTCTATCAAAAGAAACACCAAAAACGTAACAGCTTTTTTTTGCAGCTACCCTATGTAATTACATTGTGAAAAAACAAAACGAATATGCAAAACAAAATAAGAAGACATAATACGAACTAGAGTTGCCATTTTCGTAAACTATAAGTGATGAAGGGGAAATGCTAAAACAGATGAATTAATGGTTTTAAATTGTTGACGTATCACTGAGAGTATCAAATGTAACAGAGGAGTAACACAGTATTTTTTCAAATCAAATAGTATCAAAAAAAGTACGATCGTAACAAGTTTTCCATCACTGGTCCGTCCTGTATGGGCCCCAGAGTGATCGCGTCTCTTGTTTTGGTGGGTCTACCTAGACACATGCGCAACTGTTGAAGTAGGCTAATAGCTGAAAAGGTGTAAGTGTGTTTGGGAGTAGCTGAATAGGAAAACTGGCTACGGTTTGGGACCCTAGGGTCTAAAGCAAGATCCCGTCAGAGTAATGGCAAATAATGAAATAGCCGGCATTGGCATGTTGAAGCATGTGCGTGATTCAGTCCTGACTAGCGATGAGAAGATAATGAAGCGTTAATGATGGTGGAGTGATTGGCTTGTCTAGATAAGAAAAATATCCTTCAAACAAAGCTGGCTGTCGCATTTGTTGGGTGCAACATGATAATTATAACCTTTCTTGCTTATGGTTGTGTGCCGTTTCACAAGAGTGTGGAGAGGTGTCTTGTCGACGTGGATCTGTTTTGATTATGAAGAAGCGAGATCAAAACTAGAGACGCCTAACTTCTCACCAAAGGGTATGTTATGGCTACACAGAGTCATGGCAGATAATTGGTACCTGGGTGGCGGGATGAGCCATTCTGGGGGTGCTGGTAGACGCTTTGTTTCCACCAAGTGTTGAGAGAACCATCATTTATTGCCCGCACGGCAAGTATCACATAAAACTTTTGACGTATATCTAAACTGTTCGAAAAACTGCTCAAAACAATGCTACCTCGATTATACATGACAACAACTGCATTCCAAATCACTAATAATTTGGATTTAGAAGACAACATAGTGCCATCGAACAAACTCAAAGGATAGTACAGGTTATAAGAAAAGCCTTTGAGGAAAAGAAGTACTGCTCTGCGCTTTTCATGGATGTTTCTCAAGCTTTCGATAAAGGATGGCATGAAGACCTGTTAAACAAACTAAAGTTGAACCTTCCAATCAATATTTTAAACCAAATTAAAGAAGTACATAAATGGTCGACAAATTATTATTAAAGAGGGAAACCACTTAAGTTGGTCTTAACCAATAAGGGGTGGTGTACCTCAAGTGAGATTATTAGCCCTAATTCTATACGTGCTTTACACAGCAGAAATGCCAACCAACAGGTTAACCCACACGTCAACATTTGCTGAAGATACCGCTTTTCTCGGTATTCATTTAGACCCTCAAAAGGCTTTGCGCCAACTGCAACAACACGTAACTCAAGTAGAATAATGGCCAAAGTTATGGGGAATAAAAATAAATAAATAAAAATGTATCCACGTAACTTTTACTTTACACCAAGAAACTTGATGCCCAATCCTTATTAGCAACCATATGTTGCCTCAACTATTTGAGACGAAATGCCTTGGCATTCATTTGGACCGTTGCCTTACATAGAGGTCACAAAAAATGAGAAGTTGACGCAAATGAAACTTTAAGCTACAACCCTCGTAGGCTTTTGTGTTTTTTTCTTAAAATTTTTTTTTCATCAGCTTAAACTCATTATTGGAACTGAAAATCGGGTATTAACAAATAGTTATAGATCGCTGCTGCAGCAGCTTTTAAAAAATAAGAAGTTGACCAAGTGCCACTATAGATGCGGCCTCATCAATATTCACATTCTGATTTTTTGTTACTTGTCATGGATGTCGTGGTCCTCTTTACATCCAACCATAAACTTATCGTTATTTTTGTCCTCACCATAATCTTTATTAAAAATCATAATCAATTGTTTTGTTGTTTAGTTGCATTTATTTTGTATTGTTTTCTTAATATTCCATTTAAGCAAAAATTTTTTTCTTCGTTGAATTTTCTTTTCTAGTCATTTTATATTTTTTCCCCGTTGGACTATTAATGTTTTGCTTATTGTTGTTTTATCATACTCAATGTTGGTCGAACATAATCCTGTTGTTTACAGGAATGTTGCCGTAACGTCTACTCATATGTTTCTTGCCATTTAACAACGGAACATATATTGGAGTCAAGTAGCGTGTGCCATGTTGTCGTCTTTGTTTTTTTTTTACTCATTTCGTACGAGTGCATGTTGTGTTTTGTATGTTTCTTCTTAAGCTAAAACCTCCAAGTAAAAACGTTTTGTTGTCATTTTATAAAAACACGTGCTATAATATTAGATATAAATGTTTGTAATATTAAGTCAATACCCTGTTAGACACGTCTTAAAGTGAGACAGATAAGTAGACATTAACCGTTCAAACTGCAATTCTAAAGATTTATAAAAATATCTAGAAGAGCCCTAATCAATTACAACTCCATTTTATTCAAACAGACGAATAGACAAAGTTAGAGGTAATAATATTAAATGAAAGAAATTCACATAGTAGCTCTAATTTTATGAAAGTAAAGTAATCCTTAATCCTTTTTAATCACCAGATAGATGGTGCCATAACACCTTTAGTTAGCTTAGGTTGATATTAAATGGTAATGAAAAAAGTAAACCTTCTCAACACTCGGAGGCCTTCAAATTCCATTGTGCACTCCTTTTAGGAAAAATGAAAACCAAGACATCAAATTAAAAAAAAAAAGATAGTAAAACCAACCAGAGGAAAATAGAATGAAAAAGAAGAAGAAAATTTAAATACCCATACGGAAACTTCCCCTCCGTTTCCTATCTCTTAGCCCCCTGACTCCTACAATGAACCTAATTCTGCTTTTAAGTTTACACTGCAAAACACCGCTTTTTTGCATCAAATCTTTTACCTAAAAATTCAAACCAATGGTTTTGCAATCTCGGACAGTGACAAAAACATACTGTTTGCCATGTCAAGCACCAATGTTCTATTCTTTCATAAAAGTGATCCATTGGCGGTCTCATAGCTTTCTCCTTATATGTCACCGAGTCACTTAGAACGAGCTCGTCGGCAATTGCATTGCCAACTATGTCGCAGAATACCAGAACCCGGCCAGGCTGGCGTTGAAGGTGTTCGTAATAACACCAAGGGCCTTCCCGCGGTCCTTCGTTATCCTAGACCTAACGAAATGCACCATCAGTTCCCTTGGGACCGTCTAGCTGTTAAAATAAGTAGTAACCTCCCTTTATTTTTGGAGTATGTTTACCTATAAGACCAGTTGGTTTTAAATGGCCATTATCTCTGCCTGAAAAACACTGCACCCACCAGAAATCCTTTATAATAATCTTATTTTCTCTGCAATGACTTGGTAGATCCTGGCTCTGGTATTCATATCAATCCTAGATTCATCAGTGAAAACTACTAACGCTTCAAACAGACTATCGGATCCCAATCAACAATCCTTTTCAGGGATTATTAAAGGCGATGCTCTCTTAAAACTGACCTCCGTGAACTAATTTTTCCGTGATCTCCGGGCTTAGTTTAGCAAGTCTTCAAAAATTTTCCCAACTTCAACTCGCTTAGCCTGACCAAATTTGTTGCTGCCCTTTGCTTCATCCAGTATTGAATAAGTACCGAGTGGAAAATAATGTCTAGTGCCGATTGAGGTGAATTTCTCATAACGCCAGTAGTGCCAAGTCAAGCACAATTTGAACCTTGGTAAGAAGCTTTCTAAAGCAGTTCTTTTCTTCCGCCCCACCATACAGCCATACGTTAAAATTGGTCTTACAACATTTATTTTAATGTAGCAAATCTTTGGTTGAAAGCTCCAATTCTTTTCTATGAAATTTTTGTATGAACGGTATGCAATAGGACTCTTTTTGGCCCTTTGTTGCGTATTCCTTTTCCATCCTATTAAACGTTGGTCCCGACTTTATACCTCCTGGTAAAAAGAACTTATTCTGTCTTGTCAGGATACACGACCAAACATTTCTATAACTGCCTTGGAGTTGCCCCTACACGAATGCAATATAAGACCCACTCCCATTAATTTTTTTCACAAACAATTTTGTATAACGTAGTTACACTCTATTTTGGGGAACATACTTACCCCCTATCTCCTGCCCAAAATAGGGTTGCCATGCAAAATTTAAAAAAATTAAGTTAGGAACCCTTAAAACTTCCCGGATTTACCCTTAGAGGAATAAAATGTATCACAAACATATTGTTAGAACATACTTACCCCCTATCTCATCTCCATCACCTAAGGAGGTTGCCATATGAAATTAACATGAATTATGTAAAAACGCCGATATCCTCCCCAAAGTAGGCCTTAGAGAAACAAAGTTTCCCCTCCCAAACATATTCCTAGAACCTACTTAACTGCCATCTGTATCGCATAAGTGGGCTTCTATACAAAGATTGGTAAATTGTAATAAATCCTCCCCTACAGCTTTCAGGGAACCCGTGGATTGGTCAAATGCAGGGCTGACATAACTTATTTTTTCCTAACAAATATTTTCCCAGCACACAGCCGAATATAGCGCTCTTACTGATTTTTCATTATATTTCAGATTTGAACAGTTTTTGTTGATTCACAATTTAAAGGTTTGATAACAAAACAAATCAATATATTAAATTTTTCAACAACATATTTGTCCTTCCCATATCTTTTATAATGCAAAATATCTTTAAGTTTTTAAGCACCATCCACTGATCACTCTAAATCGAGGTCCGTTTCTGTAATATGTTTCCTTAAACACTATTTTTTTTAAGTACAAAGGAAAATATAAAAAACCTAATGGATTAAAAAAAAAAACAATAACAAACATATAATCAACTAACAATAGCGTGTTGTAAAAGAAGGAAAAAATTTTATATTTCATGTACCGGAATAAAATTTCACTTGTTTTCACGTTGCAGTCATTGCGCTTAAACAAAAAACTATTAAAATTGCTTATAAGTTTTGTACTGCCCCAAACATTGATTTTTTTAAGATTTGTTTGTTGATTGGAGTTTTTTTTCTTTAATTTCAAAAGCTTTGTATTGAATTTTTTTGTCTAGTCTGTTTGTTGCTGGTTAATTTGTGTTGGCGTTTTAGCAAAAACATGTGTTGATCCACATTTTCATGAAACAGAAAAAAAACTAAAATTAGGTTTGGCTTTGTAGTGAAATCTGCATAAATAATTGATTGTTTGGTTAAAGCCAAACACACATATTCACCTTTATAAATGCAGACAAACACACATTTACATATACACAGCAGGAGATGATTAAATTATGAATTGGGGGGGCTTAAACTATTGTCATAAATTTGCCTTAAAGAGCGTGACCACCATTTTTTTTTTAACAAAATCTGTTGGACGCCATTTGTTCTGAGAGGAGTTATTTGTTTTAAAATTTAAATTTTTTTAACAACATCATAAATTAAAGGATCTAGTGACCACTATTTTTGTGATAAAGTGAAAATGGCATAAAACTAACTAATAGATACCGAGAATTTCCTCATAAAATTTCAAACATTTTAAAGAAACAATAAGGTTGCAAAAATGCTTTTATTTTTTGAAATTTTTGCACCTCTTTTCTAGCCTGGCTTTTTTTTTGGGTTATTCTAAACAGCGAAAAATTGACCTTGGTATATCTAACATAATGCCGGTTGAATATTTATTGTATTCGTCTTATTGGCTTCTAGCGACTGATAAAAACGTTAAAAATTGAATCTTTGAATACCCTTTTGTCAACGAAATATTAAGTGTCTGAAAGGCTAACAAACATGGTTATATTCCCTTCTTAATTATAACGTGATAAAGATGGTGGTGCCTTGGGGCAAAATTTTAGCATTTTAAAATTAACTCCGTCTCTGCATTAATATTATATGAATGACCGTACGACACGTCAATAATAAGGATTTCTAAACGTCTTTAGTGATTAGACTAGAGTTGGCAGGAATATATGGATACATGTGCCCTGTAAATTTATCCTTCATATTACGAGGTTTACAAGAGTCCTGCATGAAACCGCGGAAATCGGAGATTCCAATCACTTCCCGGTCGGATTGGTGGGGAATACTTCTTTGTGGTGATTTATCTTCAAGCGAAACTACTGAAAAATAAGTATGTATTCGTCTTGTATGGGCCTCTGGCGGCTCACCTGTAGCAATAGGTATTTAGGCTTCCACAGAAAAAATTAAGAGAAACTAACTGCTACATTAATAAAAGAATTATATATATAAATATTTTATTGTTAAATAGGGGACTAACAAATAAAATTGTAAATACAATAAATATTTAAATTATCAACCATCGTGAAGTGCTTGTAAAAGCTACTGAGGAAATATGAAATGCATTCAAGTACAACTGGAACAACAAAAAACAAGTAAGAGCTTTATATTCAGCTGTACCTATATGCCCTTTACAACGCATAGGGGTTTTACCCTAATTTTTTCAAATTTTGTTTAGCAGCCCACTTAGGGGGTGGAAATAGGGCGTAGGTTCGTTCTAAGGAAATGTTTGCAAGGAAAAGTGAGTTTGTGTCAGCCTTGCATTTAAGCTATCCACGGACACCCTGAAAGCTGTAGGAGGGATGCTTTACAATTTCCCAAACTTTGTATGGGAGCCCCCTTAGGCTATGGAGATAGGGGGTAAATATGTTCTAGGCATATGCTTGGAAGAGGAAACAAGTGGGGGACCGTCGTACACTTTATTTCTCTAAGGACTACTTTGGGAAAGCTATGGGCGTTTTTACATCTTTTTAATTAATTTTTCATGGCAACTCCCTTAGGTCATGGAAGTAGGGGAGAAGTATGTTCTAGGAATATGTTTGGGAAAGGAAACTAATGAGGGTCGATCGTAAACTTTTTTCTCTAAGGTAGAATTTAATTAAACTATAGGCGTTTTTACACCATTTTTGTAAATTTTATATGACAATTCCCTAGGTGGTGGAGAAGTATGTTGTAGGAATATGTTTGGAAGGTAAAACTAATAGGGGAGTGGGAAACATTTTATTCCTTTAAGGGCGACTCTGGGGAAGTTGTAGGGTTTTTACCCTAATTTTTTTCAAATTTTACATGGCAACCCTGTTTAGGGCTAGAGATAGGGGTAATGATGTTCCACAAAATGTTTAAGAGGAAAAATAGTGGGAGTCGGTCTTACATCGCACCCGTGTAGGGGCAACTCTGGGATAGTTGTAGAGGTTTTGATGTACAAGCTTTAGAGAAATAAACAGAAGAAGTCGTGGTTACTTGCTTATGTCTCTGCCAGTTATCGGGCGATTTTACTGAATTTCAGTGGCGAATTTTTTGCAAATATATCCAATTAAATGGATACTTAATTACAATTTACTCGAAAAAAGTACGCCGTTTTGTCTTTTATAGTTTTTGGACCATTACACTTGACAACTTTTACAGTTCTGAAAGGGTTCTGCTAACTGCTCACATTTCTCAAATAACTTTGTCTATATCGACCTTTTTGACTTTTCTTTCAAATACAAACTAAAATTTTCTACAAATTAAATTTCTTGTACCACTTACATCCTTCCTTACTTCTTATGCCTTCATAATATTCTAATACAAAAAATTAATTTTTTCAACACTTTCATGCAACCTTACTTTCCACTTATAATATCAAAAAATTACTTAATTGACAGTTTACAATTACGTTTGTAATTTTTTGCTTCAGAGCAAAACCCTGACTAACAGCTTCATCAATTTTAGATGCTACTAAAGCTGTATTATTTTCAGCAGCTTTGATAAAAAAGGAAAAAAAAAAGAACAAACATGACTTAAGGTGTCGTCTTATGTAACAAGTTTCTAGATAATTTCACCAACAAAACTTCATGACCACTTAAAGTCATTTGAATGCCTTCGATATCAGTACCAAACAATTGATATAAAATATCAACCAAAGTGACGCTTAAGATAAAAACTTTACATTTCATTTAATTGCAAATGTGGCACCTGAAAAAATTGCTATAAAACAACTAGCAAATTTCTATAACTGCTAGTTATTCTACTCCAAATACTTGCTAACATAGTCTGTATAGCCAGGAGATGCACCAGCATTATTAGGTTTACTTTGTTACTTACTAACACCCTGATTAAGTGGACATTGGAATCAATGAAAATTATTGGTTATTTCTTTTGTATAAATATTTGAATTGTCTTGCTTGTTGACCTTAATTTCTTTAACTCCTTTTAGAATTCGATAGTTGTGACATTTTTATAATATTAAGAATAACAGTCCTTGATGCAATAGTTGGTTCAAAGATGTGGTTATTGTTTTTGTGATTCTTATAGAAATTATTATTGTTAGTAAAATTATTATTATTATCATAGCGGTAATGTGATTTGTTAATAAATTTAACATCTTGGTGCTATATTTTGATTGCGGTTTCGTTTGTATTAGGTTGCCATTTTCAATGGCTCTTATAATGGTCCTTTGTTGATAGAGCTGTTGTTTTTGCTATTTGTGTCTTTGTAAGCAAATGACAATATTCTTGGAAATAATTGTAATTTCACCTTAGGCACATGTTTTTATCTTCCTTTCTTATAACTTTTATTATAATTAAGTTAAGGTTTGTTTTTTCTATTCTCATTGTGAATTGGCTGCATGTAGAGATTCGCAGCGTGCTTTTACAAAAGGGTAGGGGTAAAGTATATGGAAAACAATAAAGGCATAGATCATGGGCGTACGATATATATTCGTTCAGTACTTGTAGTCATAAGCATAGTACAGAGATATTTAGCCCAGAAATTGAACTTGGTTACTGGACCTGGAAGAGGTGACGAAGGCGAAAGGGGAATGGGTGGGTAATACTTTCGAGGCTCTCAAGCCCCTAGCCCCGTACAGGATTATACCTGCCATGCTTTAGAATATAACAAATTATTTTTTTACATTGTTGGGGATAATACAAAGAGTTTGTTATTTTCAAAGGTAAATATCTCTAGGGGATGTGGAAAGAGATCAAGATAATTTTTATACCAAAGTGTAGTAGAACAGGCTACTCAAGTCCAAAGGATTTTAGGCCTAATAGTTTATCATTTTAATTTTTTTTGCTAAGAACATTCAGAAGGACTAATTGATCTTCTTTTAAGTGTATTTTTCGCACACTTTTAATACTCTAAACATAATTATTAAGCAAAATACACTGTGACGGCTTTGTTGGATAAAGAAGGAGCCTTTTGCAGTTGGAAAATAGGGATAATAAATAAAGCTCCTACGGACCCAGGTCTCAAAAATTTCTTATTTTGATGGATAACCATGATATTTGGGAACAGAATTCAAAATTGGGCCTAAGAAAGGTAGATCATATTGACCAGGGAGCTCTAGTTATAACTAACTTAAACTGTGGTTTCTTACATCCAAAGGTATATTAAGAAGGTTTGATTCTGAAGGACAAAAATTTTTACATAAGCAGACAATTCTGTCATTCTGGTGAGGAAAAGATTTTTTACAAAGGCCGGAGAGCCAAGAAGTCTGAGAGAATGGGTTGGAAATTAATCCTGACAAAACAGAACTAGTTCTTTTTCTGGACATTATGGAAGAGACAAAATTGGGTTAACCAATCAGGTAGCTAAAAAATAGGACTTTCAAAAGCAATTATTTATGAAGCTTTTACAAAAGTATCTGAAGTCCATCCTTTTTGAATTAAAAATTATTTAAGAATTAAAAGAAAGTGACTTGAAAATCTTATTTTTCGCAGCAACGAGGCTCAATTTTACCTAAACGGCCACATCAGCAAGCAAAAACTGCCATTACTGGCCTTCAAAAGTCTTAAACCCTCGATTGAAATATCAAGAGTCATTGCATTGCCCCAGTGTAACTGTTTGATGTGCTTTATCCACGCATGAGATAATTGGACCATCTTTTTTCGAAAACTATTTAGCAGAGGCGACGAACGTCAACGCTGAAAGTTATCGATGCATAATAACGGAATTCTTTGTATCAAACCTGCGGGCTCATTCATCGTACTTTTCACGCGTGTGGTTTTAATGGGATGGGGCAACTTCTAACACAGCCAGAGCTCCGAAAAATTTAGTTTGGGAAAATTTCCCCAAAAACAAAAACGTTTTGGAGACATCCAATGGCCGCCGGGGAGGCCCGATCTAACTCCCATGGGATGCCTCAAAAAGAGGGTTTATAATGACAATTCCTAACAACTTGTGGCTGTGAAGGAAAATATTTGTCTAAAAAATGAGCTCAGTTGAAACAAGTGTACTGAAGCGTGTTGCGCAGAGAACAAGGCTCCGTTTTAAAAAGTGTGTTCAATTCGATGGAAGAATAGAAGAAAATAAAATCCATATTTTTATTTTATCGTTTAATGGCTTTTTTTAAAACTTTGTGTCAATAATTAAGTTTTTTATTTAAGTTGGAAAATATATATTTGTCAACAAACACCATGTATTATTGTAAAAAAGTTATGCATCAGTTTTAAGGCCAACAGTTTTTACCGATTCTGAGATGCATCATATCAAAAATTTTTTACAATTTATGACGTAGTAAGGAAGCTACAGCTTTCCTATCCAAACCGTTGTTCTTTGAGCAAGCTTGCCATCTTTAAAACATTTATGCTAAGTTTTTTTTTAACATTAGCCATAGTTATTTAAATATAAAGAGATGCATTAAAGTTGTCATAAAAATATGGACCACTTATATTTATTGTAAAGAACAAAAAGCTCAGGGAGATTTCAAGTAGCTTTACACCAAAATTCGGTCTGTAGGGATGGACTTGGCGCTTGACCGTGCGCTCTAAGGCTGTTATATTTACTTAAGTTTATTGTCGTGGCTTTTTTTTAGGAAATTATCAATATTAGATATTTCGAAATATCAAGCTGTAGTTAATCAAAGATGTTCAAGGTGGGCCAAAAGAAACCACCCTATTGAAAGATGCTCTTATTTTTGCAAATGGCGGTCAATGTCAAATGTGTTTTGACATTTGTGAACGAGACATATGTAAAATGCAATAACGCGGAATAATCATGTCTAGGCCGACCAAAATCATAGTGAGCGATGAGGATCCATTCCACCTCAGCGGGTACGTTAACAAACACCGAAATCCACGAGTGATGCCTAAGGAGCTACTTCACCCGCTCAAAGTGACTGCATGGTGCGCTGTTCACGCTGGAGGAGTCATCTGGTCATTTTTGTTGAAGACGCCGCTGCTCAAACGAGAGCAGTGGATGGTGAATTAAGACTGGAGGACATGTGGTTTTAACAGGACAAAGCAACGGTACACACTGCGCGAACCACAACCCATATTCTGAAGGCGGCATTCCCGAGTCGCCTCATCTCTCATTTTTGCGATTTATTTTGGCCCTCCAAGATCGCCTGATATAACCGTTTCAAAGTTTTTTGTGGGGATTTTAGAAGTCTCGTGTTCACGTGAACAAGACCGAGACATTGTCAGCCCCCAAGGACAACATTCAACACGAGGGCAAGAATCCATCGTCCAAAGTTCTCGGCGAAGTGAGGGAAAGTGCCATAAAACGAGCCCGTGTAGCATTTAGTTGTGACGGCGCTAATTTGGCTGATATCTTCTATACTTGACCAATAAAATTTTAAAGGTGCAGGTAAACACAATGAAATAATTTTCGATTTGGAATAAAAAGGAGAGACAAACAACATCGGATGACTTATTTTGGCCCACCTTGTATAAATGGACGGAAAAGGATCAGTAAGAAATTCTAAGTCGATTACTACCTTCACACAATTTTGTTTTTCTTATCAGACCCCCATTTTTTACACTATAATACGACTCTGCTTTTATTTGTTTATTTTAACTTAAAAATCATGATTGTTTGTATCTTTCCTTTATTTCTTTGTTTTACACTTGTGCTAAACTTTATTTTAATGGGATCCCTAGGGAGGGTACACTTAAGGTAAATTCGGCTAAAAGTTTTTTTATTTTGTGCGATGGTTTTTGCCGCCTTTTGCTGTTGCTTTTGTGTTCTTCAATCTAAAGGGTTAATTTAAATCATTTTAATGTATATAGTGCGCTGCTCTAGAGTCATGTTTTTGTTTTATATAAAAAAAAAACAAAAAAAAAAAATCAATTCAAAACCAAAATGAATATTTTTGTTGTGTTTGAAATGCTTTTATACGAGCGTATATAAATATATTTTTTAATTGACCAAAAGTGTCAGTATTTAGCTAATTGTACTAATTGTTAGTAATAAAATATTTAACATATCCATTAAAGTGTCCATTAAAGTAATATGTTTTTTAAAGACACCTAATAAAAAACACATTTTAATTCGATGTGTGGTGTAATAGTTGTGCCAAAACTTAAGGCGTTTTTCAACATATTTATGCTGGTGAAGTTTTGAGACTAAACGACTCATTTGTTACATAAAATCATGAGGAGTTTTTATTTTATTTTCTTAATTTTCTAGATTGTTTTAAATTTTTTATATTCCTTAGAAGGCGTCATTGGTTTTATTTAGCTTCAAATATTGTTTGTTGCCTTTCAGGCATTTTTGGTTATAAATCTTAATACGTTTGAGGATAATCGCAATAATTAGGCTTTTGGCTTAACATTGCGTTGCAAAATAATATTTTTATTTAAAGCCACGTTACTATTTAAGGCAATTTTTGACAATTAGATATGAAATGTACAAATTAGGGGTTTTTTAAGCTACAAGTTTTATGCCATGTTTAAGGGAAATATGAGCTAGAGGTAAAGACATTAATTAGATTAGGAAGATTGAAGTTAAGACATACAAAAAATTTTTATGTTTATATTACAATTGAACCTTTTTATGAACTATAAATTTATGTTTAATATAAGAAAATTTGAAAAACTAATAGTAGTCCAGCAAGGGTGAGACTACCTTAAAATTTTTAAATCAAAGGTCTCAATGGTGTTATTTAAGGGCAACCTTGTTCTCCCCTTCAAACGAGAGTACTTGCCATATTGATAAACTTTTCGAGCGAGCACATCTTAATGTGTTCCACATTCCACATATGTTGTTTAAAATTTAATATTTAACTAGCGAAACTCAAATATTGTTTAAAAATATTGCTTTTCAAATATATCGAAGAGCGACAGTTTTCACTAAAAGGATTTGGTTGAATTTTTTCAATGTAAAAGACAGAGGCTATGCTCAATAGCAATAACCATGGGAATGAATTGGCCTAAAAATCGACTTGTAGAGCACACAGAATTTTTGCCAACTAGTCAATGAATTTGACTTCTTTTTATTTTAATTTGTATTATCTTTGCATCAATATATGAATTCTATGTCAATCGAAGTTCTAAGTGAATTGCAAGGAATCTAAGGTTCTTTTGCGTAAAACATAATCTACGTCGGACTGTTTTTAATTATTAATTTTTATTTCCCAATGATTGGTCCATTTTTCTACTGGGATAATATGATGTTGTTGTTGGTTTAAGGTCTCTTGTGGATCTTATGAGAACTGGAAAAGGCGGTATCATCAGAAAATGTCGACGTACATCTATGTATATATGAAAGACTGTTTGGGGGCATATACTTTGCATAAAGCAGGCACAGAATTGGTCCTAAAATACTACCTTAAGGTACGAAAATTCCTTTCGGGAAGAGAAGACAAAATACCAAGCGCATCTTATTAACTGTCGTCACTGATCTGGTAGATATGTATGAATTGCACCCACTACACCCCCGCTCACACTTTATGGCTTTTGAGCCATTGGTTCACCTCAGTACCGCTTTCGCGTTGCTTCGGAGTTGTAACCTTCTTTCGTTCCTACCGAAAAACAGCAGTTGTGCCCTGCCCTCCCATGGTTTTTAAGCCATTGGTTCACCTCAGTACCACTTTCGCTTTGTTTCAGAGTGGGGACCCTTTATTGCTCCTACCTACGTCTAGGTCCCGCTGCCACAAGATTTTTCTTATTTTCTGAAGATACTTCTCCTACTTGCACTTCGAGAGTATGTTGATCTGCGCTCCACCTTTCGCATCTAAAAAAATGTATGCTCTACATCGTCTTCGCAGTGATCTTCCTAGATTCAGACATTTCTATCCAGCTTTCCCATCCTTTTCAGATATTGTAGAATATATCCAAGGCCTGAAAGCAACTGTGTTATAAAACAATTAATTTCGCTATTTCGAGCCGTGTGTCTATTCAGATCATCTTTTCCCCTACTTTCTAATGGTGTGCCTTTGTGTTGACGTTGCCATTTCTCGGCTTGTTCCTCCGGATTGCTAACGTTCCAATGTTTTTTCCTTTCATTGGCCCAAAGGTCAATTGGAATAGTACTGGCTATGACAAGTATTGCAGGTTTTGACACTGTGCGATATGCGGAGGCCATTTTAAGGGCAGCCGTACGTTGAGCAGTTACCAACATCTTCCTCGGGTACTTTGCCTCCAGGGATTTAGTCGATCGGTATAATAAAGAGTCGGTTAAATTTTTTGACATATTACATTAGGTATACAAGTAGTAGGATCGGTTCCAGCAAAGTGAGCAGCGTAAGGCCTCGGTAGATCAGTGATAAGTGCTTGAGTCTACCAGTCTGGGGGTTGTGGGTTCGATTCCCACCAGAGACCCTGGTAAGTTTGCTTCATTTTCTTTCTTTCTTATCCTTCTCTAAAGGGACCGAATTAAGCGGACCCAAGTGAGCTGTATCTTTTACTTCAACGGCTGCCTGTTCTACCTAACCTAACCCAAGAACCACTTTGCCTATATTAAAAGCATTGACAACAAATTGAAACGAGCAAAATTTCGATTTAAACCGAATGCCGCAATTTACCCCCAGTTTTATATGCATTTTTTTTTTTTTTGCTTCCAAATTTTACTTCTTAAGATCATTTTCAGGCATCTCCGGGTAGGGAAAGCTAAAATATTATAACTTTATGTAACATTTATAAACTCAGAGAATTAAGTTTAAGTATCGATAGCTGTGAGACATCAGACAGCATAATTCAGTCTCCCTAGGTGTTGTTCGAATTTCCATTTTATAAAACGATTTGCTAAAGTAGCATTACCTATACTTACGGTGACGCTAGGTTTGATGTTTATTAAGAGAATAGAAAATATAAACTTTTACCCAGCATCAGTGATCACATCAAAGCTACTTCTCATTGCATTATCATGGCATTGCATTTGGCGACTTTATACAAGGATTCCCAGCAAAAAATAATCGAGATTTTGTAAGCAGTAAATACTTTTTCTAGTACAGTAATGCGCTTTGCAGCAAGCACTTATTTATTCCCTTATTAAATGCAATAGTGTATGGCAGTAAATGTAAAACTTTTACCGTTTTACACACTCGCTTACTCAAGGGCATACTAAGAAGCACTACTGTAAGGCAGTGAGTAAAAAAAAACAATAGTTTTTCGTCAAGTTACGAACATAATAACACGACAAAACATTTATTACGATGACGCAATAAATTTCAATAACTAAAGAAGCACCAAAATTACATGAATTAACTGGATATTCATAGCGCCGAAATAAGCACTTAACATGAAATGCAACTAAGTGGGACATCGCGAACAAATATCATGCCATACGTAAGCAGGTTTGAAAGCTTTGCTGCGTTGATATTCCCTTACAAACCTACCTACGGCCAAGCAGCAGTTTTTGCTGGGTTGTTATAAAGTAATACATTTCAGAGGCATTTCTAAGCCCGGATGGCCTGATCTAATTGCAGCAGCCCTCTCTAACCTTAAGTAATAATAGTTTTCAAATAAATTTTATAACTGAAGTCATTGAAGTAAATTTATTCTAAATTATCAAACAAAGAGATACGCTTGTGGACATACACTTAGTTTTTAAAGCCTTAACGCATTGACAAAATCTTATTTTTACTGACTGAGGTTAAATATAATTTCCAGGCATAAGCTTTTCTACTTATGCGTTAAAGTTTTTACTAAAAAAATTAAATTTGTAATTAAATGAAACCAAAAGGCATTAATTGTCCACGAAAAGTGGCCACAAGTTGAGAACGTTCGATAATTGGCCGGACAATACTCTTCCATTTATTTAAACCACTTTACTTAAGCTTCTTCTATATAAAGAGGCAGAAACATTCTTTGACCCCATTCAGCTGTCAATTTACAAATTGCTGATGTGCAACTTGTTACAAAATGATAAACTGTGTTTCATTTTTATTTTTAGTATTCTTCTTGAAAAGACTTATTAATAAATAAAACATTTTCTAACGGTTTCTTTATTTTCATTGAGAGCACAAGTTTGTAGATCCCCTTACAATTTCATTGATGTTTGGGATAATAACGATTGTTTTGTGGTAAGTCTGTCCGATAAATTTTTTAAAATATTTTTTACCTTTTTAAGCCAAAGCAATGAATGATGCCGATGACGATGATAAAGGGGACGCTGGGGTTTAATGGTAATGTTAAGATGACTGTGACGACAATGATGATAATAATGAAAAATGTTAATTGAAGCAAAATGCAACCAAGATCAAAATCAACATGCCGCCATAACAAAAACTTGCGTTATTTTATATATTTTTTTTCTATCTCATCTGACAACGTCGCTGACATTGCGTTAATTATTTTATTGATGTTTTAAGCCAAGAAATAACAAACAACAACAATAAAATGATTTGGAAAAAGTGTGTATATGTATTTAGAAAAAAAAATGCAACATGTATTGGTTGCAAAACCAACAGCAGCAACAACTAAAGCAAAGAAAACATATGAATGCGACAACCACAACAGAAGCAATACACAAAGTAAGCAACATGAAAAAAAACGTAGGTTACCACTTAAGGAAACGCATAAAAGCTCATGTTAACAGCTGCACATGTCAGTTTTAGTAGCAGCAACATCATAGCAACAACAAACATAACTATGAAACAATTCCAATACCAATATTTTTCATCAGCAGCCGCATTTAGCAACAAGCAACATACAAAACTCCACTTAAATTGTTTGAGATGACTGTGTTGTTACTTGTGTTGCATGTTTGGAAGCGGCAGTTGACAGTCAAAGTCAAAGTGATGAGATGAGATGAAGAACTCAATGCAAAAAAAAAAAACAAAATATATAAAATCTAAAACAAAACAATCTCAACTGAAAATTAAATCGACAATGTATGATAATGAAGATCAAATCGTAAGTATTACCAACCGTGTTTATGTTAAAAAGAAATCTATGTAAAACCATTTCAATTAAAATATTTATGGTTTGTTTAAACTCTGCCTTGTCGCCTTCTGGCTAAAGTTAAGAAATAAATAATGAGTAAAGTTGACATACTTTAACACAAAAGTCATTGAGTTCTTTGGCTTAAAAATCATATCTAATGCTATATCTGGTCTAGGCTGTCCCGGTAGACTAGTAAGTAAGTGCAGAGGTCTACCAGTCTGGGGGATACGTGTTCGATTTTGGTGAGTTTGCTTTATCCTTTGTTTCAGGCTTTTGAACTCTTCTCTACGCTTCACCCTCAATTTTGTTTTCACTTTTTCTGTCCTTCTCTATGAGTAGAGCCTGCTACCTTTCTTTCTACATTTGACCGTTTCACTTAACCTAATTCAACAGAATCTAGTCGCGGTTTTCTAAGTTGACACCATCTGACTTTTCCGAAAAATGTGGAAAAGTACATAATCATAAATATTAGGACAGACTAGACTGGCTTTAAACTTGGCAGGATCCTTACTGTGCTGCAGACAAAGACTCCTCGACAAACCGGGAGAATGTGGAGACCCTTATCATGCAAAAGGAAATATTTTTCACCACGTCTGCTAGGTTTGAAGATTTATTAAAAGTTGTCCGGTTGATTACTGATGGAGGTAGATGTTAGATATATGTATTACATCGTGTTAGTAAAGAAAAATAGGTTTTGGACGTAAGATAGAGGAAATAGTGTGTTCATGGACATTTGGTTAACATTTTTCGATATAAGTTTTGACAAAAACGACATATTTTGGAGGAGTATGCCCGAATTGTCCGTTTTATTAGTGGTACAATTCCCTGACCAGCCTGGGTATGCTTTTTTTAAGATACACGTATCACGTACAAACCCCTCTGATTTCTTCAGATCATTTTCCACTATAATATCGATAGAATAATAAAACACCTCCCACATTAAAAAGATGCTCTAGCATATCAAGTCGGTAAGGTATTTAGCACTTTTGGTGAGTACCTTCCCCCATTCCCGCACATAGTCAAGTACATCTAAATTAAAATTGGAAGCACCGGCCCATACGTGAGAGTCCTATTCCATTTTCAGTCACATAAAGGTGGTACAAACATCCGTAGAAAGTGACCAAGACATTTGAGTGCTTCCTTCGGCACAAGAAAAGTTTGTTTGTCAAACTAATAAAGCAATAGATTTGCTTTTTTCATTACTTTGGCAAGAACTTTGGGCAGCAGATTCTCGCACTCGAGTTGAATATTGTCTTCGAGGGCTTCCAGCGTTTCAATCTTGCTTAAGTTAACACAGGCCATCAAAAAACCTAAAAAAGGCTGGAGCGGTTAAATCGGGTGATCTTGCGGGCCAATGTTAATCGCCAAAGCGAGAGATAAGACGACCCGGGAATTCCGCCTTCATAATATCGGTTATGGCTCGCGCAGAGTGTGCCGTTGGTCAGTCCTGTTAAAAGACATGTCCTGCAGTCCTTCTTCGTTCACTTGCGGCAAAAAAGGCTCAGTTAACATGGCCCTGGAGCGCGCACCGTTCATTGTTGTCGTTTGACCAGCGGCGTCCTCGAAAAAAATGAACCGAGTCACTTTGAGCGGGGGTAATAGCTCCTCGTGTAGTACTTGTGGATTTCCGGTACCCCAGAAGCGATAGTTTTTTTCTCGTTCACGTACCCATTGCTCATTATGATTTTGGTCGAAAAATCGTCCACTTCGGTCTCGAGAGTGAGGATGGCTTAGGCGTAGGTTACACGCATTTGGCCGTCAACAGGCAGCAGCTGACGCATGAGCTGGACGTTGAACAAAAGCATGAACAGGTCTTCGACTAAAGTTCGCCTTAGGGACGACCGGCTGATGGCTGATTGCGAGACACAGCGTTTGGTCGATGTTTTTGGAAACAGGTTGACACCATCGCCAATAGCGGCGGTATTCTCAGCAGAGCGGGCGCTCTGGGGCCGTCCACTCTTGGCATCTCAAATGGTCCTATACTTTTCAACGTTGGTGGCCAAACAGCGCAGTGTTTGCGCAGTTGGCGCCGGACGACATGGGAATTGGCGACGAAATTTGCGCTGCACCAACATCAGAGACGAATTGTTACGCAAAAAAATAAACACGATTTTTCCGCGTTCTTGAGAAGTGCAACACTCTAGGGCTTGTTCACTTGTATTCTTCATCTGTCTAACTTACAAGTGTCAGAACAAATTTGACACTGGCCACCATTTGCAAAAGTAAGAGCATCTTCCAATAGGGCAGTATCTTTTGGCCCACCTTGTATGGTGTAGTTCCGTACCTAAAACTTTATCATCTGGTTGCAGTTTGCGATGCAAGAAAGTCTTTAACTCAATTAAGGCCAATAAAACAGCCCTTTTAGATGATATAAAGCCAGAATTGGGTTACAAGGAATGCAAAATGACAGTTTGACTAAAGGACAGTGACACTGAGCTCATCATGGGGAAGTCAACTGTACCTTTGGAGAAATTCAGCCCGTTGAGGGTTCTTCGTCTTCTAGAACTTCTTTACCAATAGATCCAAGATAAAAAAGAAAGTTAAAGTTGCGGTCTTTTGTCGAGAGCTGGGTATCAATCAGTTCTACAAGCTGCAGTGGTTTTTAGCGGAGACGCTAAACAGCGGTTGAATTTGGCTGACTCTCCGAGACTAAGGACAAGAGCGAAGATGTTTACTGATAGCCAGCTGTCTTAATTTGCTAGCATTACATGCTTTCTAATTGTAGGAACCTGGAAGGAATTCAATCGGTAAGCCCTGGGTCTAAAGAGAGGAGCACATCGGCTAGACTCGTGAATACAAAAATGTTGGGGAAAAGAAATGACTAACAAATGGGCAAAGTTTGGGTGCATTTAGAAGACCAATAGGTGTTTGAGAAATAAAAACTCCTAGTTATTTTATTTATATGATTGCTATGCCCGTGGTCGGTTTTAGCTTTGAATAAAGAAAATACGCCAGCTGTTCTTGTCCTTCGTATACTAAAGCCACTCGCAGACAACAGGTTTCCTTAGATTTTGTTGCTTCTGGTTATTCCAACAGAAGATTTTAGTCCTTTTCTCTATTGAATTTTGTTTAGTTCGTCCTTGTAAATCCTTCGAGCCAGAATGCCATTTTTTATTTGCTTTAGGTGTCCTGTGTATTTTTTGAACTTTAATAAGCTTGACTACAAAACGTTGTCCTGTAGCTCGTACAGTTTTTTTTTCATTCTGACTTGAAAACCAACTTTCACCCATATAGATTCATATATTTTACAAAGAATTTTTTTCTCCAGCACGACTAAAAATGTCTTGTCCGATTTTTTTGTTGTTTCTGCTTCTGCACCATTGAGAGAGGAGGATTAATATTGTGATTTGTAAATGGGAATTTAAATTCTCAATTGAATTTTAAGCCAAAGTTCAATATGAGTTATATCAATTAACGCTCAGGCGTGCTGCTAAGTTTTAAAGTTTAATATATAATTAAACCACTTGTTATTATTCGTAACTACTGGCATGATAAGTAATTAAAACTAAATAGCAATAGAAAATATCAACATGTTTACTCAAAACTTATCACTGACAAAAGATCTTTTGTAATCGTTTGTAAGTAGAACGTGACCAAAAGATTTTCCTGCAGTGTACGCTGATGGTTTTTCTTTTTTATGAATTTAGTTAGCAGAAGTGTGTGCTCTTAACAAGTGATAAAAAAGAAGAAGACATGAAAGCAGATACAATAAAAAAAGATCGAAACATGTCGATTGGGGAATTAGTTTTAAGCGCCAGGCGACTCCACAGCAAGTCAACTTTATAAAAGCGAGAAGAAAAAATTCTAAAAAAAGAACAACAAACAATCTAAAAAGAAAAACTGAAAGATTTACTTAAAGAAGATGCAAAGTTAGTTAACATAAAGACATATTAAGTTGTATTGGAGAAAATAATTTTAAACTAAGAAGTAAAAAATGGTCAACGTTACAAGCGTATAGGCCTGCAGGCTGCATTGTAATAAAAATCGCCAATTTTCTTTTAAAAGAAATATTTTTGCAAAATTTCCTGAATTCGTTTATATTTTAACTCATCACTTCCCTTAGTCTCCTCACAAGCTTACCCATACGTATTTGTGTTCTAGTATTTTAAATCATTTTTTATGAAAGTATTCCAGTATTTCAGTTTCATTACAATATATTTTCATTATAAAAAGTGCGTTGTTTTGTATTTTTGTCTGGCCCAAGCCTAAGTGACCGTTTTTTAATGTTTCATGTAACAAGTGGTAGTAAATGTTATTTTTTGCCGCATCTTAAGTTTTGTTTATGTATTTTTATTTATTATACACAGGTGCTTGTTTTTCCTCTGGGTTTTCTGAACGTTTAAGAAATTATACATAAAACATTTTCCTACTTTTTTGTAATTTATTTAAACTGTTTAGGGCCATTATTACAACTTCGCGTTAGCTTAAAGTGAGATTTTATCGCTTGAATAAAAACATTTTCATTATTACAACTTTCTTTTAACTTAAAAATGAGCGATAAATTAAAGGCAAGTTCGTCTTGGCGGTAAGTTTTACAAGGAGGATTTATGTTTAAGTTACCATATTTTTTTATTTTAATATGGTAGCACTATCCGTTACACAATTTTTGCTTTTCAAAATGTAAACAAAAGTGCGTCGTTGCCACTACAATCTTATTACTCCTTCAAAAGTAGTCGGTAATTGCTAACGGTATTGCCACACAATAAGAAATATGTATTTAACTTTACCGGCAAGTTGTAATAATGGAAATTTGCTAACGGCCACTTTATCGCCATGTTCTGTTAACGCTACCATTTACTACCGCCAACTTTGTCGCCAACTTGTAATAATGGCCCTTAGTATTTTAAAGATGTTTGTTTTTACTTAGAAAAAAAATTTCATACTTTTAACTCATCTGCAGAATTTTAAATGTAACTGTCTTTGACAGCCCTGTAGGAAATAAAAGAAATGTAGCAGATTTCTCAATGTTTTTTCTTTGAAATATCTTGCAGATCCAATTTTTTCCGAAATGCTTGTTCCTGAAGGGCATTTGGGTGGGAAATATATATTTAAAAAAAAGTGATCATATTGTCGTTCAATATCGTATTGGTGGCATAAAGTCATACTTGAGTGATTTTCGAGTCATTTATAGCCCAAAATACTTTTTTCGGGAGGACATTTGTATGAGGGTACGTCAAAAAGTGGGCCAAGCATCACCACAAACAACAGACTTTTTGCCAGTAACAAAAACATATCTGTGCCAAATTCCATCAAACTATCTTTTAAATTTCGACCTGTACTTTGATCACAAGAATACATGGACGCCCACCCGGAAAGGTGGTCAAAAAGACTTAAGTCGACCCAGGAAGTCATTTTGGGGCAAAAAATATGCTCGAATGTAGGTCCCAGACTATTAGTTTATGGCGTTACAAACATTTCTACAAACACACAGTACCACATATGGGGTGTTGGTATAACAAGTGCGGGTTGGTTTGTCAAAAAATAAAGCATAAGTGGCTCGAGTGTACGGCTGGGGGGTAATACTTGAAGGGCCTTTTGTGTTTTCAGTGTTTTCTTTTCTAAGCGTATTATTGTTAGTCGGCTACCGAAGTACAGGGTTTTTTCATTCAGTGGGTGGTGCAGAAAATGTTGGGCACCAGATAATGACTTTGAATATTTTCAGTTGGGCCTAGCACAGACCAGTGTTGGTCCCTACTTCATATCAAATGTGGAAACCAACGATCCTTTGGTGTAATCTGGCAAACCTGCCAAGAATAACTGAGTCAAACTTGCAAAAGCTTACTAAATATGAAAAACGATGAAGAAGATTAATGGACGACCCACGAAAGCGTTTGAAATCTTAATTTGCGAACTTGCCCTGATATTTGCTTGGGTGGATAAAATGCAAGCCAAGACCAGTATAAGAACCAAATTTTTCAGTCAAACCAAAAATGTGTTTTGCAAGCGCCTGAACATATGACCGCTGCCCCGACCAATCAAATAAAAATCGTCCTTTGAGATTTAAACGTGCAAATTAAAGGAAAAAATATGTCTGGTCCAAAAGTAAAAAAGTTAGTCCTCCACAAGGAAACATTCCATAACGGATAAGGCCACTAGACTTTGCTGTGATAAAAAATATTATAAAATTATTATAAATATTATAAATATTATCTTTTGATGCTAAGATTTTTACCTTTGGAGAAACAAGATTGATCATGTTGTTATTGACGGAAGGTATTAATCCAGTGTGTTAAACGAAGAAGACGTAACAAAAACTTTAAACCTATCTTAATGTAACGAAAAAACGTACAATATGATACATCAGGGAAACTTGACTTTGAAAAGTTCCAGACACAAAAGCAGCAACATTTTACTCAGCTTTTTTGATCCAATTGCTTGAAGCAATAAATTTTTGTTCCTATAATGTCGCAGCATAATGGTTAACCGTTGCCCACTGCATGAAAGAAGTTGCAAAAACCTATACTTGAGTACCGGAAGCCTTTTCCAAAGAAACCATGGTATAAGCAGGTGTGATGTAGTGCCACTAGATGGAAAAACTTTTCAGGCAAGGCAACCCTGCAGTTAATAGTAACACGTATTGCAACGAAAGGGTATTGAGAGAAAAGAAGAGAGTGGAGAAGCGTATATTTCGCAGAAAGAAGAGAGAAATTAAACGGTGTTAACGCTCACAAATAGTGAGCTGTAGATAAAAAAAAATTAATTTTCATGCTTGTTGATATCCGATAGTATCGGTGATAAAGATACCAAAGAATCAATCGCAGAAGACGGTGCATATCGCCCAGCTAGGAAAAGTTGGAAAAATTGCACCCGGCTTAAGAGTAAATAGCCTTTCGTATGACAACATTCCCTATAAAATGGTTTAACGAGACGCCAATGTGCAAGTGGGCTAGCACTATATATACAAAAAAGCAAATGGTCCTCGCTTAGCCGATAACATCGATATCATTGGGAAAATATTGAGAGCACTAACTGTCATCTGTAAATAAGTTTTATAAAGCAAAGCGGGCAGGTTTATCTGCTTGACTGAGATACTATGTTTCCAACTAGGTGCTTGAAGTCATGCCAACATTTACTTTTTGAGTTATCGAAGTAGGTATCGCTGTATTTTAGTATTTTCTATGTGCGTCTTATAAGTTTTTAAAGACGTTGCAGTTTATTTTAAAAGTCAATGAGGCGCTTACAAGCACGCGTCTTAATTGCTTTTAATGTTTGAACTTTGAGGTTAAAAATGGTACGAACGAAAAACGTATGGACTTACAACATTTAGTGCATTAACGCATGATGATGTTCGTTCAGAGTCTTGTAAATGTGCTTATTTATGTCAGTCGCTACAAAGGTAAGTTTGTATTTTTGTTAGCGCTCCCCGTATTTGTTTGTGTGTTTATCTTCGCTTTTCTCTTACAGCTGCCAGATCTTTTTTTTATTTGGTTTTTCATCATTAATTTAACTTTTCTTAAATGTACTAAATAGAAAAGATGTATGAAAATCATAGAGAATTAAGTATCCGTTGGTAATTTTTAATTTTCTTTCTTTTTTTATAAATTTTGTATGACATACAAATGAGTCTATTAACTTGTTGTTCATGTATAAAAATGAGTGTGTTAAAGGAGGCTAAAAGTAAGTCTACTGGATTAAAGTGCTGCCTATTTAATTAATGGTGTTACAAATATGGTCGTTTTGTTTTCTAAACACATTAACACTTACAAAGTTATTTAGTTAAATAATGGAAATAACAATACTTTTGTCTCCTGACCAGTTTACGGGTAATTTGAAGTTATTATTGAGATTTTTAATGGTTACTTACTTAGTAGGTTTATTGATTTGGTTAAAGAATTATTATTTTTTTTCAGAAATTTGTGGTAGAAAAATAGAAGGTTAGGTAAGGATACGCAGAAAGATTTTAATGCTGCCCATTTGGGGAAGGAAGAAATAGGAAGAGAAAGAGACATCAAATCAAATTTGCTTAGATTAGAAAATTTAAGAAAAAATTTTTAAATGGTTGGCAATAGTCGCCCCGTAATAGTACCAGTCCTTGAACCAGACTCTCTTCCTATTTAAGGATAATGAACTTAGTAGGCCAATGTTGGCAATCCAGTACCAGATACTGGATCCAAACCCCGCCTTGTTCCGGATATTGACGCTGATTTAACAGAAGTCCCTGAAAGGATATCAGCAGGCTTGGGTTCCAATTTAAAAGTAGAAAGTGACATTGCCTCGGTTTTCCTAAGTCTCAGTTCATCCAGATCATGACCATGTTATTCTAGTGTTTACAAACCTAGGTTCGTCGGACCATCTAGACCCTGCAATTCTGCAGGCGTATTCATTTCCAAAAAGGTTACATCAAATTTCGTACTATTCTTAGAAAGTGTATTGGCAACAAAGTTGCCTGCATTGGTGTCGTATCTTCTCGTTCATTACAGAGTGATGCTAGAATGCATCGCTGCCTAGTTTAGGGATGTCCGGCATTTTCAGACTGGTTGTAATAAAAGTATTTATCAGTAATGAACTTTATGGCGGCACGGCTGACGGTAAAGATTCTGGCAAATGTTATGTAGCCTGTAGTCAGTTTGTTTCTTTGGCAATTGCCGACCTTTCAGTCTACAGTGCAAATCTGAAAATTTGAACGAGATTTGGACTTCTGTTTGTGCAATGAATATGACTCGACCAGCACCAGTTTTCCCCTCTAAGCCAGCGGTATCCTAGCCGATGATTTCATCCGCATTTCCTCTTAAGCAATGAATGTGAATTTTTAGCGAAGAAAAATTTCGATGTGCGGTAGTAAATTAAATTGGGAACAATACCGAGAGTCCTGGGAGTACTTATGTATGTCCCGCATGCCCTGTATTGCCATTCGCCCAGGGCATAAAGTCCATTCACAGTCCTTAGCGCAAGATTATTATTTTGCCTTTTTCTGTAAAATTTAAATGTAGCGTGCTTTTAGATTTTCAACTACGATATGTAAGGTAAAATATGCATGTGTTTTTACATATAACCTGTGACTGATTGACGTAACATCAATTATTAAAACATACAATAAATTAAAACATAAGGCATAGATTTTCCCACAGGACATATTCAATTAAATTGTCGTTACAATTCGAATAATATCATTCAGCTTTTTATTATTTATTATTATTTTAAAAAGCACTTGTGTTTGTATAGTTTATTTTGTTGTTGTTATCGTAGGCTTAGAAACGACAATTTAATTTTTTTTTAGCCATCTGATAGTTCTGTTTCAAAGAATATTAGTTGTTAACTCAAGTAATTACCATAATACTAGTGAATAATAAACAAAAATATTTACAGTACTTGTTGTGAGTTAAGTTTGCGTATGTGTATTTCGCTGGCTCTTACACCAAGTCATCAGTAAACTTAAATCAAACCCTAAACCACCAAATGCATATGTTCTGCTTTTATATTATGCCTTTCGTAAACTTATTGAGAATTATTAGAAGCAAACCAAAACATTCAAGATTTGTTTCAAAAACCACAGAAACCATTTTCCGTTATTCAGCAATTTTGAAAAAGAAATAAAAACTCTTCGGCCTTAATCTTTGTTAATAGTCATTTATTTAATATTTGTGGACTTATCCATAGTTTCTCATCCCTAGTTATTTCTATTTAAAAACCTTAAATGGTTAAAAAAATTCCTAAACTAGCCTAAAAAATATATATGTTGCCTTTTCTTTACGATTTAAAGCACAAAAAAAGTACCAAGTCCTTTTTTAATAATTATTTAACAGTTTCTTTGTCGATCTCTTTCATTTTTCTTTTATAAAAAAGTTTTGATATTGCTACAGAAGTTACAAAAAGTACCTTAAAAGTACCAACGTATACTTTTTATACTTTTTTTAACCCTTAAACATAAACAAATTATTAAGTTTATCAATCTTTCCTTAAATCTGACCGTAGCGGTGTCAAGAATACTGTAATTAGTTTAGCACGATTTTTTTAATTTAGATGTAAGATTGAAACCGAACTTAATTATGGGTTAAAAAAGATAGATTAAGGGGTAAATTGTATTAAAGTAAAAACGAAAACTTATTTTTTGGACGTATAGTGCTTTATTAAAAAAAGAAATATTATATTTTGTTTTTATCTTATACATAATGAATTATTATTTTTTGAAAAAATATTTTTAAAACCAAGACTTTACGAACTACAACACTGGTGCGCTACCATCCAGGCAACCTTAACCTTTTGTGCGTATCACGAACAGTATACTCAAAAAAGTAAAAACAAAAATGGCGCTGAATATCAAATAGAGGTCTGCAGCGGATAAGTTTTCAAATAGTTTTTAAAAGTTTATATAAAAGAGGGTATGCACTCACAGTATGAGAGTACGGAAGACAACGTAACTGTAGATTGTCAAATACTAACACTTATAATCTAGGTACAAAAGAAATACGTAAAACGTAAATAATAAGAAAATATCACATATAGAAATTACAAGTACTTGTGGCAATACTTGTTGGTACAATATGTTTTTGTTTTGTTGTGGCACATTTTTAATCATTTCAATTTGTTATTTGAAAAAAATAGCAGGTTAGGCTTTGATTATAATTTGCTTTAGAAATATATTGCATGTTTCGTTATTGTAATAAAAACCACCCCAATGTGTAATTTGTGTTTACATACACACAAATATTAAAAATATATATTAAACATACATTTTAAAAATAAATAAAAATCCAACAGAGCTCAACCAACCATCAAATGTAATTTGTGTTTGTTCCTGATCAACTACTTTCGCGAGAACGAATAATGCCATAGTTAATACATACTTCCATCATAAACTAGATTTTTTTTTTGGCAGAGAGAAAAACAGGACAAAAAATTGAGTAAAAAAACTCTGTCAAGTAACAGCGAATATATAGCTGATAATTATGATGTCCTTAGAAAAAATAATTTATTATTTAGAGG